>OY987329.1:92392622-92980672 GCA_963920685.1 Polydrusus tereticollis | reverse complement strand
GGTGGCCCGTCGAAAACGTACCGCAAAGCATTACAGGCTCAGAAAGGACTTTTCGACAAAAGCCAAAACCACGTTAACTTTGTTTGTCAGGGGGACAACTTTTGACGCAAAATCATTGCAAGACCTTCAACCCCCTAAGTGGGGGTGTCATTCTCCAAATTTTTTCAAATGAGAGTAGGGGTCTAGTGACACCTCATTCGAAAGGGCTCTTAATTCCCTATACATCGCTGCTTACATTTTGAAAACCGATCGACTCGTTTAGAAAATATGGGCCTTTGAAATACCAACCATACGTGTGACGCAAAATTCAAAAAACTTTCACTATATTCGAAGTCAGTCGCGTAGTCTACCTGACTGTGCAATGTTCGGGCCAGAACCCAAACTGTTGGGCAGGCAGAACGTTTCGGCTAAACACAAAGTCATTCAGTAATACTAGTAAGATGTGTTATTTCAACAATGGCTTCTAATTTGAAATTTTTTGACCTCTTACCTCTAAAAATTGTTCAAAAAAATGTGGCCAAAACATTGTTTTATACTACAAGAGATACCTTTTATGCACTAGCCGTTATTCAATTTAAAGTATATCTCGCATCACCCTACTGTTGTGTGAGTGTGAGTTGTTTTGGGTAATTTACAAAATAATTAAAACGTCTTTGAGAAAACCTTTTTAGTGACGAGGTATGGTTTTATCTCTCGGCGGGCGTAATTTCTGCCGGTAATCTCCTCGCCAAGTAAGGGGCCCATCTATTGACATACGTAATTGCGACCGAGGGTAATGTTTATGATAGGATTTTGGAATTTACCAATTTTACTGATTTACCTTAATATCTAAACAAAATTGAGAATCAAATTACAACCCTTAATATCAAAATAATTACCACTTATATTGTGACCAACAAAGAACATCTATATTACACAATGGCAGTTTCGATAGTAAAGAGTTCACGCGGTTGTGACTTGTAGAAAAAATTTCATATGTTAAACAAGACGTATTAAAGAGTGGTAAAGTGCGTTGTAGGATAGTTCAGGTTAGCTATAGTTTTTAAGTAATAAAAAGTTTTAAGTAATAAAAATATGTACTAGTGCTGGGAAGTTCAGTTCACTTTGCCGATTTCAATCTTTCGATCTCGTTCAATAAAGTGAATAGTACGAAATACTAGTTCGTGTAGTTCATTTAGTTCACTTATTTATACTGGCACAGACACAGTAAAGCAAAAAAAATATATAAGGGAAATATGTCAAAGTAATTTTATAAATATCAATGAAACCTAGTAAATAAATAGAAGAGAAGCATGCTGCTTCGTGGACAGTACAGAGCAACTATACCGTTTTTTGTTCTATGAGAGTCTCGATAAGTATGACAAATTTTGTTTCTAGCTACGGAGCATCGAATGAGCGGTACATATTTGATGTTGTCATATCTCACACTATCTTGGCCGAGTTGTACGAGTTGTACGTGTACGTGAGGCAGTAGTCTACCTGTCGGTCAGCCGACACCATCGGTCGGTCTCCCGGCTTTCGGTCACAGAACTCAAAAATTTAAGAACAGCGGTTCCCATGTAAAGAGAGATACAACATAAAGACATTTCAAACCATCTGTTCCGACGGCAGCGCAGTCTATAACTGGTGGTTCGGTTCCGTGAACTATTGTCTCGATAGGTAGGATTGTGGGCGGAAGCGGGGGAGGAGAGTAAAAGCAGAGCGGAAAATTTAAAATTCCTTAATTTTTAGTAGTAATTATAGTTATTTGTATCCTCAAGACGCATTTTAATTACATTTTTGTTGATGGCATCAACAAAAATGAATTAAAATACGTCAAAACAACTTAAATACTAAAAATTAAAGAATTTTACTATTGAAACATAATATTAAAATCTATACACCTAACTTATATAGTAGCGAAATAAATAAATTGTATAAATAAAAATGCAGAATAAGTAACTAAATATTTTAAAAGTTTATACAATCATTTATGAAAGTAGTGAGGACCTTGGTTTTAGCACAGAGTAAGTCAAGGGTTACGCAAATATCATTAAGATGTGCATCTTGACGTTCAGTTTAGTAGGTATCATTCAATATTCTTCAGTATCACGATAGTGTAAAATACTTCAATCCTTGTGCAGCCCTCGTATATATCTCAGTCTGCTAGGCATATTTAGATTAGTTTATACCAGTCTCCTGAAACGAGGAAAAAAATTACTACTTTAATATAATAAGTATTCTTTGGGCTTATACAAAATATGAGTCAATTACACTTTAAATTACATTCGTCTTGTAATAAACAACGCCCAACAATGAACTAACCTGAAGCACATTTTTAGGAAGGTGTATATCATTTTAGGGCCTTGCGCAGCCATCATAGTAGGTGTAAGTAGCTGTCGCTGAGTTTCAGTCTGCTAGGCTTACTCAGATTGATCAATACGCTTCCTGAAACGAGGGAAAAAATTATTAATTTATACATAATATATAGTTTTATTGGAAAAAGACAAAATTACATTTTTCTATTAAAAAACAATGATGAACAATGAACTAACCAGAATTCTTATCAAACCTGACACAAAGATTGGCAGTCTGCATTGGACCCACTTTTTCTGTGGCTGCTTTCCTTTGCCTGGTAAAACTCTGCAGAAAACAAAAATAATTAATATCACAGGTTCTATACGAGTCAGTTTGCAAACACATTCTGACCATCTAGTGCACAAACAGCCCTTAGTGTTGCACTTGGGTTATTTATTTTTAAGTTTAGAAAATGTCACTTGACTTGTTTTAACAATAAATGATGAAATTCACTTTATTCACACAAAAAATTTTAATGCATCCACCGAGCTTTCTTGGTCATAATATGCAAATCTGAAAAAACTAGAGAAAAGCTAATCAAATACACATGTAGTTTTACCCTACCTTCTTTAATTACACCAACATGAAATTCAGCAAACCAATCTAAAGTTGAAACAATTTTTGCTTCGACTTTATCTTGCATGCAGACCAAGCACTCGAACATACTTTAGAGAGAAGCAACAGCATTTTAAACTACGGATAGTGGTATTATACAAGCAGATTTATTTAGGTATGGATTCATGTACGTAAAGTAGAGAACATACATACCAAATAGTTTTAAAATAAAGAGTATGACGATTTTCTAACCTTAATGTATCAAGGGCAAAAGGACACAATACGGAAGTTGTTTTCTGGGGATTCCTGTACTTGCCTTCCATGCCGCAAAAAGAAAACGGTAAAAATTACAAGTAATATTAATAAAAACGATATAACACCAAATTTTGCCGGTACGAAACATCGACAAAACAAAGCCATATAAAATGGCGACAAGAATTCCATGGTAAAATTGTCATTTTTTAGCATTCCTAGTAAAAATCGATAATGAACAATTCGCTTAACTCAGTGCTAGTTTAAAATCAGATCTCGGAGTAATTAGAACGAACACTAGTTACCGATAATACGTATTAAAAAGAAACAGCTTTACAAAATGACATGCTTATCTGACCAGACTACGAACTGAATGGACCGACGAAGTGAATCAGCCCTGTACCACTAAAACTTGGAGTAGTAAAGACTAGAACCATAGGGACACGCTTATTAATAGATAGAGATAGCAACACTCAAGTTCGGTTTCATATGAGATGACAGCTTGATTGACGCTTTACCTCGTCCCTTACCAGAAATAGGGGTCCCCTCAAAATGCCTACGTTGGCGTACGACCAATGAAAAGCTTTATACCCCTGCTCCCGATAGTTTAGGATTTTCTTCACGGTCATCTCGCCCTCGTTCGCGTTTTGCGTATAGTACAAGGCTTTAGTTCGCGTTGATTCAATCTTTAAAGAATTACTGATTAAGTCTTTTAGTTCAGTTATCAGATTCGATCTTTCAAACTAGCTCGTTCGCGAACTACACACCTCTAATAATGTACATATATTTAAATTGTACATACGTTCTGCTTTTCTCTACAAAACTTTGTCTTGGAGCTTGGTTTAATAAAGAAAGTTATGGCACTTTGCGTCGAAAATGCTTATAAGATATAACGAACCCTTAAACCTCCGGACGAACTTACATGTTCTCTTTAAGTACCTGTCCTGATTTCGACCGAAATTACATCCGCCCATCTCTCTCTGGTTATTATAATTTTCATAAATGGGTTCTGAAAACTCATTTTTTAAATCCTGTACTATGCATTGGCAATAAGAATAATGTAAATTTCTTAAAATAAAAACCTCAGAACTTAACAGTTTTAGTTTTCATTCGTCTTTACCTTTTACCCGGTCTACCTTTCAAGAGTAATAATAAACGACATACGTGAATACGTGATTGATTTCAAGGCATACTTTGAAGATCTGCAACATCTTGCATATTATTGTGTATCTGTACATTATGTAATGAAGTTCACTGGTGTAAGGTCCCTTTCCTTTTCATCAGACTCTATAGCCATTAAAAAACACAAACTTAAAATAAGTTCGTGTATAGAGTTGTCCCTTATCCTTTCCGTCAGACCCAATCCTTGGACGCGTTTCGCCGTTTAAACGGCCACGAGATGTAGCCACGTGCTGCAATTCTCATTCGTAAACTTGCATTTCTGTGTTAAATCACTTTGAGGTCCCTTACCTTTCCGTCAGACCCGGAGCCTTGCTGAGGAGCCGTAAAGTATAAAAGAAAGAAGCTTCTTTCTTTTATACTCTAAAGACCTTTTTTTTAATGTTACTTTACTAAGGTAGTTTACGAATACTACTTTTGTATAAAATTATTTCAACTTTCTTTATTGGTGCAGTACACATTATATGGTTTATTAACTACAATAAAAACTAAAAAATGGCATAAAATCACGTCAACGATAGTAATCCACTGAATTAATTAGTTTAGTCAAAAGACATTTACGGACGATGCACAATTAATAAATTAAAGTTTAGATTTCTTGAATAGTACTAATTTGGTTTTCAAACATTTTAAAACAATTATTTTGCAAGTTATGGTAATCACTCGGTTACAGCTTTATTTCTTACCAAAATAAACTACAGTTTTATATAACTACCCACCATTCTCATCTTCTACTCATCTTTGTATATAATAGTATAATTATTTAGATTTCTTGTAAAACTGGTGCTGGGGATATAAAATATGATTTACGATTTACATAATACATTTTACTGATTCAGCAATTGATAGCATGGGATAATTGCGATTAATACAGAACATACTAAATTTTTGTTAAATCGTCAATTTTACCGGTATTACTAAAAAAAACGTTAGGAGCTAATAAAAATGAAATATCGAGAGTTTAAAAAGTAATCTGAGGAGATTGTACAAAAACATACAAATAATATTTTAGACCTATATCACAAGAATAAATTTATTCTTGTGCCTATATCACAAGAATAAATAACAACCAGAAGGATTACAGAAAGAGAGATCCGATATTCAGGTAGATTTTGCCGCTCGGGCTTTGGAAGAAATTGGAAGAACTTATCGGCCAGTGCCGCGATGACTAGTGTAGCGATAAGTTGTTCTGCCAGTGCCGTAGTATTTTATTAAAACTTTTCAAAATATGGAGAATAAATCCAAATCCCACAATGTTTGTTGTGTGAAGAATTGTGATAATAAAAGTTACAATTCCCCCAATCTAAGTTTTTTAGATTACCAAGTGATCCCAAAAGGTAAGGATAATTTTATATTTAGAGGTATAGGTATATCTCTAGTAAAGCATAATTGTGAAATTTGCGAAAGTTACGCAAATGCGCACAAAGATATTGACAGTACTTCAATTTTTTTGTCATTTAAAAGCCTATGAAAATGGAAACTCGGACTTGTTCGGAAACCTCATGATGCCCAACGACAATTTTGTTTATTTTGTTTCCAATTTGGATACAATATTTATTGCCAATTTTGAAGAATTTTCGACCAACCCAAATATTGTAAAACGTCTTGTTGAAATAGGTAAAAACATAAATTACATTCACCCTTGTCCAGGGCCGTCGCTAGACTTTTAGCCGCCCCGGGCAAAGTCCTAAAAATAGCGCCCCCATAACTATTTTTGTTTATATTCCGGGCATTTTAAATAGATAATGAAACTAAGAATTAATATAAAACATTTTAATATACATTTTAAAAATACGTTGGAGGGTACAGGGTCTTCCAACGAGGACTGAACAGGGGCTCATTTTTGAGCTTCCTTGTATTTAAAGAAAAATCCAAAATAGCCAATCGATGTACTTTTTCCTGCAGAATTCAAAAATGAAACCAAAAATTTATTTGAACCAGAAACAAAAGAGTTAGGCTATGGATAAGGTGTTTTTTAAATGGAACATAGCTTTTTTTATACGATTTAGGCTCCGGGCTTCGACGGCATAAAGATGAAGGATCTAAAGAACTTCACGGATAATGTGATTATGGAGGTAGTCAACATTGCTTAGGCTATTGTCGAAAAAGGTCGTTCCCACCAGATATGAAAGAAAGCAAAAGGTTGTTTTCATACCAAAACCTGGAAAGGGCTTAACATTGGCGGTCAGTTACAGGCACATCAGCCTACTGTCGTGTCTCGGAATGGATGTTCAGAAACTTATACTTCATCGTATTATGACTAGACTAGCTTTTAATAGACGAAATGGCTTTAACCAATTGTTCAGCACGGGTGCGATTTTTTTTGGACGTCAGCAAGGTGTTTGATAAGGTCTGGCACGACGGACTCAATCTAAACTTAATAAGGCGGGTATGCTAAACTATCTAATAAAGATGGGTAGCAGTAGCGGACGGGGAGGCTTTGACGCCAAGCAAGTAAGCCAGTTTTGACCCTTTTTGCCAACCCTGTTTTAACGACTGGGTAATGTCAGCCAGACGGAGCCTACGTTTAACGTGGGTTCTGAACCACAATATAACCGACAAATGTTATTCTCGGCACAGTATTTTTACGGTCTTGTTATTATTAACGCCTCTTTGCTCACCACAAACCTCGACGAGCCATCCTTTAAACGTCCTTGTGTGCAGCTAAGAGAGTGATGTATGTCGCGGGGACTCTCGAACCATCCGGAACAGCATCAGACCCGTGCACTCGAGACTCCGCCGCCAATTCTCTGGTCAAGGTTTGCCCGAGATACACCATCCACACCACTGATCATCCTTTATTTGGCTCAAGGGTCCCTCCTTCGCGATACACCTAAATTTGCTTAAACATAGTCGTTATGCCTGCTTACTCACGATACCGCCATAACCGTAACGATCAAACAACCTAGGTTTACCGTTTTAAAGCTGCAACCTAGGGGAGGGTGGAGCACATAGCACATAGGCCACACCTCTCTGTCAAAGGCTGACATACATGTTTCCACCAAATTTGACTCGGTGTGACCTCTATTTTGAAAAAGTTTGAATATATGCCATCGGCCCGGTGTGCCCCATATGTCGGGGTACATGGGACCACTATGATAACTTTATAAAGAAAATTAAGGCAAGTTTTATAATAATAAAAACACATTTATTAAACTAAGAAAACTTCATGTATTTAACTAAATACATTGCATATATAAATACGTATATACATCTTTTTAAATCCATACAAAATGAATATTTCGTTTGGTAGAGAAATCAAAACTAAATGTTAATTGTTTTAACGAGAAATTAAATGTGTAGGTATTTCGAAGAAAAGTTGAAATTTGAACGCTTATTTTATACAGGACCGGATACTTGGTCCTCTCTGCCCCAAGGATACATTACAGACTAAAAAAATTTTATTATGGAATATGCTATCGTGATTTTTTGTTACCTACCTTATTTATAGTAGTTTTAAACGCATCCAGTAAGACAGCATGGATTTAATATCTTGAATGGTTTTAAAGACAATGAAAATAAAGAAATGTTAAAAAACTTGCCTTAAAAATCACGTTTTTTTTTAACACTACAGCGGCACTTGCTGCTGACACGATAAACTCTCACTGCAGGCTGCTAGATTTGCTTACGAACTGTAATCTGTGATAATACCGGATAGATGGTAACCACTTATAGCAGAAATATATTTGAAGTCCTCGATACCCCGGTCCTCTGTGCTCCACTCTCCCCTACATAAAACCGATCGAGGCGTGGTCAGATAAATGGAAAATTCGCCTATATAACGCCAAAATCCAAGCCATCTACTTCTCAAGAGCCAAAAGTAGATTACCCCAAATCAGACTGCAAATTAAAAACTTCATGAAGGATAAAGTAAATTAAAATATCTGGGACTACGCTTGGACAAACAGCTGGCTTGGAATTACAACGTTAGATCAATGCTTAAAAAAAGCTAATGGTCTTCAAATCCAGTGAATCTGCTAACTCAACATCGGCGTAGAACTAGACTAGACTTACATACAAAGACGTTATTTTAAACGACTATTGTTCGGCCAGTACTTATATATGGAGTCCCCTCCGGGTGCACTGTATATAACTTAACTTTTAGAAAAATTCAGACTCTTTAAAATTAAGTTTTCAAAATTATAACACACGCTTCACCATGGTTCATACTTTGCACAGTGACTTGCGAATGTCGATAATTAGTGAGCATATAGGCAAACTTATTTTCGACTATTACAAGCGGACAAATCACCTCATTACTAGGTCACACATCCACTTTAATCCACTTAAACCATATAGACTACCGAGAGACCAGTTAACTCCTGTTTGACCTTCCATGCTGTCCACAACAACAATATAAATTTTGTTCTGCAATCACCTCCCAGAATGAACCGAACGGCAACCCTGTATACAAACCAAAGAGGATAGGACTAAGACAAAATACCAACAAAAATAGAACTCTAAAAGACTAATTAAATAGATGAACATGATCCCAGTAGTAAACAAAGTAATAAAATTATTGCCGTCCTCGGTAGTCGCGTGAGCGGCGATTTTGCTCGGCAATCTAGAGGTCCGTGGTTCGAATCCTAGCATGGATGTTTGTGAGTGTAAAAATTTGTAAATAATTAAAATGTATTAAGTTAATAATAAGGGTAGTAGTACTTAAAAAAACAAAGAGAGATGCTAGCTAGTTGATTTTGATCAGTTCTAACAAACAAAAAAAAAAATGATCTTAACGCATGTTAAAACTGGTGTTACCTTGGCTACGAACTTTGACGTAAATAATAAATCTGAACAATTAAGTAACGTGCAATTGTTTGCGAGCTGGCATACTAGGTAAGCATTTATGCCAATGTATTTCTATACCCTGTATTTAAAAATAGTTGCTTTTAGACAAATAGGCCTAGAACTTCAAGAGGAATCTAAAAATCGAAAAGGAAATTGGTTACACCGTTTAAAAAATGGCTGTTCAGTCTTCTTGACGCACCCTATGTATTTTTGAGAAATCTTAAAACATACAAAAAAAAAAGAAAACTGAGTTGTCCCAACGCTCTTTGCTCAGGTCATTCATTTATCTGTAAAATCCATAATTTTATACTTTAACTGCGCCGTGTATATTGTATCCTTACCTTAAGATTTTTTTTTAAAGTTTAACCGTTTAAAGCCAATGTATTTTTAAATCAACCTTTAAATTAATTTATTATGTATACCAACTTAATTTCAATCATAAATTCTGTTCAGTATATTTAGGTCTCCGAAATCTTTTCAAAAATTAAGCTTTCTCATTTCTCCAGCCACTACAAATCCGGAAAATTACATTACCACTTTATTTTACCTCTAGAGATCTAGAGAAATATTTATTTTTAGACTAAACCTATATTTAAGTTTAACACAATATTAACTTAACTATTCAATACCTCCCACGTTGGGCTATTTAAACCAGTGTAGCCGTTTTACCTTTATAAAGCAGAATTAGAATTAACAAGCTGCAAAATCGCCATTTGCCATTATCGATGCATTGCCCTAACCAAACACCCACTCACTTAAATTACACGTGGGCATGCTTATTTATACTTTATGTGGTGTAATCAGTCACGTGCCTTGTTTTTAAATAAATAGTAGGTACATAACTACAGCTCTGTGGGCTGTGGGCAAAGCTGGAATAATTATAAATTTGTTATAAAAATATCATATTGTAACAAAACTAGCTAGAACAGGTCCTATTGTAAACATTAAAAGAACATAGAAAGCATAGCCTGAGAAAAATACATGGGACGACTCAGTTATCGACAATGTCCCAATTATTGACATGGTTTCGCTAAATTGTGAATTAAAAAAAAAATACGTAAAAGTATTAATTTACAAAAATATTATCTTTTAATTTGGAAATTTAAATATTGACAGAAGTAACCATATAAAAATTAATTATTTACTGCGATGTGTTAATAGCACATTATTTAGTGCCGGCAATTTTTTTACTGTTTCTGGGTAATTTGGGTCTGCTAAACCTAAAAATAACATCAGATTTGCTCCATCAGATCGTTTTCAAAAACTGGGGCGATAAGCTATATTTTCGAAGTTAAGGGTATTTTATATCGCATAATTATATATGTATTACTGCTACCACCAAGAGAATAACTCAGGAATGGAAGAAAAATGTTTATTGTACACCACAAAAAATACAAAAATCATCTGCCAATAACATTAACAATATTAACTTAAGTTATTAATTTAAATTAACCTAAACTAAAAATGGGCTAATCTGCATCACCCAAAAACTTCCTTTTATAAGATTTTTACGCATGAGATTGGAAAGGACAGTCTCGTTGAAGACTCCAGCAATAATCGACCATCAAGTGAATGTCCCATCTACCCTGATATCTCTCTTCCATAGTTTTTATATTCTGGTGGAATCGTTCCCCCTGTTCTTCACTAAGTTCGCCAAGATTTTCTGGGAATCGCTCCAAGTGGCTGTGGAGATAATGAATCTTAATGCTCATATTACACCCATGTTGGCTAAAGTTGTTAAGCATATCTTCCACTGTCACTCGGTAATTTTCCAATTTCTCGTTTCCGAGAAAATTTTGCACAACTTTAACAAAGGAGCACCATGTATTAAATTCAGTTTCGGTCATCGATTCTGTACCCAAGTAGCATTTATAGACACAAATTGTACACAAATTCTTTGCTGAGAAACGTTTCGAAACATTTTCGATTAAAATGATAAGATTGTGTGGAGACACATGTGTTTCGAAACTTTTGCGACACATTTTCGAATTCATTTGCTAGAAACAATTAAGAACTGTTAGTTTCGAAATATTTTCCAAACTACAGTGTCGATACATTTACGACACGCACAGAACAAATGTTTTAAAACATTTTTGGATAAAATTATGAAATTGTGTTAAGACACATGTGCTTCCAAATTGTAGCGACACATTTTCGAATTAAGCTAATCAAAACAAATTGGTATTCTTCTGTTTCGAAATATTTGCCAAACATTGATATCTATTTAATTACGAAACTTGTGAAGAAAACAATTTTCGAAACTGTCAGAAACATTTAAATCCCGGAACAATTAATTACTATAACCTATAATTTCTACATTGAAGCTATTTTAGTTTTTGATATTTTAAATTTTCTTGAATCATTTTAAGTTTTTTATTTGTTATAATATGGGGAGAAAACAACAGTTTAAACATTCCTCGCAGTTTTACAAAACACTAAAAAGGCAAAAGAAATAATTTGAAATTCAAAAGAAAAAATTTAAGCCACAACCTGATTTTTCAATTAGTGACGTTCCATCGACATCTCGATCCACGGCAACCACGGCATGTTAGTTCTTTAAAAATAAGTAGTTGTACATTTTTTAAACTATTCACTTTTACCGTAGTGCAAGAAATGAAGATGTAGGTTATGTATATCACAGAATGTAAGTACACTCAATGAAGACTAAGGTTAGAGTACACTATTTGACAAGTGGCAGTGTATAACGTGACGGTATACAGAAGTTTTATGCTTCTGAGCTTACCCTTCCGCTTGACGAGACCGTAATATTTTTACTTTAGCGACGTTTGTTCCGCGTAGTTTCGATACAATATCGAAACATTCTTCATGTTTCGACACATTTTTTATTAATTATAGCTACATGATTTTCGAAACATTATAGAAACCAAATACTCGAAATTGTGTGTCGACTCCATTTTGGACCAGAATAACTCTCGCTTTCTGGCGGCCATTTTGACAAATGCATTTTTATATTATTGAAATGGACTTTAATTAACTTCCTGCTTCATTTGAAGTGTAAAAAAGTGGTGATATTAGTTCCATTTTGCTAGCTTAATCAATTGAAAAAAAATTAAGTAAAATTTTAAAAATATTTAAAATTTTATTTTTTGACAAAGTATTAATTTTATGTGTAGATGTCAATAAACTGGGAGTGTCTTAAGAATATAAAGCTAAATTACGAAATTGCATGATAAAATTTATTTCGTCATTGATTTTTGGATCTCCTTTGCAATAAACTATACAAAATAAATCTATCACTTATAGAAAATACTCTTTGGTGACAAATTCATTATGGCGAAATTATGCTGTCTTCATTTATTGTTTACTTTGTTTTATTTTATTACAACCTACAGGTATAATATCTAATTATTTGTTTCCATATTGACAATTCACATTTCCAACACTTAGCGCCCTCTTTATAAAATGAACTGTCACTCTAGACACATTTATAGAAACATGTTCGAAACTTTCCGAAAAGTTTTCGAAACATTTTCGATAAAAGTCTCGATTTTGCGTCGAAACAGCGAAAGTCACAGCCTCTACCAACCACTTGGAAACACGTGCTAATGCGCCATTTAAAATGTATACGTTTCGAAAATATTTCCATACTTGTTGCCAACAATTTCCAATTTGTTTCGGAAATAGAAACAATAGTTTAGACACATTTACCTTAATGTGTCTAAAAATGCTACTTGGGTAAAATGTGAATCTTTTATCAGCTTTTTGATCTGAAGTCCATCAAATATTTCGGCTTTCAATTTTTCCTTGCTAAGTACAGGAAATTTACTGGACAAGTATTCAAAACACGTACCATTCTGGTCTAAGGCCTTTACAAATTGTTTCATTAGTCCTCGTTTAATATGCAAGGCAGGAAATAGGATTTTTTCCCGTTCAACCAACGCTTTAATAATTACGTTAGCTTCTCCTTGTACTAAAGCATCTCTACAAGGCCACTCTCTTCTAATCCAGTGTTGATCCTTAGCCCTGCTGTTCCAAAGACACAGAAAACAAGGATATTTTGTATAACCACCTTGCTGTTACAGAAGAAAGTTCACCATTTTTAAGTCAACACAGATTACCCACTGATGTTCGTCATATTTAATTTATTTAAGCACTAACGATATTATTTTATATTCTTCTTTTAATTTTGTAGAATGCCCAATTGAAATACTTCCATATATGTTACCGTTATGTAGAAGGACAGACTTTAAACTTTGTTTGGAACTGTCGATAAAGAGACGCCAATGGTCTGGTGTTTACTCTGTTATACCCATTTCCTCTAACAGACCTTTAATATCATTACAGAAAACCATATTATCCTCCTGAGAGAAAAATGGCAAAAGATCCTTATCTCTGTTACGGTAGTACATAATTTTGGTACCTGGATAAAGACGACTCTTTTCATTTAGTCTGGAGGCAAGTGACTCGGCAGACTCTTTTGGGAGGTTTAGATCTCTGACAAGGTAAGGTCACTTAGCTCCTCCTGAGTAAAGCGTTTGGGACTTGTTAAATCTCCTGCAAAATCGCTGTCCTCCTTTTCAAATCAGTCACTCTGCAGCTCGTCAGATGACGTTCCGACTGTAACCTCTGGTAGCGTAGGCAGGTTGCTATATGTTGGAATTGGTATTTCTTCAGAATGCTGAACAGGTCTTCTTGCTGACTCCAGGTGAGGATAGTTCCACTAATGCCAATTGTTACGATTAATGCCCTTTATCTTCACAAGACAAAAATAACAATCGTCAAAGTGGCTTTTTTGTTCCAAAAATTCCATCGGAACACCAAACTTTAAACACCTTCTGTCCTTTTGTCCATTGTCGCAGGGGTTTAACGCAGGTTTTGCATACAACATGCGGAGCCCAGGGTTTATTTTGGTCTCTTAACTGAACACCAAAATAGGCCAAATAAGATTTTTTTCACAAAGTCACAAATCACTCTTCTACTTTCTTTTAAAATGTACTCGCCACATATGTAGCAAAAAACGTCCGGATGGTTTACGCAACTACGCCTACTTGTAGAAGCCATGTTTAAATACAATTTTTCAAAAAATACGCTCTTGCAATGAAGCTCAAGTTTCAACTAAATTCATGCAGGCAATATTTCGCATAATATAATCCCCATATTATGGGGATTATATAGGTAAAGTATTTTTCACCCTAAATAGTATCGACTTATTGACTGCAATAAAACTACCGGTTTAATCCCATTGTTATACACAATCAACAAGCAAATACAGGGTAGGACTTTAGATATTTAATTCGGTATATAATATAATATGAAGGTAATTATGCAATCTAATTAAAATTATTGAGGTTTTTAGGGAACAAGTAATTTTACACACATTGCCAACCACTATTAATATTTACCCACGGACGCCACATAATATCTGTTTTTATATGTATAATGTTTTGGTAAATAATTTAAAATTATTGTATCGTAACCGTAGCACAACTTGAACACTTCCTGAGAAACACAAAGACTGAAAGATGTTATCGCAAGCACAAGATAGGTAGTTAAATATTACCTGCTATAATTACAAATTATAATCCGTGCCTGACCGACAGTTTATTTGCATTTTTATGGCTGAGCTCTTGCAAAACGTCCCAGGTAGTCAACCATTTATTGTGAAAAATTCTTTACTAATACCCTAGGACGCAAGCAAAGTTAACGAATTAATTTATGAGGCTTACGGTATACAATTTCATTCACTTCTATTGCCTTCTATTGTATATTTCGTGCTAATTGCAAATACGAAAATAAGAAATCTGCAGGTGCAAAAAAATTCCAGAAAAAATTATTTCTTATATGTAATAATTATATTATGGCCTTTCGCCAATATAATATTAGCTATTTCCAGTGACTTATGAATAAATAGGTATAATTAAAAAGGTATTAGTCTTAGAATTAGTGAAGTTTTTGATAAAATGTATGACCATTATAATTTTCAAATATATTAATATTACAATTTATTTTGAGTAGGCTCTATCTCAAAAACTGGAGCTGATATGAAGAAAAGCTAAGTGTTTTTGAAATCACCGCGTTCAAAATAACTAAAATCAGTTGTTTTTTCTTCGGCACCAAGACAAAAATTTGTTTTCTTGGGCTGTGTAATCTATGAAGTTCCAGCGTAAGTAAAGCTAACGTCCAGCTTAAATTTCTTTCTTTCAATCTGTATAAGTTTCCATGGTAAGAAGGCCAACATTATAATATAAGAGTAATATCTATTTCAAATTCGCCTGAATAACACCAAAATCCAAATATCGTATTCGATAACTTATTAAGATGTTAAAAATTAATAAAAAGAATCAAATCGAAAAGTGTTTACTTAACTTAAATAGAATAATGAGAAAGGTAAATTATTCTAAATGAGCAGCCTTCATGGTTCAACGCCCTGGGAGGGGTAGATGTTAGCCTTAAAAAAGTTAAGCTTTCCTTTTAGTTTGTTTTACTGTTATATGACCGGTATGCGGCTATAATTCGCCTTTTAAGATCAGTTATACCAGCAGCTTGTATTTTATAAAGAACGGATTTTACATGTACTCAAAGAAAGAAATCTTAGGGAGTGAAATTCGGTGATCTGAATGGCCATTTTATTGCTCCCCTTTTGCCAATCCATCCGTCCGTAAATCTCTCGGCTAACCACTGTTGGGCGGAAATGTAATAATGAGAGGGATCACCTTCTTGCTGGAAACGTAGTAAATCTTCCTGTACAACTAATTTATCTGCTGCATCAATTTGAGTCTCTAGCTTCTGAGTTATAAAAGGATCAACAGTTTCTTCAAGCATATTAAGGTATAGAGTGCCCATCAAGTTTTCTTCAGGAACTAATGGACCATTAGTGGCATTTCTAAAGAATACGCAGCCCAAACGCTTACGTTTTATAGCTACTGTATATGACCTTCTCGAAGAATACGTGGGTTAGTAGCGCCAATTTTGTTTATGTGTGCATTTAGAGAAAATGTACGATGTTTATTCATCGCTGAAAGAGATATTTGGCAAAATGTTAGGGATGGCGTTAACTAGATTGGACATGATTTTGCAAAACTATATTCTTCTATCCAGATCGTCATTATAGAGCTCTTGAAGTATCTGCATTCTATAGGGATAAAATTTATGTAATTTCACTGCTTTTCTTACAGTCTCATGTGATATTTCTGTCTGTTCTGCTACTGCTCGTAAAGAGCTGGCGTGATCTTACAACAAATGTTCCCACAAAATCAATTTGAGGTTGACTTACATCACGATTTCGGTTTCTTTTAATAAAAAGTACTGCGCACTTTCCAACCTCTCAATAGATGAAAATTATTTCAATTTTTTCTTATCGGGAGACCATTTTCATAGCTTATTAACATATTAAAATTATCACTGAATAGCTTAACAAGTAAAACTGAATTAACAAGACCATAGCAAAGAAGTTGTGGTGTTTGAAGAAATGCTATTTTGGAAATCTTTTTAAATGAGTATCAACAAAAAGGTAGACTTGTCTGTACTTCTACTAGAAGAGGAGTGAATACATTATTTTGTAATTTTGAAAGAATAACCTGAAAACAATTTATATCTAAGTGAAGGTAAGTGAAGGGTACAAGTAAAAGTGATAAGAGTCACAAAGAACAATTTTTAGGGAACATTAAAAACTAAGTGGACAGTTTAGAGAGTTAGATTGATGATCACCATTTATACAGTGTAAAAATTTCCTGTAAGGCCAATATTAACAACTAAATTGCCATTTGAAATAATTAGCTGGAAAGATTTTTTTTCTCTTACTTTTTTCATTTCAAATTATGTGGCAATTACAAATATTACTAATTACTAACTACAGACACAAAATGAAATGACGTCATACAGCACAAAAATCTAGACCTATTCAATTCCATACATATTATTACCTACTTAATTACATACCTAACAACTAACTTTACATACAACTTAACTTTTTGTTTCTTTAGAAACCACTTGCAGGATCCAGTTTTCCTTGTTTGGATTACGGCATTGACGTTTTGTTACTACATTTATTTTGTCCGTTACTGTACAAGCTAGGTCGAGTTCAATTTTCCCGTTTAAGTGGACAAGCTCGTTTACAAACTCCTCATTGGAAAAACCCTTCTTGATACCACTAATCAAAAACATCGGCTCAGACTGTTGAGTGTCTTTAAGCTGCATATTGTGTCCTTTGTCTTTTAGTGCTAACTTAGATTTTTCTTGTTGCACTTTGCTATGATACTCCACGACTATAGCACCGCTTCTTAAATGCCTTATGTTTTTGAATCCTCCATCGATGTCTTTCTGATTAATTTTCTTTTTAAATGCTGCGTAACTTCTTCGTAATTATTTATGTTGTCCATTTTAATAACAGTTTCTAGTTTTTTGCTTGTTTATGGAGTAGTCCACTTGCGATTTTGGTTCCTCTGTCGTATAGGTATTGGGCTAGAGGGGTGTGTTTGATATCTCGGTGTAGTTTTACGTTACGGATGAACCATGGGATAGCCATGGCTGTTCGAATGTAACGATTTTTGAGGGATCGGAGATGGTTAAGGCTGGGTGGGGCTGTGTAACCCCAGGCTGCCGATCCGTATGTGACGGGGGGCGGATTATTGCATTGACGAGGAGGAGTTTGTTTTTGTGACTTTGAGGATGCTGCGTCGGTTGAGTAGTGGTTATAATTTGCTGTAGAAGAGCTTGGCTTTGTTGGTGACGTTTTGGATACGGGGGCGACAATAAAGAATTTTGTCAAGGGTGATACAAAGGTATTTTACTGTCTCGCACCAGGGGACGTCGCGACCGTCCAGGTTAATCACGTCGAAGGGTGGTTGCCTTCTACGAAGAGACTAGATGGTTTGAGTTTTATCGGGATTTAGACGAAGTTTCTAGTTTACGCAGTAACTGGAGAACAAAGAAGGTGGTATCGTCGGCATAGAGGACTAGGGTGATATGGGGGGCGTTGGGAATCAATGTATATGCAGGAACTGTGCTCTTTTTTATCTGATGCCAACTACACCAGCGAAAAGTTTGGGCTAAAATGTTGCAGATTTTGTGCAATTTTTGTCAAAACTGGAGTCTGATCTCTTTTCCCCTGTACCCTTCAAGTTCTAATGACGTCCATTTTTGTGTATATGTAAACGACTCTTATTAAAAAAATAATTAAATTGCCTTTAGACTTTAAGGGTAACATTTACCCTTCGAGGGGGTTGAACTACGAAAGCTGCATATATTCTTTAAAATTGTTCCTCTTGCGAATAAAATTTACTTATCTCTCCAATTTTTAATATCATTTACTGGAAGATAAATATTAAGGGTAGAAAGTTTACAAATTGACAACCTGTATATATGTTTTTACGCTAATGTAAAGGAGCTCCTACAAAGTTTAACTATTAATATTTTAGGAGAAATAGCATCAAAACACTAAAATTTAAATTAAAAACCTAGGTGTCAATTTTCACAACGTAAATTCCACCTATACCCCATTCAAAATTTGAACTAACCACCCCAACTAGCATTTTTATGCCATACCGACATTATACTTTTACACCTAATGTCGTAAACGTTCGTCGATCTGACCTCGAAACGACCTGAATTTGCACTAACTCGATGAATAAAATAGGGGTCGTAAGTATATCGACGTGTGATTTTAGTTTTTTTTTAAGGTGACGGATTACACAATGAATGACGTCGGCGTGATGATCACGTTATAGTTAGTGTTCCATTCAATTAAAGAAACTACACAGAGAATGACCGATACTAGCATCACGTGAAGTTCCAGGTAAAGTTTGAAATAATTTTTGTGAAATAAAAAGCTATATTATAAGTAACATTAGTTTTCCTAGCATTGATGTACAAAATACAAACTAAAATATTCGACTTAAGTAGTTTATACATAAAGTCGGCGGTGGCCGTTCGCCGATGCGTCATAGCTTGCACGTGACTAATACCATATGGAAAACTCAAAATAAAGTCCAAGTTCATAAACGTCAACATTTTTGTGGGTAGCGTTTAAAATGAATAAATAATATCAAAGATCCATAAATGTTTACCGTCAACATGAAAGTACCATAAAGATATCTCTGAAAAGAACAGTTTTTAAGACATAATTATTGAAATTAAAGGCACAGAAACGTTTAAAAACAAATAAAAGTTGACAGATCAAAACGATGACTTTGACAAATCTGCTAAAAACTTTTGTCCCTGTCTAGTACGTTACTTTAAGTTCGAGATATATTGCGCATGCCCGGAGACGCCCTTTTATGTTTTTATTTTTCATCTATCAATTATTTACTTATAATACCTTAGAAACGGTTGCTACAAACATCGTTATAATATCATAGGAAATATTAGCGGGCGATAAAGTTCATAATGCCCGGTAATTATTATTAAAGAAAATCAAAATTTGTATTTATTTTTAACAGTTCTTTTACATAATAATATTCTGTTTTTTCTATGTTAAATGTACAATTTTTGAACTTTCCTGAGAAAGAAGCTGAACTAACTATGAAATTTTGCGACTTAATTGCTGAGTTTCTCGATATGCAAACGGATTCCTGCTCCATTTCAACATTAATTAACATATTTCTTTTTTGGTAACAGAGCTAGCTATTATTTTTGCTATTCGATTTTTCGACGTGATGCTTTCCTATACATAACCCTCTGCTACGCTAGTACTCTTCCACTTTCCGTGTTGCTTAAGGGTTGCAAGGGAAGCACCCTCGATAAGAAGTGTGGGCAAGGTCCGACGTAGGCAATGTCCTGTATATTTCTTGGCGTTTTCTAAATTAAGAAGTTTTGCTATGATTGAAGGAACACGTCTTAGTGTATTTTTACCCACAGGCATAGCTATGCATTTACCATCTTGGTGTGTAAGGAAAAATTTGAGTTCCTTAATTCCTTTTGGCCTTAATGCAAGGTAATGTCTAACCAATTTGAAGGCATCTGTTTGATCTCCTTCGATTATAGTAAAACTTTTTGGCGTAGCAGTTTTAGTTTCTAGTACCTTGACAAGCATAATAGGTCGCTAAAGCTGGATATTTAAACTCGAAGCCGGCGTCGGCGCTCGCGCTGGGAGTTAAGCAAGTGAATCGTAATAGAGTGATTTATAAACTTCGTCGGCGTTCGCGCTGGCGCCGGCTGGCGCATGGCGGTCAAATAAACCATCTTTATCTTTCCAGCGCCGGCGTTCATAGAAAATCCGTACATTATCATGTTCGTTTCTTGAATCGGTCCTCGACCTTTATTCCAATTTTTAAACAGAGTTGCTTTTGGGCGGATCTTGAACAGAGGGGTTGATTTAAAATTTCTAAATTCACACTTTATTGAGGTAGAGGAGGAGAGGGGGGCAGCGAGGAATAGGTTACTTTTAAATCATTAGTCTGGTCATTGTTGGATCAAAACTATGGTGGCAGAGGCCGGAGCTGGGGAGGAGTGAGCCAGTCTCTCGGTATTCTGTATGGTTTAAGTGGGTTTGAGTGAACGTGTGATCGTGTGATAAGGGGATTCTGAGAAGCGTCCGTCTGTTTGTAGTAGTCAATAATTAGTTTGTCTATATGTTCAGTGATTGTCGGTATTTGTAGGTCATTATGTAAAGTATGAATCATCGTAAAGCGTGGAGCATTTGTCATAATTCGGAGCACTTTATTTTGAAATGTCTGAATTTTTTAAACGTTGTTTTATTTACGGTGCACCAAGTGGCAACACCGTAAGTAAGTACGGGCCGAATAATTGTCTTGTACAACAAAGTCTTTTTTCGTAAATTTAGTCTACTTCTACTGTTGATACGTGAGTAGATGGCACCTAGTTGACCGTTCGCTTTTTTAAGCGTTGGTCTACGTTATCTGTCCAAGCCAGCCGCTTGTCAAACGACAGACCCAGATATTTAACATTATTACACCAGTCTAGTCTGGTATTTCTGACTTGCAATGTGGTTTGGGGTCATTTGCTTCTGGCTCTCGAAAAGTAGATAGCTTGGGTTTTGGCGTCATTGAGGCGAATTTTCCACTTATCTAGCCACGCCTCGATAAGTGTTTATTCTAATAAATAAAAAACTTAAAAATAAAAGATCGGTGGGATGTGATGATGTTCCTCCATTTTTGCTAAAAGTAGTATTAATATATTTGTTAAAACCTCTTACCTATTTGGTTAATTTGTCTTTTAATTTGGGAAGCTTTCCTGATCAACTGAAACTAGGAAAGGTGGTGCCTTTGTTTAAAAAGGATGATCCCACCCTTATGCAGAACTATAGACCAGTTACTATCCCTCCCAGTCTGGGGAAGATTTTCGAGTACTGTTTTCTTCATAGATTAGACTCATTTTTTGACCGCTATAAAGTGCTTTCCTCTAGCCAACACGGATTCCGCGGTGGATTTTCCACATCGACGGCATTAAATTCTTTCTATAAAGAGTTGGTTGGTCGTGTTGATGCAGGCGAGTGCCCTGTTGGTTTATTTTGTGATCTTAGCAGGGCGTTGGACTGTGTCAATCATAAAATTCTGCTTACTAAATTACAGATCTATGGCATTCGAGGAAACGCACTTAGTTGGCTTCAGTCATTTTTAACTGACAGACGACAATATGTTAGTTTAAATCACATGGATCAGAATGGCGCAAAAACTATTAGATCGGATCAAGTAACAGTAAGTATTGGCGTCCCGCAGGGATCCATTTCGGGTCCTGTACTCTTTTCTTTATATGTGAATGAACTCGATTCAATAACGCATAATGTCTATTTTACTTTATATGCAGATGACACTTCTGTTATAGTGTCGGATAAAGTAGATCATTTTTTACAAAATAAATGTAATTTGGTTGCTAGTGATTTAAATAACTGGTTTTCACAAAACCCACTTTACCTTAACTCCTCAAAAACGAATATGATTCGTTTTCATAACAGGCAGAAAGAGTGTAAGGCAATCAATGTTTGCGTGGATGGCTCCCCAATTGAAAGTACGGAGCATGTGAAGTTTTTGGGAGTTTACATTGATCGCCATTTGAACTGGAAGGTTCACTGTCGTTCAGTTGTGTCGAAGCTTAGTTCTTTAACTTATTTATTTTTCAACTTGAGATCAATGCTGAATCAAAATCAGCTTTTAAGTATGTATTATGCCCAGGTCGATTCCAGACTGCGTTATGGTGTTTGCTTGTGGGGGAACTCCTCCCTGGTCACTGATGTACTGTTGGCACAAAAGAGAATAATCCGATGTATATTTGGAATCTCGACAAAAACATCCTGTCGAGAATATTTTAAAAAATTTAAAATTTTAACTGTCGTGTCACTATTTGTACTTGAAATGTGTATTTATATTTTTAAAAACAAAAATAGTTTTATACGTATTGCGGAATATCATAATTTAAATACTAGACAAAAAAATAAATATTATGTACCGTTTTCTAGGGTGAAAGTGTCAAATGATACGCCGAACTGTTTAGGATTAAGACTATTTAACAAGTTACCTTATGATATAAGAGAAGAACAAAACTTTAATATTTTTAGGAGAAAATTTAAAGACTTATTGGCAAATGAATGTTTATATAGTATAGATCAATTTATAATCAATTTGTGATAGTTTTTAGTGTTGTAATTTTGTAATTTTGTGACGACTCCTATACTGATTGAATTCAGTCAACAGGCAAATAAATGTATTTTATTTTTATTTTTATTTTAAGTTTTATGTAGAAAATCCGTAGCGCCGCGTCATAACCAATGGGTTTTTAGCATCATTGTTATTAGTCATCGTTGGCATCTGCCAAACTGTCAACGGCCAATCGTCATTTTAATTTTACTACCCCTAAGACACCGCAAGTAACTTCTTCTGCCTTGCTAAATCCAGTTATTTAAATCTTTCTTTTTGTTCTAATAACTGGTTAGAGAAAACACCACCAAGAGTACAAACTAAAAATGTCAGAACGGTCCGATTATGTTTTTGTTTGTCAACACTGCGAACGCGAACGCCAAGTTCATAAATGCCTACTATGCATGTCTAAGACGAGCGCTGGCGCCGACGCCGGCAAGAGTTTATAAATCCAGCTTTATCCTCAATGTCATCAATGGTCATTTTTACCATCTCATCCCGTCTTAGGCCGCCAAAAACTCCCATTACGAGTACCACTTTATGCAGCAGGAAGGTATCATTCGGCGCATTTTTGATAACAGTTTGTTCAACTTCCAAAATTTTTGACTTTTTAGGATGATATCCCTTTGATTTAACTTTTAAAATAGTATATTACGTTACAAGACCGGAAAGTACTATTTTACAGGACGAAGCAGGCAATTTCCAGGGCGAGCCGCCAGGCGAGTCCTGGAAGCCTGCGAGTCCTGTAAACGTACTTTCCGGTTGTGTAACGTACAATATTTTTTTTTTAAATCGACGCAAGACCAGTGGCGTACAAGAAAATTTAGATAATGGCTTACTACATTAATATAGTTTTAAACAGATTGAAAACTCTATAGTCAGGAATTTTTTTTATTTATAATAGTTATAATAAATATTATTTGATAATAGGTACTTAATAAATAATTAAAATTAGAATTATTCTAATAATTAATAATATCTATTTTTGAACTGTTATGTTAAAAGTACAATTTTGTACGTTATTAAATTGTAGACTTGATGGAAAATTTTTTGATACATCTTTATGGGTTGTTTGTGATGTAATATGTACTTTTGACCCTCCTGCTTCATTTTTTGATACATCTTTATGGGTTGTTTGTGATGTAATATGTACTTTTGACCCTCCTGCTTCCTGAATTTTGCTGGCTATGTTAATCTTATTTTGTAGAGACTGTTCAATATAGCCTTCGGCAACTTGTGATGACTTCCAGCCGCCGGCGCCGTGTCGTTTTAAATTAAGGATGTCGCCTCCACCTTCCACTAACAATGTGGCCGAACTACGTCGGAAACAGTGCCCTGTAAATTGCTCTGGGTTTGATAATCCCAAATAGGATGCTATTTTTGATGGCGCTTTTCCTACAGAATGCAAACCTACTGGTTGAATAGAGCACTTTCCTTTATTGTAAAAAATAAATAACCTTCGATGTGGGACATTGGATGGACGTAAAGAAACATATGTTCTATATACATTTAAGTTTTGTTCGTCAACAACTATAAATGACCTGGGATGATTTGTCTTTGTATTTGGAATTTTTATCACCAGCATCGATTGATTATCTTCAACATCGTCAATTGTCATATTAACTAATTCTTCACGGCGACAGGCCCCAGCCGATCCCAATATTAGTAAAAGCTAAAAAAAAATAAGAAATAATTAAAATAAATAGCCGTTTTTAATAATTATTGTTAAAAAATATAAGGAGAGAAGAAAATGAAAAAAATACATATTTAAGTCCTACTTACTTTGATTAAAAGATATTCATTATCAGGAGCTTCCAGCAGGAATTTGTCAATATCTACTCTGGTTAGTACCCTCGATTTCTTGGGTATGTATCCAACCGACTTCCTTTTGATAAATGCTATAAGTTTATAATATCTGCTTATATCCAAATTTTCTTTTAAATTTAACATCAATTTAATCATCGAGTACACACTCCACAATGTAGATGATTTTAATTTTTCGGATTTTTCAGCAAAATAGGCTAACAAAACATCCTCAGAAATATTTCTGACATTTTTTTCTTTACACCAACATTTGAAAACGGCAAACGTTTTTTCATACTTGTCCCTGGACTTATGCGGCAACAAATCGTGAGTAGCTCTAGCAGCCGCTTCAGTTATTTCAAGAGGAATTTCACCTTCATCCACATTCATTTCCATAATATAATCTAACTTTTAACTTTTAAACACAATTTTTAATAAGCAGTATCAAATTTGACAGTTCGTTGCCATGAAACGCCATGAAAGAAACAATCAAGTCAAAGCCTACTTATTATGGGTTTGGTTCGTTTTCTCAAATATTGATCGGAATGTAAAAAAAGGGCCCGGTAAAGTAAAAAGAGGGACCGGTAAAGTACTTTACCGGTCCCTCTTTTATCACTTTCTGGTCTAGACCGATAAAATTACATTTTCCGGTTAAAAAATTGAGTAGAAAGTGGTTGCTTTCCGGTCGATTTAAAAAAATGCTATTAATTGACAATATTTTGAAATAAATTAATATTTTCCTTTACTATAAGTTCAGACTTCATCTGGCAATATTTTGTCCAAAGGCTATTTGGGGTATATTTTTACCACTAAAATAAAGTAAACATAATTAAAAATTGTTATTACCAATGAACAAAAGGGTTACATACCAATTCTTGAAAGTAAGCCATTATTACTGTTTCAGTAATAACCGTAATTTGGGGTTTTACTTTCCATTGTAGAAAATTTTCATATACTCCTTGTCATATAGGGCTTTAGACTTTGCCGGTAATAAGTTTCTCTAAGTTTTTTCAGCATTTTCTATAATATTTTGTGGAATTTACATATTTTCGTTTATAAAACGTAAAAGACGCTTAAAATAAATAACCCTTAGCAACCGTCACACTTATTCTATGACAACCGATCAAAGCTCACTAAATACTAAAAATTGGCGAAAATAGTTTTAAAAAAATGCAGGAGTTTAACTATGTGACAGTAAAAAATACATGAATATAATATGTTATGCATATAAGAAACATAAAAATTTTTAATTTTTTTTTTATGTTAAACCTCGGATGTTATGAACCAGCTTGTAGGCATTTGTCAAGTTCGCTCTACTGTATTTACCTAAAATGCCTGTTTCGTTGGTTACGTGTTTCACTATATTCCAGATAATTTAGCCCAAGCAGTCACATCTTGAGTGCCCTGTTCTGGAATACACCAAGTTTGCTGAAATAAGTCACTCACATATTCCCCATACTGGTACAAGGTATCTGACTGATGCGAAGTATGCGTTATATTAAATCTGTAGCGCTGTAACTCAAGAAATACATTCATCTTACATCTAGATGTTGCCCTTGTTAGTTGCCATCCAGTACAAGGCCTACATATTTATCAGTTTCGATCTTTTCAAAATTATTATTTTGTATTCGTATGTTTCCATTGCCAACTGTTCTATTTTTTTGTGTAAACAACGTAAATTTGGCTGCTTTCTGTTATAATTTTAATTTGTCATCATCATAATGTTATGTATACCAGTAGGGTATCGTCTACAAAAATGTAATTGCTGTGCATCCTAGGTTATGTAGTAGTATTTAAGAAATTTGAGAATGCTGCGAAAGATATCATAGCAGACTTAAAAAACTCAATAAAGAGCTGCATTTTTAATAAATTATGTTGTACACATATTTCAACAGTTAAATTACTGCTAAGTTAATTATTATTCGTTAAAAACTAAGAAACCACTATTATTTAAACTTAAAAAGTGCCCGATATTTTAATTTTGTGTAGTCTGTTTTACACCTAACTAATTTCAATTAACCGACAAAATTAAAATCCTAATTGAATTATCAATTTACTAGGAAATCTGACAGCATGTGATTATGCCCTAATCTGATTGGCGCAATTATTTTCTGGTAAAATGCCAGATCCTTCAGGAAACTGTCACCCGATTATTAGGATTATGGCTATCTCTATTTGTTTCAAAGCATGAAACTGAGACAAAACGTATAATTCAATATCGAACATGCGATTGATATGGGCACGCCTCCGCCGCCTCGTTCTAATAACCAGTGGTGGAGGTGAAAGGCTACGTGTTTTATTAATAGGGCGAATTTTTCTTGACGTTTCTCTTTTTGTTGAAAATTTTCGAAATGTCATATATTCATGCAAAAACTTTGCATTCCCAATCTCCTGAAATTATTGCTAATGTTTATAATGCTTGTGATGCGGAAGCCAGAAATAACGCATTTGATTTGCAATTAAAATGAAAAATAGACAGGGTTTCGATGTATACAGAAGCAAGTCTTGAGTTAAACAGGCAGATAAATAAACTTAATTAATTGATAGAATAAAGCACTTTAGTATTGATGGCATTTTGGGGCGCCCATATTATCAGCTACCTTTTAATACACACATAGCAATACAATTCGGTTAATTTAGATATATTTTCACATCTAAACAGTGGTCATCTGAAGTATGTTATGTTATATCTTATATATTCTGGAGAATTAAGCGAAATTACTTGCCAGCGAGGTAAAATACTTACTGATAATATTAAATCGATTTAAATTTAAAGAACATAATCGAAAATTATCTTTGGAAGAAATGAAGTGGGTGTATATTATAGATGGGTGTAACGCTTATTTGAAAACCATCGGGAATTCATCTGATCGAGTTTTAACTCACTGAAATTAAAACCGTTAGCCTGCTCAGTACCGCAAAATATCTCGTAAAGTTAAATATAGACTACAAGACCCAAAAGAAAAACTAAAAGCGACCTAACAAAAACCAGGAAAAATAATGAGAAATGCATTAACTAAAGAAATCATCCGAATGCTTTTACCGTAAGAGGTTTGGACTATATAAAGAAAAATATCCACCACACCAGCTGCAGAACCAAACTTAATTATGAAATTATACACTGCTCTGAATGCAATGGATCTAAAAACAAATAGAGATAAAGACTTTTTATTACCTAACGATGAAGCGATCAACAAGCTCAAGTCAGAAATTCATTATATAGATGCGGAACTTTTCTTCATTTACAAATTTTTTCAAACAATTTTTTTTGGCGTAAATGGATTTTTCAGCGGACACCATTGTATTCCTTTAATTTTCTGTTTATTGAAAGATAAACGTAAAGAAACTTCTAGGTTATGAAAATTTAAAGAAGTAGTTTATTCTCAAAGTGGAGTTGAAATTACAGGGAAAGGAAAGAAAGTCAAAAAGTCTTTCTCTACTAATTTAATAAAAGGCTCAATTTTTTCATAAAAATAAGTCTACACGTTTCGAAGGTAGTGACCTTCATTCTCGGGAGACAAAAGCAATGTTGCTGTTAGTATTAGCCGTAGAGAAAAAATTACTGGTGGAAGGTGACGTTGATGGTGCTTTAAAATTTGCAAAATGTATTAAGACGTGAACGAAACTTGATGAAAGCAATCAGCATACCGAAATGTTGGATAGCATTTAGTTGATAATTTTTTCTCTACTGCTAATACTAACAGCCACATTTTTTTTGTCTCCTGATGATGAAGGTCACTACCTTCGAAACATGTAGACTTATTTATATGAAAAAATTGAGCCTTTGGCTGCTCTTTTATTAAATTAGTGGAGAAAGACTTTTTGACTTTCTTTCCTTTTCCTATCCTAGAGGATGGTTGTATAAAATATTAGAATTATGTAACAAAATCAATTTAGTACTTTTGCCAAAAAATATAGTTTTAGATTTTAAAGTTTCAATTCATAACGCGTTGGTTCAAGTGTAAAATGATATTAGAATTTCTGGGTGCAGGTTTCACTTTACCCAAGCGAGGTATTGTTAAATACAAAAGCATGGATTGAGTACATCTTACAAAGACAATAATTCGGAAATTGGAAAGGTTGAGGCATTTTATGCCTACTATGGCCTATAGGAATTTTCTGCTACCTTTGACTAAAACAATTGTTTACATAAACACTTGTGTTCTATATATATTACAAGGATTCATGACAAAGACACTGGTCGATACTTAACGTTCCATTACTAATTGCTTCTTTACATTTTTTTCTAAACTATCACTTGAAAGTATATCACAAAAACGCCCCGGTATCGCAGGAAGTTCAATTTCGTATGTCAGATAACGCGTTTTACCTAAAAAGAAACTATTAGTTGCCCAAAAAGACCTTAAGATCGTGAATCGCACATAAGAGCACCTGCTTTACGGAGCCATCATGGAATACACTACATAATTGCCCACGAAGGCCTTAAAATCGTGGAGCGTACGTAAAAGCAGTAGCTTCGTGGAGCCATCATGGAATACACTGCCGTTGCGCTGTGGTTCTCGTCTCTCTACCGCCGCGCGATACGATCTGATTACTAATTTCGCCCAATAGGAAGCTCGCGTCCCAATGACGTTTTACAAGTACCGTCCTGACGCGTTTTTGCTTAGCTACGTGACTGAATGCCAATAACTGCTTGAACAGATTATAACCCTTTTACAATTTACAACCCAAATATGGCAGAAATTGAAATCGCATGCACACAGTATTCATCAACCTATTCTCTTTGACGTGTTGATACACGTTTCCCCAGCACTACCCTTTTTTAATTTAAATAATTTCCTCTAACAATTTATTCAACCTTTAACAGTTTATCTAAATTTCAACCTTGAAATTCAGCTTTCAACATCAATTTATCATTATTAATAAATATGTATTTGTTTCGTACTAGTGAATTTCATTTACTTTCTTCTTTTCTACCCCCTAAATAACGGCAATACAATTTAAATATTCTTATTAGTAACAAGCGCTAAGCGGTGACGGTGACACTATTAATCAACCCCGGTATAATATCACAAATACTTGTTTCAAAAGTCACTCCTAATCGTAACCACTAACCATGATTATGGCACACGCAAAGTGTATGGAATATTTTCCTTCTGAAAATCGAGAATCGGAAAGGTTCCATGGTAGAATGCAAGTCTACTTAGCACATAAGACACAAACGTGGAAAATATTTCACTGCGGCTGCGCAGATGTCAATTTTCTCGTTTACGTTTAGTCAATGGCACCTCTTGAAGTATCTATTAATAATATACTATTTGGAGCACTATAAAGTATCGTTTCACAAACATGTTTTGATTATGAACGCTCTAGTCTGACTTCCCTGCTGTGCAAGTGAAAAAGATAAGTGCTTAGGATACAGCCTGGCAAAAATAATTTTTGACATTATTCGCTCCGTAAGAAAAAGATATTCCTTTATTTGACAATAAATTCTAAAATTGAATAAATTCCATATCACGATACAATTCAGAGTGTTTGCATGTCGGCTTACGATCTTGTCATACAAAGCATTTGAGTCTAGCTGAACATAATATGATTTTTTCCCGTTGTACTTGCAACAAAATCATCACATATTCTTCGTTTGGATTCGCAAAACGAGCGATAAAACATATTAAGGTGGTTCCTTGCTAGTAAAGCATGCAGGTATAGAGCTCTTTTACAACTGCTAAAGCGGCATGACGACTCGATGTCTTTTTTCCAGGTGTTTACGTCTATTAATTATTGAATGTAATTTGGCTAGTACAAACAATAAAAAGTTATTACGTTTGGATAAAAAATATTATTATCTTCATAAAAATTCACTTCCAAAACCTAATTTTTAATTTTCCTCCAACAGACTTTAGTATTTTTTAACTTCTACGGCAGTTCTGACTACGGCACTGTTGTGCTACCATTGTTGCTATAAATCCTTTAAATATTTCATATTGATTGCACTTGGAAATTTTCAAGATACCTATAAAGTCAGAATAAAAAATAACCTGCTGATAAGAAACCTAACCTTAAAGTGTCCCTGCTTTGTAATTTCCACCTACAAGATTTACCGAAAAGCCCTAGGGATTTTACCTTTTTCTCTGCTTTTCTGTCTTCTCCTTACCAGGTTTACTGCGATACAGCTCAACTTGACTAAATAAAAAAAAATTTAATAAAATTGTGTAGCAGTTGGACCATCCCCTAGAAACATGGGGTTTTATTGCAACGTAAAAATGACAGCTTTTATAAAATATTTATGACAATATTACCTGTAAGCACGATTCTATTATTAACAAGGGTATTATTTCATTATTTAGGTTAAGTGAAGAAGCTTTGCTTCAACTTCGCCTTTTGTAATTTTTTTCTTCTTTAATTACAGTAAAGACATAATTAATAAATAAATAAATACAAAAATTATTTGGGAAAATGCATCCATATCACTTACTACTTTAGAAAGACAGCGTGTCCAGAAACCATCTTAACAAAAATGGAAAACTTTTCTCTTGTAACTTTACGAATAAAAGTCACTCTTCATCAAGACTTCTATTTGTTGAAAGGAAAACACTTCAAGGAAATATCTTGGTCAAACAAATAGGGCGTCAAAATGAATAAAAAATATTTTGAAAAGTCATTGAAGAAACTACATTTAATTTCAATTGTAGAGTAAAACGAGGAGTAAAATATCGTGTTGTTCAAAGCTGAAAAAAAGTGATGAAATAATTAATTTAATTAATAATAATTTATTTGTAATTTTTTTATTAAAAAACTAAGAAGTCATAATAATTTATGAGATATTACGCTTAAAAAGCTTCAACAAGACCTTTTCAGAAAAAACTTGTAGGTTAACCAAAAATACATATTATAATACAGGGTGTTTCCTAACTACGGTACGAAACTTCAGAGGGTAATACATAAGGTCGTTTTAGGAAAAAAAGTTCCTATGAACATATGTCCGGAGTTGCTTCGTTTCTGAGATACAGGGCGTTGAAGATTTAAAGAAAACAGTAATAAATATCCTTAAACCAATTTTGTTGAAATTTGGTTCAGTTATTTGAAGTAATAATAAGGCGCTTATTTAGCCCGTGGCGTCTTAGTGGGCACCACAGCCAATTATTACTGAGAAGAAAAGTACGCCACTGCCTTTTTTTTTTGGTTTTTTTATTTGTTCAGATTAAGCAACTACAAATAGAACTTTTTGGTGTATTTGTCATATCTGGCTTCGCTTGCGAGAAAAACAATAAAAATCGCTTTAACTCATTCTAAAATCTATCCACGGACAACATAAAATAACAACCAAAGATAAAAAATAAACAATTTTGACCTTACAGTAAATGAGCAAAATGTCTACCTTCTGATAAAATGCACGACTTCTATCGATTTGTTATTGATTGTCTGACACGTTCAAAAATACCTGGAGTTTTCCTTATGACATTGCATTTGTCAATTATCCGATTCCTCAAGTCATTCACATCTAGTACAGGAGTTTAATAAACAATGACCCCATAAATAGATATCTAGAGGATTACTATCAGGACTGCGAACTGGTCAATTTTTAGGTCCTACACGTCTAATCCAGCGATTAGGGTAGGTGATATCGAGATGCTGTCGAGCAAGAACACTAAAATGAGCTGGAGCCACGTCGTGCATAAACCACATGTTGACTCATACATGTAGGGGTACTTCTTCTAACAAAATGGGTAAATAATGTCGCAAGAAGTTCGTGTAGGATTCACTTGTTAATCTTGGCGGTAAAAAAATTGGCCAATTAGGTAGTGACCAATAATTCCTACCCAAACGTTGAGCAAAAATTGTTGCTGAAAATGACATTCTCTAGTAACGTGAGGCTTTTCGTCGGCCCAAAGATGGTCATTGTGAAAGTTCATAATAGCATATCGTGAAAAATTTGCCTCATCTGTAACTAAAATATTTGGTAAAAAATTTGTGCCATCCTATGAATCAACCACCGACCGGCTGTATGTGATATGGGTACAGGAGGTTTCTATTTAGGACTTTCCAAACGGTTTCTGGGCTGACTTCAAGCTGCAGTGCAATCTTCCTGGTACTATTTGAAGGATCTTCTTCTATCGCATCAAGTATAGCTTCTTCTAGTTGAGGCGTTGTTAGAGTTTCTGATCTTCCATAACTTTTATTTTGATTAAAAGTCCCAGTTTCACATAATCTTGCATGTATTGTTCTAAATGTTTTAGAACATGGGATTACTCTTAGGATATCTGTTTTGGTAAATTCTTCGTGCTTCTTCCGCATTTCCATTTGCTAATCTATAAATAAAGTGCATGCCAGCCATTTCAGCATTAGTGAAATTGTTCGTAATGGAATCACTGCTAATTGACAACTCTGAATTATATACTGATAAAATGACAATACTATATAAAAATATATTTTTTCTAAATTGTACTCGTTATTTCGAAAACTACTGATATTAGGAACAAAGTATGTTTTACCAAAAGCGTAACAAATTTAAAGTAAACAATATAAATAAAAAAGTATACAGGGTGTTACATTTAAAAAAAGCTGACAACAACGCCAATATCGTCATTCGGTGCGTCAGATCCCCTAACACCACTGTACCAAATTTGGTTTAAATCGGCCGATAAATTGTGATGTAATTAAGCCGATTCCAGACTTTATACACACACTGTATACATATAATATGTCCCTTAAACAAAATTTGATGCGGAAAACACAAAGATGTGAAGGTGAAAGATTTCCCGAATTTTCTCACAAGGGCTAAGGGTCTGACCAGTAGCCAGAATTTAGTTTGACCGAAAGATACCAATGACAGATTTCCTGTCAAACCAAAAAACCCATCGAAGACTTCGTTTTCGCGCAATGAGGACTGATAGTTCTGCTACACAAAATAAAATATAACCAGAACAACCTAAAAGTACCAACATTACAGTGCAGTCCAAAAAGTACCTTAGTCATCTGACATCAAATTAAATAAAATACAATTTTTATTTAAGAGGAAAATTTTATTAGTGTTAATTGATAATAATCGATAGTTTATAACTTGCCTTGATTTTTAATTCAAGGTCCCAAGGAATGCAATGATAAAACGAGGACTGATTTTGGTCATCACTAAATCATAGCAGCTGATCCCGACCTATGGTATATACCACCTTAAAAATTAGTAATTTATAAAAATTCCTTTTGCCTCGGTTAATCGGCAAATGTATTGTTGCATTTTTGTAAAACATACTTTATTCTAGATATAAACATGGTAAAACCCTGTTTAATTAAAAAAATACACAACAGTGTGCGCATTTATGCAGCAGATTTTGCAAGTTTTAATGTCAACACAATTAAGCTGCAGGCGCCGAAATATATTGACTTTAAATCCGAAAGGGAAAAATCCTTTGACAGTTTTTCTCATAAGCCTGACTCGACGCGACGGTTTAGTCAGCTAAATGCATATTTGACGTCTGGAATATCTAAAATTTATGAGGCGCCTCCTCTATTCACTATTTTGCAAGTTTATGTGGCACTTGGGCTGTTCTCTGAATTCCGTGGCTTATTTTAGATGTAAAAATTTTTTTATTTGTTTCTTAAAATCCTGAGTTAATGAATCTTGAAACTTAAAATAAAGTATATAATTGATTTGTGATGGGCTACATGCTCGGTGAAATGGATATTCCATGGAATTTAATTTAGTTTCTTTCCTGACACGTGTTTCACCCCTTTTTGCGGATCATTATCAAAGGAATATAAGACAATACTAAATTCTACATGTCATTAAAATAAAATTAGGAGGATGAAGTGAATTGACAGATGATGGGTTATTTTGGTCCTTAATTTACAGGTATTGGCCAAAGGTACAACTAAATTACAGGTGTGATTATAGAGGTATTTACATCGTAGAAATAAAATTAAGGAAATGATATTGTGTATTTAATTATGGGTTTTTTCGTTCGTATAAGGGTTTATTAAACTATTGTTATATTTATATTGTTATTTATTTATATTATTGATTATTAACAACTTTACATCGATTTAGTAAGGCTTTTTTGATTGCAAATGTTTCTAGTAGGTTGAGTTTTCTACCCTTGTGTTAAGTATATATCGGTTTTATTTTGTTGGATATTGAGTGGTTATTTTTTATTATACAGTGGTCCGCTATTCCTGTTTTATTATTTTTTTTTAAATGAATGTTTTATACAGGAGCGGATCCAGAACCTCGTTTGGGGGAGGGTCATTCATAGAAAAGTAATATTTTTCACTTTTGTGTATTAATGCTATTATTATATAATAAATCTCCAAAATAATAAAAGAAGTTTTTATAAATACATTTTATATAAGACCCACACGAAAAAAACTTATTACATAACCCATTTTAGCCTGTTTGCGTTATGTAATATACTATATTATCGTACTGAGTGATGTAATGAACTTATTACATTACTCATTTTTAATCAAACTATGATTTTTTTGTTCCGTCAGTCACTGTCACTTTTGGTGTAATGTCACTGCATAAAGATGAAAACCATTTTGAATACATAAAAAAATCATAAAAAACCAAAATTCTGGGTCTTATATAAAATGTTGTATATCACACGTACGGTAAGGCTCATTACAGTAACGAGTGGGGAATACCCACATTGAATTGACTGAAGACGAAATTCGAAGAATTAAAAAAAAAAACCTTGAAAACTCACTGAGAATTGAAAATTTGCTTTTTAATTTTGAATAAATCATGTCATTAATAAATAGATGAAGTTTTGAGATTTTCTATTAAAAAGTTATACCCATCGACTTAACCCAAGATGGACGTAGCCAGTCATTCATAAAAAGGTCTATCATCTGTCTCAAACAATCAACAGGAAAGGGGGGTAAGGGGTATTTACTAATACATATATGGGTATTTACTGCGGCTTCTACTTAGAAGTTGGACTCAAACTGCGATGAGACAAAAGGCGCAACGCTGCGCACATCGTTGGTTAAACCCTATTGTGATTATATAATTTTTTTTTGTGTTCCTCTGTTTGGGGGGGGGGGGTCATGACCCCCATGACCCTCCCCCTGGATCCGCGCTTGGTTTTATATTCGTTAAGCCTAGTTTTAAAGTTTCTGCCTGTTTGACCTATATATATTGCATCACAGTCATCACATTGTATTTGGTAGACCCCGCTATGTGTTCATTTGTCTTTATTTTCAATTTTTAAATTAGCTATGTATTTACCTAGGTTATTTTTATTGACTTGTATGGGGATAAGTTTATGGTTTCTGAGTTTTTTGGAGTATTTTTGACTTGTGTGACCTGTATATCTGATTGAACTGTATTTGGCGTTGGATGGATGAGGACGTCCTCGGTAGAGTAGTTTTTGTTTTTTTGTCTGATTAATTTAAGATCCTTAAAATCCTCACTGGAAGAGAAATATGTAGAAGCAACATTCTTGGTCTGGATAACAATACTAATTAGCAAAGACTATGGTCCCAGCAAGATCATACCTTGCCACACTTTGCGCGAGATAAACATTTCGAACATCTTCTAAAGCACGATCGTTGTTAAATTTAAGGTACTTTGATAGTTTAAGGTGTTCTAATTTTGTTTACGCAAATGTTCGTAACTAAGCAATCAATAGTTGTTGACGAAGAATAGAATTATCGTAAAAAATAAGCACATTTCCATTTGACATTTTAAATTTGTCATCAGCCAGATAAAATCTGGAAGTGGGGTCAATGTCGAGCATGTTTTAAAATTTATCCCCAAACTGCCATCGGTGTCGTAAAATTTTAATAAAATATTTTCAGCGGCTTTTTCGGATTTTGAACTTTAAAATCCTTACCCTATATAACTGGACCTTTTTTTGTGCAAATTTAGTAAATATGTTTAATATAATATTTCATACACATACATTTTAGATTATATTGATTTGACATAATTGTTTGTTATTGCCAACACATAATATGTACAGGGACATTTTTCGCCCGATTGACGATTTTCCTGCTGACTATAATAGAAACAAGTTACATATTTCCCAATGATTTTCGACAACGAAGCCAAATTTAATGTCAAAAAGTGTGTAGGTTCACAAATTTGACAGATGCGACGCAATTTTGAATTTTTTTAAATGGTAACCCTCATAAATAACCACACAAGTAAAATGCATTTGGCGATCCGGTTTCAAAAACCTATATTTGTTGATATTTATTTTCAGCCGTTACCGAAATACTGAGGTTCCTAACTTGCCTTTATCGATTTTATCTTTTAAGTGTCTCACCCCTTTCATAAATAGCTCTCCTAAACTGAAGACCCCAATTTTTTTCAAAGTGATGTAATTTCCCGTGACCAAGCTACTTACGCTATAATCAAATCCGACATATGTCAAAAAGTGACAGATACTACGCCATCTTGAATTTAAAGGTTTATTTGAAGGCAAATTAGGAACCCCCGTATTTTCTAAACGCTGAAAATAAATATCAACAACTATAGGTCTTTAAAATCTGATCGCGAAATGCGATTCACTCGTCTCGTTAGTTATGAGGGTTGCCATTTAAAACAATTCAAAATGGCGTCGTATCTGTCACTTTTTGACGACTGTCGGATTTGATTATAGCGTAGATAGCTTGGTCACGGGAAATTATGTTACTGTAAAAATAATTGCAGTTTTCAGCTTAAAAGGTCTATTTATTAAAGGGATGAGACACCTAAAAGTCAATATTGATGAAGGTAAATTAGGAACCCCCGTATTTCCGAAACGGCTAAAAATAAATATCAACAACTATAGGTTTTCTAAACCGGATCCCCAAATGCAATTCACTCGTGTGGTTATTTATGAAGATTGCCATTTAAAAAAATTCAAAATGGCGTCGTATCTGTCACTTTTGACATCTGTCGGATTTGATTATAGCGTAAATAGATTGGTAATGGGAAATTATGTTACTGTGAAAAGAATTGGGGGTTTCAGCTAAAAAGGTCTATTTATTAAAGGGATGAGACACTTAAAAGACCAAATCGACGGAGGCTAATTGGGAACACCCCGTATTTCTGAAACGGCTGATAAATAATAACAACTATAGGTTTTTGAAATCAGATCGCCAAATACAATTTTCTAGTATGGTTATTTTTAAGGGTTGCCATTTAAAAACCTTTAAAATGGCGTCGTATCTGCCAATTTTCTGGACTTATATATTTTTTGACATTAAATTTGGCTTCGTTGTCGAAAATCATTGAGAAATGTCCGATTTTTTTTTATTATAGTCAGCAGGAAGTTCGTCAAATGGGTGTTTGCTTGGAACTGCTAGAGGATGGCGCTGCCTCTATCACACTGCCTACGTGGTAAAATATGGTCGGTTTAAAGAGTTTCTTTTTCCGAACATATACGCATGAATGTATTGATGAGAACGAGATAGTTCGAAAATGCAGGTCATCTACGATATCATAATGTAAGGATAATATGATAGGATGTCATCTAGCCTAGTGGCAGTCTGGCAGTCTGGCAGTAGCTAGAGATTACTAGTATTCACTAGATAACTAAATTGCTAAACTAATGGATACATAACATAACAGTTTTCGTTTTATATGCACATATTTTAGTTCAATGTTGAATGTTAAACTATATAAAATAAATATTTCTAAACTATAGTAATGTTATACTGTGTAAGCCACAATCATTCAAGATCTTTCCGCTTCTTGAGACAGGCGTCATACACGTTTTTTTGGCGTATTTTGCATTATTTCACGAACATTTGGAACAAGTTCTTCTGTTTCTACACATGGTCTTCCAGCTCCACTTTCATGTGGTATAGAACCTGTTTCCCCAAACAGAGCCACCGTTCTACTCAGGCAACGATGATAATCCCCAGCAGTAAAAGCGACACTTACCATTTAGTTAAACCCCGTTACGAAAATACGCTTCAATAATACATTTTAGTGCTGTTCCGTAAAACCCATTATGTGAATTATTCAGGAAATTTGATAATTTAACGATGAATCAAATTACTTGCAACGAATGTTAAAGATGAAGGAATAACTGATTGATTGATAATGCTGGTATTTACTGACACCCAGCAGTTATTAAGCTTTACCCCTAAGCAGCAGGACCTTAAATGCAAAGCACACTTTGATGGTAATAATTTTTGTTTGCACAGTATTATTATAAATACAAGGTGTTTCGAAAAACAGGTGCCATCGCTCCTGTGGTGATTCCCTATCCAAAAATAAGACAAATAGTTTCTATTAACATGTGTCGGCAGATACTTTATTTTTGAGATACAGGCTGTTATAATATTTAAGAGGAACAAAAAATGTGTACGCCACTGCTCCTCTTCTTTTTGGTATCACAGTTATTTAGTCAGTTCAATATTTAATACAACGTGCCTTTTAATAACTTTTTGATTTCGGCTTCGTTTAGGAGATAAATGCAAATTTATCAAACTCTGATATGGGCATAGCGATATGCAATTGAATGTCATTTATTTCTTTAATCGAAAACCGTTGGTCACACAAAGAAAATTTTTGGAACTAATTTTGCTAGGTGATAAAGGGTAATTCTGAAGATAATCGTTATTTTGCAGAAAAACAGTGGTGTATCTTTTTTTCGTCAAAAACATCAAAATACATGTTAGCGCGGATGCCACTGGGTATGTAGAGCAAATTTATTTTATGACAAATGTGTGCTTTTATGTCTAATTAGTATCTACCAAAATTCAAAATGATATCCAAAGCGGTCTCAAAAATATAAGGGAAAACCCGTTTTTTTTTTTTATTTCAACACCCTCTATCTCAAAATTGAAGCAGCGGACCCATGTTAATACGAACTATTCGTCCTATTCTTGGACAGGAAATGATTGCAAGAGCGATGGCACATGTTTTTTGAAATACCTTGTATATTAACAAATATTTGAATTATAAAAAAAATCAGTCAAATAAAATGTTGGGAAAATATTTGTTACAATGCTTTTTCAATATTGGTGTGCTACCAGGGTAGTGATTATTATCCGATGTCTAGTAACTGTTTTAAATTAAATTACGTTGGATAAAATTAATTTTACCATTGCAGAGAAGGAGCGCAAACTCTAGAGATGCAAATAGATGAAGCCACGCCGATTTATTATTGGTAAATTTAGTAACTAAAAATCGAATGCAATCTTAGTCGCACAATAGGCGTAACTAATTGGTGGACTTTAAACTTTGCCGCCCAGAAAGTATCCGTTACTTTTTAATAAGCATATCAAGTACCCAAAAGTTTAAAACAGTCTTTCACTTTAGTAAAATGGGAAGCGGTAAAACATTTTATTATATTTTCATTAAAGCGTATTTCAGCATACTAATTAGAGCTTAAAAGCTAAGTTGTAACTGTGGTTGTAATAATTCTATCTGGATATGGAAGTTTAGAGGTTTCATTAAAACATAAGCTTATTTAAGGATGAGATTTGTTTATCCAGATGCTTATTATTGTAATTTTATAATATAGTATTTTTCAGTTCAGAAAGAGGTTAGTTGATGTTAGAATTTTATGACATGTGACTTTTTATTTTAGATTAGTAGTTAAAGAAGCCAACCCAAAAATCTGAAGAAACTGTTGTTCAAAACAGAATTGTATTCTAGCGTATTTTATATATTTCGTTTGATGATTATAGTCAAATCTGGTCTTATCTGGCGAGTCCAAAGGTCACCGATTATATGAATCAATTCGAAAATTCCAGAGCTCATCAAAATGTTGTAAATAAAAACCAATATGGCCGTATATGGAAGCTGATTTTCCATAAAATTGAATGTTAATAGGTTAACCGTTAACTTGAAACTATCAGTCATAATAAAAATGACGGGTCTCGTTCCAAAATTAATTTCTCAGGGGTGCGTTCGTATTATTGCAGACGGTTAACACAATAGTTTTACATTTAACAAATTTACAGCCACTTGCAGCGACTTTTTATTAATTGTTATTTAACAAATGGACCTTTAATTTTAATTGTTACTTAAGTTGCAAATGATTTGCACGGAAACATTTCCTCAAAATTTTAACTAACTATGCTTTAATTTTTGTTACAATATGGCAACGTCGCAAGGACGCTGTAATTTTTGCGTTTTTCTGTTGGAGGGCCTTGATTTAAACTTCAAATTGACTTGTGCTTAAAATCCAAATATCTTTTTGGCACAAAAATAATTTTTGATTTTCTTTTTGTTTGTGTGTTATAGTGTTGAGTTTTTTAAAAAGTACCTATCTGTGGTACCTATTCATTTTCACTACTATGTCGGCAGTATAGCGCCTGCCCACGTCTTGGCCCTTGTGACTTGCTTAATTTCGGCCTTTCCCACGTCGGTTGACTCGACTTCTGTGGCGGCAGCTACAAAACTTCAATTTTTGGGTTCGGAGAGAATCTGTGTGCTAGTTTTTGTTTCAGGCGGGATGGTAGTGCCTTGTTGAGCTTGTTTGGTTATTTATTTATATTAGAATAATAGTCTCGAAAAGGATAGATCCTCGTACGCTGCGTAATTTCTTAAGTATTTATGTGAGATATTAGGTGTTGAAACTCTTATTTGTTGTAAATAATGAACAAAGATTGCAATGGAACACGAAAGTTTTTTATTATTTAAAAATTCAAAAAAACATATATGGCACGTACACACTATTGACCCACACAGCTTTAAGTGACCAAATTTGGCCAATTAACTAATGGTCCTTTAAAGAACGCTTTAAAAGACCATTAAAATCGGTACAAGATACAAAATACTCTAATGGCACTTTAAAGGGCCTTTACCCTAAAGGTCCTTTAAAAAAAAGTCGCTGCAAGCGGCTGTTAGTAACCAAAATGATGGTGGAAAATTAGATAAGCAATATACACTAGTGACTAGCGACCACCAAAAATGTCGATGAAATGTTAAATAAATTAAACAAATTTTAGTTTATTTCAGCAGATAATAATAAATTAAATATAAAAAAAAATCAAATTACACATTGGCTAAATTTTTGTTGTGTAATATCAGGCTAAAAAAATATTTCTAATTTAATAGGTTACCTACTTCAAAAGTCAACGATAAAAAGCTACTAGAGCCGGTGAGGTATCAAATCCCTAATTTATTTTACACGTATTTTGCCCCTGTTAAGCCAATAAGCGCCCCGCTAAAAATAAGTGGGAGAAAGAAACGTATAAAGTCTAAACCGGTCTCAAAATGCGGGTCCAAAGCTCACGGATCATATAAATCAATTCGAAAATTCCACAGCTTATATCAAAATGCTGTGAGACTATGTAAGTATCAATATACTCGGAGAAAAGATACATAGTTTTATTATTTTAACTGTCGTGAAGTCGTGAAGATAGCCAGATATAATATTATTATTTTTGAAAAAATTATGTACATAATAGTACAGGGGTGGCGAATCTTTATGTATTAACGTGCATTTTTTCTAAAGAAATGTTTAATGAGGCCATAGACGTGCCGTCGCAATTCGTAATATAATAATTCATAGTAAACTTTGTGATCGGTGGCGAGCCAAAATTTTATGTCGCGTGCCATTGGTTCGCCATCCCTGTAAATAGTATACCTTAAATGTATTTATTAAAAACGACAATAATAAACAGTGTAATTTATTTTAACAATTTTACTACTAAAACCTAAAAATTCAATGGCATTTAGTCTGATAAACTATTTTGAAAATGAAAGAAAAAGTGGAAATTGGCCAACCAATATGCAGGAAACCGTGCACTGGGAATTAGTTTAAGGACTGTGCAGAATAATGTGCATGAAAGAAAGCATAATATAATACCAAAGAATACTAAAAAATGTAATGAAAGAAAACCGTTTATAAACTAATTATAGACTTAAAACTGTCATCGTCACTTATAAAATCTGAAAAGTCCTCGTCGTCTAAGTCGTCTTCGAATGGAACAATTATCATTGGCGCTACTTCGACATCTAGTACTTGTTCTCGATCCCACCAATCCCTTATTGATATTTCTGTATGTTCCACTGATTTCTTCCAGTACTCTTGTGTAATATGATTCAAAGAATCTTGCCAAACTATTTGTACTTGGTCGGATTTAAGACCATCACCGACATGTTTTTCATAATAAGACTTTGCCCCGTCCCATATTAATTCTATTGCATTAAACTGGCAATGATATGGCGGCAGTCGTAAAACCTCATGGCCATATTCACGCAATATTTCATCTACCGCGTATATTCTTGGTTTTTTAAGAGACTTTGCCATTTATAGGAGTTCCGATTTAAGCATATTTGGTGAATGATTTTGGTTGTGTTTTTCAAGCCACTCATAAATATCATTTTTCCTCCAAGATGAAGTAAGCTGTTTATTTAAAATTCTTGAATGATATGATGCATTATCTAATACAATTAAAGACGTAGAATCCAAATTTGGTATCAATTGAACTTTTAACCATTTTTCAAACATTTCGCAATTCATATTATCATGATAGTCAGCACTTTTTGATGTTGAAGAAAAAATTAAGCTTGCACATGGAACATATCCTGTTACAGAACCAGCATGTAAAATAATGAACCGCTTTCCCGTGCCACATCCCTTTTTCCTTTTCACGCTTTTCACAGAATCATCTTGCCAAGATTTTGAACCACTTCCATTTGAAAATATCCACGTTTCGTCTAAAAATACCACTTTTCTAAATTTCTATTTGTAATTCTCCGTATAATTTTTTAAAAACCGAACACGCTGACTCACTATCTGTGGCTGCTCACATAAAAATCTTCGGTTACAGTCTTTTTTATAGCGAAAACCTAACTTTTTTAATAATTTTGATAGCGCTTCAAGTCCAATTTCCAAAACACCCCGAATTTTTAATGTTTCTTGAAAAACTGGAAGAGTTACATTGGTTTTTGATCTGTATAAATCGTAAATCACATTTCGAACTCCCATTTTAATATTTTCGCTTAAATCCTCAGTCTTTGGCTTTCTTCGTTTACATTTTTTAGTATTCTTGGGTATTATGTTATGTTTTTTTTCATGCGCAATTCTCTGCACAGCCCTTAAACTAATTCCCAGTGCTTTGGCTGCTGTTTCCTGAATATTGGTTGGCGAATTTCCACTTTTTCTTGCATTTTCGAAATAGCTTATCAGATTAAGTACCATTTTTTTTTTGCTTGGGGATGCAAAACCCAGAAAATTTTTTCATTTTGTCACAAACTGTCAAAGTCACAAAACTGACATCTTTAAATCAAGACGAAGGTGGCAGGTACTTGGGCAGGTACAAACTTTTGTGAATCGCTGAAAATTTAATACCTATCCTTTTCTTTCATGCCAAAATTGCATAAGTCTGTCATATTTGTCTGACGGATTTTATTTGGTTAGTATGATTAAACGCAATAAAAGAAAAGAAAAATTGAAAGTATGTCTTTGTTAAATCGTAAACCCGCCAGATAAGACCAGATTTGACTATATCACCAAACTCTCACATTGACTGTTTCCATGTGGTATCATTCTGCAGATGTTCGAGACATTTTATATTGATTCTTGTGGGTGTTTTGGGAGAGTTTCTTTGTGTAATAATATAGTTAGTGTAAAAATAAGATAATTATGTATCAGGGTTACTGCGTTCCCAGTACATCTGGTAAAATAAATGAGATAAACATGGTAATTTAACCAATTAATATTTTAGACATGCACGATTTAAAAACGCCTTAACTTATGTTCCATTATTTTGTTGGTTAGCAGGCCTCGCAGCATTATAATTAATATAAAAAACAATATTAAAGCCGGCCCTGAATCAACATAACCGGACACCTAAAATAGAAGTAACTAGAAAATGGTATATGTCATAAATGTCTAACATCAAATCACTTCTTTCTAAATTGAAAAATACTATAGCCATAAACCGATTTAAGTTTGACCATTACATAGTATAAACAGATACCAAGTTAAAGTTTTTTTCACAGTAAATGGTTTTGAACATTTGACGGCAATAAAACTTGAGGATCGATCCCGTTGTGTGGACAATAAATATGTAAATTATAAAGGTGCAGTAAAGGGTCGGATTAAGGAAATTAAGTAATAATACTTGCTTGATGTGTTTATGTTATTTTAATGTAATGAACAAAAAACTAAATATTATAAATTTTTAAATACTACTTATATTTATTTACATGTATAATGTTATTTTATATCTAGTTCTGTTTCGCTGCCGCTATCCCCAATTAAATTAACTATAATCGGCTTTATTGTATCATGCAGAGTAACATAAGATTTTCTACAGTAAATACATGATGGATTGAATATTTCCGACTACCTGTTAGAATATCATCAACGCATTTTTTATTTATTCTACAATATTATAACTTAAAGTCGGAGGAGTATTTTTTGACTTAACAATTGATTTTAATTAGCGCTACATGTGCTTTATGTCATCGAAAAAGTGGGAGCGTAGCACAGTATAGTTTCCTCTGGCAATGCATCACAAACATATACTTTTTTTCATATAGAATGCCTTTAAAACTTCTGAAAGATCACTTTTCTTTTAAGGTTCTTCAAGATATACATCATTCGCCACAATGTAGTTTTGAATCTCCAATTTCGTATTATTTGAACCTGGAGCCTTATATAATTGCCGACTGTGATAGCTCGCATTATCCACTACTATCACGCTATTCTGAGAAAGGTTTGGTAAAAGTAAAAATGTTTGTACTAATCTTCAAAAAGTTCTGCAGTTGGTTCTTCAGTCCACGCAGAAACCTTTAATATTCTTTGCAGAAAGCCACAAGGCATTTGGGGCCCAACCGTTTTCCAACCCGGCATGTAAAATGGATTTTTTTTTCTTTGTTTAACGGAGCTCTTGTTTTACACCTGCTGCAAAAATCGGATTACTCCTTGGATGGTGTCATGCATTTCAGGCCATGCCCCATCGAGGTAAATTGTTGGACGATTATTTGCTTTTTGTCAATTGTGCGATATCTGAAGAGCATTTTAAACAAAACCCTCCAAAGGCAAGTGATGCTACAGCTCATTGGGGTTTCGTCATTAGTGAGCCGTTGCACCAGAGTTTCTAATGTAGGTACGCGTTGCTCTTCGTACACGGTGTAGACTTTCCGCCTTATCAAGTCCTTGTCGGCTTCGTCCAAACATTTATTAGAACCGGCATTTTTACGCCTCTTTCTTAATTTGATGGGATTCGACACGATTCATTTCACTATAGCCAGAGGTATCTTAGTTTCACTCGCAGCAACACTAGCGTTAAGTCCCTGTTAAGTAAAGAACTATAAACAGTCTATACCATGCTCCTAGCATCGAGAGATAAATGCCTATTTTTCACCGGAACATATGAAGAAGCTCTGTCAATGTTTTTCCACGGACGCCACATAATGCTATTTTATCCGTATAATATAATATTTCGTTAAATGATATTGCGACACAACTAAACACTTCCCGTGAGAAATAAAGACTGACATTCAATATCTCAAAATTACTGCTATAGGGAGACCTCTTAACATTTAAAATTATTTTATTATATTTAACCTTACCTAAAAATCATTTTAATTAATTAATTTACGGGTATTTTACTTGGCACCCATTTTATTGCTGTCATTAAATCAAAACCATTTTTGGTGAAAAGAAATTTACCCACAGCGGAAGCTCACATTTCAGTTTAAATGACAATTCTATAAGTTAAAGGTAAAATGCTAATATTATTATTAAAATATTTTTTCTACTACTAACATGAGAAAACCCTATTATTTACCTCATTTGTCTAATGAAAAGTAGTTCAATAATGAAGATTTCATTTTTTTAAAGAAATTGACTGCAACTTTATTGATTTAACGAAGTGAACATGAAAAATAAACTCTAGAAAATGTCTCAAGATAATGAAAATGATCAAAAACTATGAAAATCATTTAAAATAATAGTTTATTGCACAGTTATTACAACTCATGTGTATTGCTGCATTTCTACTATTAATAGAATTACCATTATTTATTAAAGGTAAATTTACTTCAGTATTATGAATATTTTCGATAATTTGTGAACGTTCAGTAACACTTGGTCACAGAATTAACAATTCTTGTTAATTCTGTGACTTGGTACTAAGTCATCAGTCTGTAAGTTTTCTGCCAGACCATCTTGACGTGCGAAAATGGAGGGTATACTTAAATTTTCATTGGATAAGAAGGGTTTCTGTACTAGTTTGGCTATTCCCTTCTTCTCCGCTATCGATTCTTCAATATATCATTCAGCTACTGTCGCCGACTTCAATCCACCGTGCCCTTCTAGGCTTAGTAGGTCTCCTTCATTTTCTGCTAGAAGTGTTGCCGAGCTGCGTCATAGAGAATGACCAATGTAACACTAAGGATGTTGTAATTTCAGATATTGAGCCATAACATATGGTACTTTACTAATAGAATTGTGCCCAATATTTTGTCTATGATGTTTACCTTTGCGGTATAAAATAAATAGTTTTCTAATATCAGTCGGCCGGTTAGCCAAGCATTTTTTGAGTTAGAAATACTTATCACAATAATCCCATCTCGGATGTCCACATCATCAAGCACCATATTGCAAAGTTCGTCTGTTCTACAAGCATCGGCTACGCCAGTTATCACAATAGCCTAGAATTTAGAGCTCATTAAAGCAGGACAAAAAATGAGTATAATAAAAACCATACCTTTTTTGATAAAAATTTTCATTTAAAATGTATCAATTTCTTCTTTCGAGAATCCACGTGATTTTTTAGGTTTATAGGCGACATTTTTCTTTTTCAAAAATGCTACTACTTCAAAATACTTTTAAATATCGATATTTTCTTTCAGTAAAATAGTTGATTTTAACGTTGAGTAGCTTGCCGACAACGTTGATACCTTATTGTGTTCCGATTTTTCCTTAAAATAGGCCAGCATGACATTTTCAGTCATTTTAACGACTTTCTTTTTTTCACACCATTTCTTTAATTGAGTATAATATGCCTTCACATAAAGTCGCTTTGATTTTTCAGGCAACAAATCATGGCTCGCACTAGCCGCTGCCTCTCACAGCTCAGGCGGGGTACAATTTTCCATTTCTAAATCACTGTCGCTTTTGTCGCTAAGATTCTCAGCCATATTTTAATATTTTATTGTAAAACTTTTACTTAAATCCTTCAAAAAGTGGCCATAATTATTTTAGAATAATGGCGTTTATTGAACCCCATCAGTTTCAATTGTTTTATTCCTTGCTTTGACAACTGGGTCCCAGTCTACTTGATATTTCGATGTGTTTGAATAATAGGGGAAATGGCTAATTTTAAAATAAAAATCAGGTCTTTTGGTGTTAGTTCGGCTGTTAGTAGTAGAAAAAAATATATATATACCTCGGTTGAGAAGGCCATTATTCACCTCGCACATTATACAGGGTAGGCCAACAAGGGCGCGTCGTTCAATAGTGGCTAAACCGTTGAACTTATGGGAAAATTGTCTTAATAAAACTTATAACGTTTCGACTCTGCTATAACCTAAAATTATTTTTAAGAATACAGGGTGTCTCAAAAAAGAGTACCTACCTAATACCAAAACTATATTTTTGTTAAATGGAATACCCGACTTTTTATGTGGAATATAAAGCCTCTATCGGTTGTGTATTCAACTTTTAATTTGTATGTAGATCGATTGTAGCGTTGCCAAGTTATGAATTAAAGAAAGAAAAATCAGTCAAAAACATACTTTTTTAAACTGTTATATCTCCGCCACTGCTTCTTAATTTCCCTGACAAAGTTACATGTAATCTAATGCTGGCCTAGTTTATCCTAGACCGTCCTCACTTTTCGATTTAATTATACAGGGTGTCCAGAATACTTGTTCAAACATCTCTATTATCAATTCGATTTTAAATGAATTTCTTAAACACAACACCCTTTATATTATTTTGCCGTCGAACAGCCTAAAGTGTCCCCTTTCAAAAAATATTATGGTTGTCGTATGTATCTCGCTATCATTTTGAGATATTAAGGTTTTTCCGTAACTTTACAAAGAAAATTTAAAAAATCGTAGGCGGCATGGCCCAAGAAATCGAAACAATTGCTATTCGTTGATATGTCGCTGTCAGTAATTTTACTTTTGTAATCCTGTCATATTTGGTGCCATTTTGTGCATAGTATCTTCCTTCAATAAGAAGTATTTTGTAGTAAAAATGAAATATACGAACCAAGAATCAATTGATATGATTTATATCCTTAGAGAATGCTTAAAGAATTGTCTTCTGGCATCCCGAGTGTACTGCGAGAGGTTTCCTGATAGAACGCATTCAGATGCAAGATCGTTTCAAAGACTGATGGATAGATTTGATGGAACTGGGACAGTTAAGTACGAAAAGCATGAAAGAATAAAGCCAGTGGTAAACGAAGAAAATGAATTTAGCTATTGTTTATCTGTTTATGAAGATCCACATAGAAGTACAGTAGACATAAGTGATTTGTAGGTCTTAGGTCAAACTTCTGTGAAGAGAATGTTGCGTAAGAATAAGTTCCATCCATATCGTGTGCAACTGCATCAAGCACTTGATGGACAAGATTTTGAGAATAGAATAAATTTCTGTAATTGGGGTCTTGCTCGAATTCGAGAGGATGTACGATTTTTTAATATTGTATTGTTTACCGATGAGGCGACATTCCACAATAATGGTCATGTGAACAGACATAATTTGCACTTCTAGGCCGATGAAAATCCACATTTTCAAAGGTCTATTGACCAGCAACATAGGTGGAGCTTAAACGCCTGGGGAGGCATAATTGGACACCACGTAATAGGACCTCAATTTTTTGATAGACTCCTCAATGGGAATATTTTTCAAAATTTTTTAAATGGAGATCTTGATAATCTGTTAGAAAATATACCACAGGACTATTAAGAAAAATGTGGTTCCAGTTAGATGGTGCGCCTGCTCATTTTAATATTGGAGTTCGAAATACTCTGAATGAAAAGTTTCCTGGCCGTTGGATCGGAAGACGCGGACCTGTTCTGTGGCCTCCAAGGTCACCAGATATGACAAAACTTGTTTTCTTCCTATGGGGATACGTTAAAGATCTGGTCTCCGGAACACCTCCAACTACAGCGGCAAACATGCGGGAAAGAATAAGAGAAGCATTTAATTCAGTTACTCCCTTAATGTTACAAAATGTAAATAGATCTTTAACAAACAGGTTAAATATATGTTTACAGCAAAATGGTAGACTGTTTAAATATCTAATAAATTAATTTTTGTACAACTGCCATTAAAAGTGACACTTTTAACGACAGTCAACAGTGTTAAAAGTGATTGTTTACGTGGAAGCGTGTTAAAAATATTTTTAATACTACATTTTCTTATGATGAAATCTAATAAAATTATAATAACAATTTTAGGAGTTCCAAAGTTGCTCTTCTTGCAGACTCTTTAATATCCACAGGAACAACCAAATCAACACTTTTATTAATTATTCCACTATCGACAAGCATATTAAGCAGTCAAGAACCAAAGACAAAAATTGGACAAGAACGCAATTATTTAAATGACAGCATCTTTTTTAATTGTAAACAAGCATTTGTTAGTAACCATAGCGTTGGCAACGTTTGCCATTCACAACAACCTTGTGATAATTTGAATATTAAAATGCATTTTGAAGTTTAATGTCATTCCAAATTCCCCTATTTCATTATCGATATAGGGCAGTTATACAAAAAACATTGTATTATATTTGTGATAAAAGTAATTTTATTTTGTTCGTGAAATTGTTCATAAATAACTATTATTTAAAATAATTATGTTTATGTTAATTATTTATTTATGTTGCGTTTATTAATATTTTGTACCTAAAAAATATATTAAATATAATATTATATTGTTATAAATATTTTTATGCCAATGACCAACAATTGTTTCGATTCCTTGAGCCATGCCGCCTACAGTTTTTAAAATTTTCTTTGTAAAGTTACGGAAAAACCTTAATATCTCAAAATGATGGCGAGATACATACGGCAAACATAATATTTTCTGAAAGGGGACACTTTAGGCTTTTCGACGGCAAAATAATATACAGGGTATTGTATTTAAGAAATTCAATTAAAATCGAATTGAAAATAGAGATGAACAAATATTCTGGACACCCTGTATAAATAAATCGAAAAGCATTAGATTACATGTAAGATTGTCAGGGAAATTGAGAAGCAGTGGCGGAGATATAACAGTTTAAAGAAAGTATGTTTTTGACTTTCTTTAATTCATAACTTGGCAACGCTGCATTCGATCTACATACAAATTAAAAGTTGAATACACAACCGATATAGGCTTTACATGCCACATAAAAAGGTAGGGTATTCCATTTAACAAAAATATAGTTTTTGGTGTTACTCTTTTTGAGACACCCTGTATAGTTGAAAATAATTTTAGGTTATAGCAGAGTCGAGACGTTATAAGTTTTATTAAGAAAATTTTCTCATAAGTTCAACAGTTTAGCATCTAGTGACCGACGCGCTATACTATTATTTTAACCCCACCAAATAGACATTTATAAATGATCTGCTATATTACATTTAATCTTAAGACTGATAATGCCAAGAATTTATTCTGTTGGATATTTTATTTCTAATGTCAAAAACACAAACGTTCAAGTTTTCAATTAAGTCCTTTTGCTGCAAAAAAAAAACATAGCAAATGGCACAATTTAAAATTAAAATAGTTTGGCAAGATTATATTAGATTTTAAGTTGTAACGCAGAGGCACTTCACTAGAAAATAAATGAAATAAAGCAAGTAACTTACTAAACTATTTTCGCTAAGCTTCCTCTCTAATTGTTTTCTTACTTATTTCCTTGTAACCAATAAAATAAATGCAGCAAGAAATAGAATGTTGATTATTTACAAAACAATTTTTGTAATTTATAAAATAGAATTCAGTGACGTTTTAAAAATCAATTAACTTAATAAAATTAAAAAACATAAAACATCTACAGCCTATAATTTCGGCATTGCTCCAAGTAACAAGTGTAGAATATTTACTTAAACAGGTTACGAGTAACTAGGGTGATTGCGCTAGTAGTTGGTCTTTTTTGATCAATCCATTTTTGTTATTTAAATAAATCTGTTCATTTAATATTCAAAATAATAATATATGTGTCCTTGTAAACTATAAACATTAGATAAGCGATTGCAAAAGAAATAAATACCCGAGAACTTACGTAAATATTTTATTTTTAAGTTTTTCTGAAATATCAGTTCTTCAGAAGTCGACTACTTAATATTTAGTAGTCGGCCATGCCTATACCAGAAGTCGGCCGTCATAAATTAATGGTTATTTAGCACAGGCCCGTGCTTGCATTTTTTATTTTGTCAATAAAAAGGGGAAACATATTAAGTATAGAAAAAACACAAAAATTAGGTTTCTAAAAATATTAAAAAAACCCTTAAATGTACAGGGTTATCCAACCAAGACTGGACAAGGCAATTTTTTGACTTTTCCTGTACTTTTATAAAAAAACTGAAATAGCCATCTTAAGTCATTTTCTCCCGCGAATTCGATTACCTTCAGCAAAAAACAATTGAACATCAAACAAAAGTACTAGGGGTCACTTTGATATTTTTTTAAATGGGATGCCGTATTTTTAATGAGCTTATCCGATTTCTCATATAAATTTTGATCTAAAATGTTGGATTTTTAATTCAAAAACGCCTTTTTTATTCAGTTTTAAATTCGGAAAATGTTCGTCTACCGTAAGATTAATACCTGATAGATGGATACCCGTCTCACCTGTTCACCCTTTAACCTGCTTTAAAGCGTCCGTCAGTTAGACAAAATAATCAAGTTTCAAATTTCTATATATTTTTCACGAATTAATTACAAATTTAGTAGTTTTTGCAAATCTATTATTGCTTACGTATAAAAAAAGTATGACATATTAGAAAAAACTATAAACTAAAGTGAATAACTTTAATCTCAATAATATAATTGTTCTATGTGTCCTCCATTATTTTCAAAACATGACCGATGCCCCCTTTTCAATCTCTCCAAAGAATCTCTTACAATATTTTGGTCCTGGTTAAGTCTATTAATTTCATTTATAATTTTTTGCTGAATGTCCTCCAGACTTCTGTTGGGTCGTTGATAAACTACATTTTTTAAATGACCCCATAAAAATGTATCCATTGGCGTGATATCGGGGCTATTTGGTGGCCAATGAATTGTTCCGTTACGGCCAATCCACTGATTGTAACGCTCGTTTAGGTATGTTACCACTTCTCGAACTGCATGAGGCGGAGCACCATCCTGCTGCCAAATGATATTGTTGTAGGCTTGCAATGGCAACCTTTCCAAGAAATCCTCGATATCGTTATGAAGAAAATGGAGGTATCTTTGGCCTGTTAAAGAGCCACGATAAAATAGTGGTCCTATAATTCGATTTTCTAACATCCCACACCAAACATTAAGTGAGCTCCAACCTTGAAACTTTATCATTTCATATCTATGAGGGTTAACTGCTGCCCAGTATCTTGTATTTTTCCGATTGTATACCCCCGATGTTGTAAATGACGCTTCGTCACTCCATAGAATTTTATTATATAAATTATAATCTTCGTCTTGCTCTCTCATCAGCATTGAAGCAACAAATCGAAATCGCAGTTCTTTTTGAAGCTGTGTTAAGTATTGAACGGGAAGGATGCAATATGGTTTTAGACCACATTTTTTTAAAGTTCTGTGAACTGTTCCATAGCTTACTCTCCGGAGCCCTGGACCATACCTTACTTCTCGTACCGCTTGCGGAATAGAACTCTTCGGATTTATAGTAAAATGTTGAACAATAGCTCGATCCCTTATATTCCGTCTTTTCATCTTTCTTGGCTTATCTTTCAATGTCTTACTTTCTTCAAATAGGGTCTTAATACTGAGAATTGTATCCACTGAAATGTGTCTCTGGAAACTCTCAAAAAATGTTCTTTGTGTTTGTCGAGCATTCTCTCCACTTTTGTAATATAATTTTATTACATTTAGCCGTTCTTCTAAAGAATATTTCATTATTTGTAATTAATTCGTGAAAAATATATAGAAATTTGAAATTTGATTATTTTGTCTAACTGACGGACGCTTTAAAGCAGGTTAAAGGGTGAACAGGTGAAACGGGTATCCATCTATCAGGTATTAATCTTACGGTAGACGAACATTTTCCGAATTTAAAACTGAAGAAAAAAGGCGTTTTTGAATTAAAAATCCAACATTTTAGATCAAAATTTATATGAGAAATCGGATAAGCTCATTAAAAATACGGCATCCCATTTAAAAAAATATCAAAGTGACCCCTAGTACTTTTGTTTGATGTTCAATTGTTTTTTGCTGAAGATATTCGAATTCGCGGGAGAAAATGACTTAAGATGGCTATTTCAGTTTTTTTATAAAAGTACAGGAAAAGTCAAAAAATCGCCTTGTCTAGTCTTGGTTGGATAACCCTGTACCTATTAAGAATACATGAAATATGCAAAAACATTTTTTAAAAGTACAGGTAAAGTTAAAAAAGTATTCGCAAAAATCGCAGTTATAATCTAGACACACAATCAAGAAACCACCTGTGATACCAGTGACATCCCATATTCTTATCACCTTCTACTTCTACATCGCTATCTATTTCATCTTCATATTTAGCAAGATATTTATTTCAAAGCATTTTTCTAAAATCTTACTTCTTTCTTTTTATTAGTATTATTAACCATTTCGCTTTTTTTTTGCTCCCCTCATCCCTTTTCCTTTTCTTTGCTTCTTCTTTCTCATTTTGTACTCTATCCTTTTCCATGTAACATATTCGCCAAACATTCGACGAAATAACACTTGTGGAAAGGTCCAGCTTTCGGACGTTTTGTTTTTGGAATTGACTTAGGGTATTTAAGATATTTTTTAAAAGCATCGGTTGGGGAGGTGGATGTCGGCATCGGCTCTATTGCACGTAAGATTATTGATGACTACTTATTTGCTTATATATGGATCTGGTGCCCATTCATCGAAGCTTATTGCTTGCGACACTACCTGCGAGCCGACCCTGCAGAGTTGCACGTGGGATACCATAGTTTAGAGACTCTTGAGAGTATCTATGGAACTTTCTTTTTTGCCTGCACGGCCTGATGTGGCATCGTCTATAATGTAAAGAAAACATTTTTTCGTCAGATTAAAGTGCCTTTATAGCCAAGAAAATCTTCTGGCCGAGTACCGGGTGTCCTACTAAGAATGGCTGTCGGCCGTATCTCAGAAAGTGTTAGTCGTATGGCTTGCGGAAAAAAAATATATTAAGTAAAGTGGTGATGAGAAATTGCTGGAAATTATTTTCAAGTTTCTCAGAATGGCGCTAGAGGGCGCAGCAGTAACGGTGACTATGAATCACGAAGTTTCCTCAAAAGTCGCCTAGTTAAGGTATCCCGAAAATAACATTTTTGTATATTTCAAAGATTTGTTAATAAAATTCACCTATAGAACGTGTTCGTGACTTTTTAAATAAAGTGGTGGGGGAAGGTTGAACATTATTTGTGATAAATGCTGATATCTCGGGTCTGGCTTAACATAATTTAGTAAACTTAGTTTTGTCAGAAAGGGCTTTACTCACTCTATGTATCATCTTATGAACTATGGCAATATGTGTTTTACACCAGGCGCTAGAGGGCGCTGTTTTTCAACTTCACAAACATTGCGCGTTTTCTCCATAATTGTAAATATAATAGTATATTTGATTTCACCTGAATACAAGGATAATTAAAAGTCTAAGAAGTCAGCGAAAACCGCAAGTTAATATCTATTTTCAATCCGGAGATATCAACAACAATAATCATAATTACGAAACATTATGATTTATTTTAAAGTTGCTATTGTAGAGGCTTTTTTAAGAGTCAAATAGGCCTTGGAAAAACAAAATATGAAGGTACAGGGTCTTCCAACCAGGCCTGAACAGGGGCTCATTTTTGAGCTTCCTTGTATTTAAAGAAAAATCCAAAATAGCCAATCGATGTACTTTTTCCTGCAGAATTCAAATATGAAACCAAAAATTTATTTGAACCAGAAACAAAAGAGTTACGCTATGGATAAGGTGTTTTTTAAATGGAACATAGTTTTTTTTATGCGATTTTTGGAACGAGTGATTTTTTTTTGTCCGTTCTGATTAAAATATTTAATATTGTGACAGGCTATTTTTATTAAATTTTAATGTTTTATCCAGTATAATTTAACTTTAACCTGTTTGAAACATACACTAGGTAATAAAGGTATAATCACCTTTGAATCCTTCAAAGTCAAAAAATTTGACAAATTTACTATAATATTGCCGAAATGAAACGCAAATAACGGCCTTGAATTTAAAATGGCTTCAATTTGACAAAGTACTGTTGAAAGTTGTTCGTAAGTCAAAAGATGATTTCCAATGACCCTTTTTAAATGAAATTTCGTTGACTTAATATCGGCTTCCCATAAGCCGCCCCAATAAGAACTATTGGGTGGAATAAATTGCCACCGTATCTCTTTTGAAGACAAAAAGTCTTCGATCTGTGTATTAGATTCCTTAGGAAACTTATAAATATCCTTTAAGCTATTATTTGCACCCTGAAAATTTGTACTATTGTCACTGAAAATTGTTTGAGGATGACCTCGTCTAGCAATAAATCGTTTTAGTGTTGACAGAAACGCGTCTGATGCTAAACTTGTGACCAATTCTAGATGAATAGCTTTCGTCACCATACAAACAAATAAAGCGATGTATGATTTAAAAGTTCTAGCTTTGCGAAGCTTTGATTCTTTAATAAGGATGGGACCCCCAAATCTATTCCCACTTTAAGAAAAGGTCGAGCAATTGAAGTACGATTTGCTGGTAATGGAGCCATGATTTGTTTGGCATTAACAGCACGAAATCTATAACAAACTAAACAGTTTTTTATTTCCTTCTTAATTGAACGTAAACCATTAATTGGCCAAAATCTCATTCGAAGATGAGCCAACACTGTTTGAGGCCCTGCATGTTGTAAATCAGCATGTTCTTGCACGTAAAGTAATTTAACAACATGATCTTTTGGAGGTAATATTATAGGAAATCTTTGTGAAAATGGTACCTCTGAATGAGATAAGCGACCCCTTACTCTAAGAATATTATTCTCATCGATAAATGGCGCCAGCTGTGCCAAAGGTCCTGATGGAATTAAAACATCATATTTAATGTCTTGAATTTCCTTTGCAAAATAATGACCTTGAATACATTTAACAATAACATTTAATGACGACAACAGTTCGTCAACGGACAAAGGACCTCTAAGTTTTTCTTTATTTTCCAAACAGTTATTGACAAATCGAAGACAATAAGCCATTGTTCTTTGAAGACGACGAAATCTTGAAAATCTTGCAAAAATGTCCATAGCAGCTGAAAACGTTTCAGAAGCAATGTGAGTGACAAGTTTTTGCTCTGGTAAAGCAATATCTAGGCATGAATTATTCCTACTATAGTCTAATTCCGAGTTATACATGAACTGAGGACCATTCCACCATTGTTCACAATGCGATAAGGAAATTGGATCTAATCCGCGTGAGATATGATCTGCTGGGTTTTCAGCAGATGGCACATGACTCAATTGAAAATTAGTAGTTAGTTCCTGAATTTCTGAAACACGATTGGCAACAAATGTTGTCCACCTATCTGGATTGCTGTTTAACCAACACAAAACTATCTTAGAATCAGTCCAAAGAACAATTCTTGAAAATTTGGTATTGAATACCGAAACTAATTTATGACATAATCGAGAAAGTAATAGGAATCCACATAATTCCAACCTTGGTAATGTAACCACATTAAGCTGTGCTACTCTGGATTTTGAACATATGAGTCTACAAGTAACCTGACCATTGGTATAAATGGTTCGTAAATAAACACAAACTCCGTATGCTTTTATTGAAGCATCCGAGAAGCCATGTATCTCAAATGATTTTACCTCATTAGTTGGCTCATACAGTAATCTTGAGACCTGATAAAAGAAAAATTAATTACTTATTAACATTAATGCTATACCAAACTAAAAGGTTAAAAATGAAGAAACTCTAATAATTTGACATTTCGTTGAAATATTCGTATTTAACAGAATGTTGACAGTAGCCTACTAGATGATGTATTAAAGAAATGAAAAATACGCGTTAAGATGTTTTATTTTTTTGCATAAAAACGGCGCCCAATACGAAAAAAAGGCTAGAGAGATTTTTTGTCACAAATTGAATGAGAAATTCAAAAATTGTTTTTAGTTTGATATATCTCAGTGGCGTATCATTTATTCTTTAAAAAAATTGAGATTATTACCCTTATGCGCGCCAATGATAAACATAAAATTCTTAATTGCATGTCAGAAAATGCGCAATAACAACCTCTTAAAACCTACCAAATTTTATTTGCATATCTCGATGGGTTTCAGAGCAACAAATAAATCGTCACTTTTTAATAAAAACTTTAACACCCTGTATCTCGGAAATCAAAGCATTTGCGGACAAAAGTTATATAGCAAACTATCATTATTTTTTTATGTAGAATCACCCCCTGAAGTTTGTCGCACTTATTCACTAACACCCTGTATATTTTACGATGTATGTTGTTTTTAAATAATGTCAATCGATCGATGTTTGTTAGACTGGGATTTACAAGTACCCACAATACACGTGGAAGCGACTTGCTTGAAATACCCTATCATAGAACAACTTTCCCCTCTTTACAGCTGTGTAAAATTATAATGGGCTGCCATTTGAATTGCGAGCAATACGTGGTGAGAGATTTGCCAAAAGGACAAAGCATTTTCTTTTGGTTAATAAATTTTACACTGTGACAGAATATATGTCATTCAGTGCCTAGTCGTACTGATCATTGTATTTTAATATTTCTTTCTTATTTGACTGACGTCTTTAAATAAATCTAACCTTACTGTCGTCCTGGCATCCTTATCCAAGCTTACTTGATATGTGAATGTAATTACTTCCTAAAGAGATTTAAGAAGAAACACATTTAACTATATATATTTATTATTAACTTCTAAAAAAATGTAAAATGCTTTCATAACAAAAACCTTTCTCCTTGAAATGTTATAATTCAATTTATTATCTCTTATCCACGATGTTTCTTCACTAATCAAATTTCACATTTATAATCAAAACTTTACTCATATCTGAATCTCAGTACAAATATAATGTTAATAATATGACCATTTAGTACACCAAGCCTTCAACTTTATTTTTCTCATCGTGTTGAGTTCTACTCTACTACTACTATAATTTCATATTCATTGGTCATTGCTAAGTTTGTACTATTATTTTTTAGTATCCCCTGATGATGAATACTTAAGCATTCGAAACATGCATGAAACTTTTTATTTACTTTTACAATTATTGACTTATTACAACTGTGAAGGGAGACTGCATTGTATCATTTACAGTTTAGTAAGTTTTATAAGTATTTTATGATATTTCTCTAACGGAAATAATTTCTGTTAAACTTACATGACTTAATTAGTCTAGTTTAGTATCTTCTGTTTCTCTATGATACATTGGTTATGGGACCCCCTTTCAATTTAATTATTATCTCAAGATAGGTACGTTTATTTAAGCCTTCCGCTATTTTTGTGTAAAACAAGGGGTTTAGGGTCATTATTAATGTTTTTTTTTATTTCTAAACCTTTTTTTTAATTACCAATTTTAAAAAAATACACAAACACTTTTGAAAGGATTTTTTAAAGCACTTTACCGTTTTCAAAAGCCCGCAAAAAATAATTTAAATAAATCAGGTTTATAAAGAAACAACACGAAATTAAACTTTTTTTAAATTAGCTTACCACAGATTATAAACCAGTAATAAAAATTCGAGCCTAAAGCGGCAAAAAGGTATTTGAGCAAAACAGGGCGTTAATTTTTAAATTTAATTAATTTTTCTCCCGGGAAAATAAAAGTAGATTATCCTTCGCAGTGCAAATGCGTGTAAAACTAAAATAAGGATTTGATAAATAATTTATTTCATTGATACTATTCAAGATCGAAAAACCGCTCTCAGACGGTTGGCGAGACGTGATGGTGTTAACCGTATTTTTGGTTTGATCTATGAAACTCGTGGCGTTGTGAAGGTCTTTTTAAAAAATGTTAACTACGCTACACATAATACGCCAAAAGGAAGCCCGTGTCTGTCATGCATGTCGTTTATTGCTTAAAGCTGGATTCATAAACATGTTGACGAGGTTGAAGTTATGTTTTTTTAAAGTGCGCAATAATGTGGTTTGATATTTTTCTACGGCTTGCCCAAGAATCCTTCTTCTAATCATTTTATTTTCCTCCACGTGCAGTAAAATATCAAGATCACTGTTATCCCTTTCTTCAGCTCTATTGACATTCTGAGTTGAGCATTTACAGGTATTTATTACAGTGCCTTTGAGCTCAAAGTTATTAATGATAAGTTTAATTAATAAAATGGAAGAGCTGAAAACATACTGCTTTTTCCTTAGTGGGATAGCTCATAGTTAGCTTTAATTAAAGCGCCTTTAAAGAAAATGTTGTCACTGACGCTACTTTTCGTTTTGTCAATACCAAATAATAATTTGCCGGTGTTTGCTCTATTACCGAAACTATGAAAATTTCGTAATTTTTTCATCACATCTAATTAAATAAGTTAGGATTGGCTTACTAAAATTTATTCAAGTACATTTAGCCACCTCAAAATTTATATGGAATTTCCTATTTTCAACTAAGTCATGCATCCCCCGGTATAGGGTGGTTGTGGGAATCAAGTTTTAATTTTAACTCCCAACATTAAACGGCGAGGCTTTGTATATTCCTCGAGTTAGGTTATTTCACTGGTTCGTTTTATATATTGGTTAGGTGAATTAAACAGTTAGATCCCTCCTAATTTGGCGGTTAATTATCCAAATCGGCACTTGTTTACACAATAACTTTTTAATACAGGATTAATTACTGACTTATAATATTACTAACTTTTTGTAACATTACTACACTTATTACTTGATGCTGTTATTTCAGCCTATGCAATTTTATCATTGTCCGTCGGACAATGACCCACTTTAAATTTTGGTAATACTTCGTTACAAGATACAGAGTGTCAAACTTTTTAAAATAAAGAGTTTTTTCGTAAATATCTTAATAATCCTTTAGCCGATTTTGTTGAAATTTGGCAGTGTTATTAAGGGTAGTAAGGGGCTAATTTTGCCCTGACAAGATTAAACCTCTTAAGTGCAGTGGCATCCCGGAAGGCACTATAACTAAGATTTTTGACAAAAAAAATGTGCGCCGCTAATTTCGCATTAAGCAACTAGACTAGAACTTTTTTATTTCTAGCATCTTTTTCGTATCTTGCTTCGTTTTTGAGAAAAAAGATGAAAATAAATTTATTGTTTAAAAATACTCAAAAACTGTAGCGTATTTTTTTTAGTGTGGTTTTAATAAAGCGTTTTTCTTGTTTGTTTGATTTTAATTTCCGGCGTTACCATTGTGCACGCCATTGGCAAAATAAGACAAACGATTTTCATCTTAAAAGATTCATTTGTATTCATTAAAAACTGTCACCAAGTTTGAACATCATATTAGTTTGCGTCTTCCTGTTTTTTCAAAATATTTCAACGCCCTGTAAAAAATATTTTTTTATTATATTTGTTGTCACAAGGACATTCAATAAAGTAACTTTTATGTTATTTCTCCAAAACGAAGCAAGATAGGACAAATAGCTAAAAATAAAAAAGATGTAGTTTTTGTTGCCTAAGGTGAAAGATATACAAAAATTGCAAAAAAATCACTGGCGCAACTTTTTTTGCCAAAAATCTTAGTTTAGGTGCCTTCCGGGACGCCACTTGACTTTTAATTTAACTTCAAATTTTAATCTAGTTAGGGCTAAATTAGCCCCCTAGTACCCTAAATAACACTGCCAAATTTCAGCAAAAAAGGATTATTAAGATATATACGAAAAAACGATTTTTTTTTAAAGTTTGACACTCCGTATCTTGAAAACGAAGCATTACCGGACCTATGTTAATATGAACTCTTCGCCTCAGAATCACTCAAAAAATCATGCCTTTAAGTTTAGCCACGTGCTTAATTAACACCTTATATAAATATAATAAACTATACTTAACACCACTTATGCTTAAGTTAAATCGAAATCACTAAATATGATTGTGTTTTGTGCTTTAATAATAAATTAATTATTGTTGGCTCATCAGCGTAAGTACGGCAATATATTTTTTCTCCGATTGACAGCAAATATTAAGTTTGCAGACACATATCAATCAGCAAAGTATTACTTCTCCTGCCTAGGCAGCAAAGTAAAGTTTTTCCTGCCTAGGCAGCAAAATGATTATTCTCAATGGGAATAAAACATTTGACATTTTTTGACAAAAAAAAAACATTTATTAACAATTACATAATACTTTTAACAAGAATTTAAAAAATCGTTCTCTTTACATTCACTATATTACCAGTTTGATTCGCCTCATAAGTAGTTCCTACATTTTTGTCAAAATTTTTTCACAATGAATGGTTTTATTTGCCATTGAATCCTTAATGTACGCTTCTGCTATAGTTGAGGACTTCCACCCGCCATGTCTTTTCAACACTGTTATGTCACCTCCTGAATTTACAAGTAAAGTGGCAGAACTTCTGCGGAGGCAGTGTCCCGTATATTCTTTAGCATTCGGCAACTTTAAATAGACAGCTATTTCTTGAGGTATTTTACCAAATTTATGGATACCAACAAATTGCTTTACGGATTTACCTTTTACGTATTTAGAAAAAAATCTTGTGTCTTTTAATTCAGCAGGCCGAATAGCTATATATTTTCTAACAACATCTAAATATTCCATTATTATTAAAGACCTTGAATTCTTCGTCTTCGTGTTTAATGGGGATACCAATAGTTTATTGTTCATATCTTCAATATTTTCTAACTTTAAATTCAATAGTTCGTCTCAGCGACATGCACCCGCAGTTCCAAAAATCCATACAACCTAAAATAATGAACTATAAGTATTTTCGCTTTATCGTATAAATTTTAATATCTTATTTAAAACTTACTTTTGCTAATAAATATTCATCATTTGGAGCATCCAGTATAAATTTTGTAATATATTGTTTTCCGAAAACTCGGGACTTCTTTGCCTGTTAGCCTTCGGATGCCCGTTTTAAATATGCCCGCAACTCAGGGGCGTGCGGTGAGTTATGAAGAAGGGGAAGCACCGCCGGTAGGCCCGCCGGAGGCGAAAAATTTTTTGAAGACCACGCCCAAATATTGGCAATTTTTCGACGTTTAAATACAGGTAGAATACTGTCATGTAGGTACTGTCGAAAATGTGTGATTATGTACCTATGATTTTTTAATATTTCTTTTATTTTCTAAATGGCTAGGTACCTATGTTTTTTTTTATTAATTTTTACGTAATTTGCCCGTCGAAAACCAATTCTTTAGTGACCCAACCCTGCCTAAGAGTCGTTAAAAACAAGTTAACAAAATTTCATAACAGAAACTAATACAGAAAACTATCTATACATTTTTACTTTGAATTCACAGTTTGATTTAATTTTAAACGGATTTTTTAGCCGCCTTCACTTCAGTCTTTAAATTAAAATCTGGTGTAGGCCTACCTGTTGCAATAATATTCCTTTTTTTCATCAAAGAAAAGCGTTTAAAATCCTTTTTCCAATAACTTGCATACAGAACAGATACACTTTACATTTCCCGAACTCGATGGGCCGGCAATTGGTTGCTCCATGACAAAATAAATCAAGAAGTAAGATAAACAAAGTCAAGTCACAGATCCTCTACCGTGTAGCGCTTATTCCTCGCGAAAAATCGCGACAAACAATCGTAACTGCCGAGTAAAAACACGTGGAAACTAAATGTTTTGGCGGCTCCGTTCGGGCGTCGCTTCGCGGCGAAGGAAATACCGAAGTCTAACGATTTACCCTTTACTTGGCACGGCAGACCATATTAATTATAACTCGTATACGCGTATAGAGTGTAGTATACACGTATTGAGATCACTTCGATTCTTCGATACATTTAATATTGCGTTGGTCAGGGATGCATACAGGGCCGGATTTGGTTTGGAAATTAGATAGAAATAAATACTTGGGTATTTTAAATGTATGGATAGGTATAGATTAATATAAAATTTGTTTTGTCTTATGTCTTATGAAAGCGGTAGGGGAAGCAGTGCTTCCATCGCTTCCATGGACCGCACGCCCCTGCCGCAACTTCAAATATCTTCCTATATCTACACCATTTTTAACATTCATAGTTGCCTTCAACATGGAATATACAGACCAAAGTGTAGAACTCTTCATTGTTTTAGATAATCCAGCAAAATAAGCAAGTAATACATTCTCCGAAAAAGTCTTCGCATTTTTCTCCATGCAAAAATCCATAAATCGTTTATAATTTCCTTCATATTTCATCCGAGGCTTCTCCGGCAACAAATTTAACTCAATATTTTTTGCCACCTCCCTTATTTCTGGAGGAGTAAGTACTTCTAAGTCGCTATCACTGTCCATAATATAAATATACCGATATTTTTCCACGAAACTGGCAGAAATTTGATAAGTTGTAAAACTATAATTATTATGGTCATATACAATACATTTCCATAGCAACCAACCGTTCCAACAATTGCGATTTCTATTAAATTATCTTTTAATTTATCACTACAGGAAAAATTAATAGATTATGGGAATTGTAATAATTTGCAAATACAATATACATATATCATTATATACCATCGGAGAAAAAATTATATGTTCAACTCGGCAGCAAAGTAAATTGACTGCCTTAGCTGAATTCCTAGCCTTGCTACGCTCGGCTATGAATTATCAGCCGCGGCAGTCAATCTACTACTTTGCAGCCTAGTAAAACAAATAACTATTTTACCATTTTCCATAAGATTTTTATCGCGGTGTCAATTTCCCTTTACCGTTTTTATAGCTTAACACTTTTTTTGCATTGTAAATTGCTTCATTAAAATTAGATATTGCGATTTTAAGAACAAGGCGGTTAAATAATGTTTTAAAGAGAACTTCGCTCAAGCACACTTGATTAAGATACAGCGCATCCAGCCTTTCACCGAGGCAACTTGAAATTCTGTTAAGGACACGGGGTGAAACAAGTACATATAGCATCCTTTAAAAGTTACGGTAAGAGACTTCACGATAAGTGTCACTTTACCTTTTATTTAATGAAATTCAGTAGAAAGAGGAGTTAGAGCAATAAACTTTGATCAAAGTATATAAAATATTTAAAACAAAAACAAAATAATATGAATTGTATAAATCATTAAAAAGAAAACATGGATTTCTTATAATCATATCCTTGTTCCCTAGCTTTTAAAGGTTAACATATACAGGGTGATCCATAATTGCGGTCAAGTATTTTAGCGAGTGGTTCCCTAGGATATTGTAAGAAAAAAAGTTCCTATAAACCTATATGCGCAAATGACCCAATGTTAAGATACAGGGTGTTAAAATTCTTTCCAAAAAGCTACTTTTGATAATATTTTAAAAACTTTTAAATATCATTCTTGTGAAATATGCTAAAATTAAAAAGTGATTAGAGTGATACATTTTAGAAATATTTAAAACTTTTTGATTTTACAATGAGTATAGATACGGGTAGGCATGTTGGGTTTTTATAGGAAATCGATGTTACGCCACTCCTTTTTTTTAAATTTTAGAACTCTAGATACTAGCAACTAAAGATACATAAAAAATGTATTTTCTCTTTTTTTAATAAAATGAGCTGTTATTAAGAAAAAAATTGAATTATGTTTTATTGCACGCCGCTCCACCATTTTTAGTATTTACATTCCCTTAAATTTTTAAAGTACTGCTAAGACTTGTTTGCTTTTTTTATTTTTTGTTCAATGCCTAAAATACATGTTTATAAACCTGTTATGAAATGTTTATTACCGCTTTAGTTTAAATAATTATTCATACAGTAAAAAACTGCCCACTAGTTAGTTTGAAGATTTGTCTTTTATTAATTATGAATGGTATATATAACTTTACCACTTTAAAACAAAGGAAGTTCTAGTTAATTAAATGTAATTAATTTTCGACAGTTTGTAGCTGCGCTTAAATAGTTTTCATTTGACAGTACTTTCTAAATATTCTTAATTGAAAAGTGGAGTTTTTATTCTTATTATTTCAATTTTGCGAAACAATTGCAGTTCATACCTCCATCAAATGAAAATGTTGCCCGTCGAATTGGTGATATAGCTGAAGATGTACAGCATCAGCCTTTCGAGAAATTTAATTGCCTATGTTCGATGTTTTGATGTATTTCAGCAGCACAACAAAAATACTGTTCTACAAACCAATAGAACTCAAAGCAACAGCACTTGCATTATTTGCTATCTTAAAGGATTTTCTAAACGCCGCAAACATAAAATGGAAAAATTGCGTCGAAATATAATAATAACAATTATTTAATCAACTATATCACTAAAGATAAGCTTTAGTACCTAGATGACTAAACATCCGTATGTGCTAACCCAAATGTCCAGCACAATCCTATAAAAGACAGAAATTACCCATATCTAAAACTGTACAAAAAGTGAAGAATAAAACAGAACAGGGAAAGTACGTTGGTTTCCCTCTCCAATATCAAAATAACAATTAAAATTTTTGTAGATCTTTAAATTTATATGTCCTACACTTTCTTTATATATATTATGCTTAACATTATTCTTAATATCCGGAGGTATCATATTCAAAATCTTTGGAGTCAAGTAATTTATAACCGTAAGTTTATATTTGTATGGCTACTGGGAATCTGTAAGTGTTTGTTGTCCGTACCCCTACTAATATACAGGGTGATTCACGGTGGATGGAACATTAGACGTTTCTGACGAACCAGTAAAGGAATCGTTGCGAAAATTTGGTTGCTTACATAAACGGGCATGCTCTACCCATCTAAAATATTTTTAACAATACAGTGATGCCGCTTCCACACAAAAATAATAGTAACTTTGATCTTTCAAATGGAACACCCTATATTTTATTTTATTTTCGAAACACCCATTACTTTTCTTACAATTTTTGTTAACTCTATTCTACACTTATCTCTTACCGTTTCTAAGATATAAATTAATTTCCGTTTTTTTTGGCCGAAAACTTCACTTTTATAAATGCTGATAATTTTGAACTCTAAAATACTGAAACCCTGAAATTTGGTAAATAGTTAACTAATACCATAGGGCTCTTTGCCCTACCCTCAAATCTTAGTTGCAATATACAGGGTGGTTAAAAAATACACTTATTCTGGTAACTTGAAAAAGTGACCATAAGTCCTTTTTTTGAAATGTAACACCCTGTATATAATTACGTATTTGAAAAGCTGCTGAAATTTCTGCTAATTCTTGTATATTCATACCTGTACCTAACTAACTCGTTTAACCATTTTTTTGACGTATTAAGCATGATTTGTAAAATTTTCTATACAATTCAATTTTCATTCGGTTATTAGTAAGTTAGCCATGACAAAAACAATGATGTTGACTTATGTTACTATGGTTATCGTTTTGACATTTCATTAAGTTTAGATACAAGATAATTACAGTACAAGACAGTTTAAAATCATGGAAGAAACCTATACAAATGCAGTTCTTATGAATTTATTTATTTTATTTGGACAATGTGATAGAATTATCACCAGGACATGTATAAAGTTTAACGAAATGTACCCTAATTTACAGCCAATGTATCTCAGAAAATTCATAAGGATCCAGAACAATTTTATTAAATGTTAACTAGTGAAATAATAAAAGACTACTAAAATTATAACTAATAAAATGCTATTTTAACAAATGTTCAAAACGCTGGCCGTTTACATCCAAACACTTTAATATGCGGGTGTTGACTGCATTTGTCGTTGCAGATCTAATTTCGGTTGGGTATAGATCTCTAAATACTTGAGTGACTCGAAGTAGCAGCTCTTCTTTAGAATTTACGGGTGATTTGTAAACTTTTTCTTTGAACATGCCCCACAAGTAAAAATCCAATGGATTGAGATCGGGTGACCTTGGAGGCCAATTCCAAGGTCCCAAACGTCTTATCCAACGATCGTCAAAAATCCTATCAAGTTCTGCACTAACTTCCCTAGTGCAACGTGCAGGAGCTCCATCAAGTTGATACCAACAGCTTCGATAATCTGCAAGTGGCAGATTATCTACAAAATTTTCGACATCTGTCCTCAAAATATTAACATAGTTTCTCGAATTTAATGACTCCTCGTATATTACATAATTTAATTGATTATCCATTAACATGCAAAAAACATTAAAACTAAATTTTTCTTGAAATCCGGCTTCTTTTGTTACATGCGGGTTTTCTCTGGACCAGAAATGACTATTTCGTCTATTAAAAATCCCTTCCCTTGAAAATTTTGATTCATCGGTCCAAATTATCCTATTTAAAAAATTTGGATCTTCTTGAGTGCGCACCAATATCATTTCACAAAATTGTACTCTCTGTTGAGGATCTTGAGGCTTCATGGCTTGAACTTTTGTAAACTTGTAATCATGCATGTTATGTTTTACTAAAATTCTTTGAACTGATGAATATGTTATACCTAAATCGTATTGAGCACATCGTATTGAAGATTGGGGAAATACATGAAAATATGCCAAAACATTAATCTCGTTGTCTTCGTTAGAAGTCACGGGTCGAGGCAAGTTTCTTGGCGCTTTTAAAGCTGAACCAAAGGCAGTAAAATTGTTCTGGATCCTTATGAATTGTCTGAGATACATTGGCTGTAAATTAGGGTACATTTCGTTAAACTTTATACATGTCCTGGTGATAATTCTATCACATTGTCCAAATAAAATAAATAAATTCATAAGAACTGCATTTGTATAGGTTTCTTCCATGATTTTAAACTGTCTTGTACTGTAACTATCTTGTATCTAAACTTAATGAAATGTCAAAATGATAACCATAGTAACATAAGTCAACATCATTGTTTTTGTCATGGCTAACTTACTAATAACCGAATGAAAATTGAATTGTATAGAAAATTTTACAAATCATGCTTAATACGTCAAAAAAATGGTTAAACGAGTTAGTTAGGTACAGGTATGAATATACAAGAATTAGCAGAAATTTCAGCAGCTTTTCAAATACGTAATAATATACAGGGTGTTACATTTCAAAAAAAGGACTTATGGTCACTTTTTCAAGTTACCAGAATAAGTGTATTTTTTAACCACCCTGTATATTGCAACTAAGATTTGAGGGTAGGGCAAAGAGCCCTATGGTATTAGTTAACTATTTACCAAATTTCAGGGTTTCAGTATTTTAGAGTTCAAAATTATCAGCATTTATAAAAGTGAAGTTTTCGGCCAAAAAAAACGGAAATTAATTTATATCTTAGAAACGGTAAGAGATAAGTGTAGAATAGAGTTAACAAAAATTGTAAGAAAAGTAATGTGTGTTTCGAAAATAAAATAAAATGTAGGGTGTTCCATTTGAAAAATCAAAGTTACTATTATTTTTGTGTGGAAGCGGCATCACTGTATTGTTAAAAATATTTTAGATGGGTAGAGCATGTCCGTTTATGTAAGCAACCAAATTTTCGCAACGATTCCTTTACTGGTTCGTCAGAAACGTCTAATGTTCCATCCACCGTGAATCACCCTGTATAGTGTATATATTGTTAATATACGTGCAAAGCTCGCGATTTTTGAACGTAAAAGAACATATCTCCAGTATCAATCAATGTTTGATTTTAGTGATGCCTTCTGCCAGTTCCGTTATTTTTTACATCATCTCATGTTTTGCCGTAAAAAGTAGCTGCGGTAGCATCTGCAAAAGATATTATTGATCCATTTTGTAGTTTTAAGTTTGCTAGCGAATTAATCTATGTAATGAAAAGTATTGGATCGAGTACAGTACCTTGTGGTACTCCAATCTTTATACGTTCAGGATCACTCAATGTATTCTCGATTTTAACAAATTGTTTTGTATCCCTGAGGTAGATCTCAAAGACATCTAGCACGGTACCTCTAACCCCATTTCTGAGCAATACGTCCAAAAGCATGTCGTGCGGCACTATGTCAAATGCCTTTGCTAGGTCTAGAAATACTGAAATGCACTTTTCTTTGTTGTCGAGTTTGTCGGTGGCTGTTTTTGATAATTCGTAAATTCGTAGAGGGCATTAACTGTTCCTGAACCACTCACAAACCCAAATTGGTTTTTAGAAATTGAATTATTTACGCTGAGAAATGTTTGTAGTCTATCTTTAAGACATTTTTCAAATATTTTTGAAAAATTATCTACCACCGATAGTGCTCCTACAATGTCTGGAAGATTCCAAAGTGTACAAGCACTTATGAAACATTATTCTAAACAGTGTACCTGGACACATTGCATGATCCACAGAGAAGCTCTGGCTTCGAAAGAAATGAGTCCTGGTCTGAATATTGTGCTAACGACGCTGGTAACCGTAGTAAATCATATAAAAATGAGACTCCTAAAATCAGGAATCTTTTTTGCGCTATGAAAAGACATGGGTGCAGTACATTCGGCATTATTATGTTATTGCAAGGCAAGATGGTTATCACGTGGGACATTTCTGCAAAGTGTTTATGAATTAAAACAGGAAATTGTCATTTTTCTAGAAGAGGAAAATTGACCGGAAGCCAAGAAATTTTGAGATGATTTATTTGTGATGAAACTGAGCCATTTGGTCGACATATTCGAGAAATTAAATACCTTGACTACAAGGAGCAAACAGACATATGTTGGATGCAAGTGATAAAGTTGAGGCTTTTTGTAAAAAACTAGAAATGTGGAGCAGAAATTAAAATCAGAAAACCTAGAAATGTGGATGATGGATGAATGTGTTAAAACTTACAAGGTTGAAGAACAATATGTGAGAGTTGTTTTTGCAACCATTCAAAATCATTTAACCATGGCGGTAAAGAATTTTAAAAGGTATTTTCTTGTTGACTTCACTTTGATAGCAAGTTACGAGTGGGTTAGGGGCCCATTTCAAAATACTCCCGAGGATTTTTCAACTGCCGAAGAAGAAATCTTTATACCTAGACTTCATGGCAAGTGGCGAAATCGAAAGACAATTTAGTAATAATTCACTTGAATTTTAGGCAGGATCGGATAATGACTTTTCTGCAAAGGGAACAAGAGCATCTCGTATACTATTACTACTTTCAACATCACACCTTTGCGAAATCGGATTTTTCGCGGAGACTGCTTTGAAAATAAAATGTAGATCTCAGCCAAATATGGAAAAAGAGCTTAGAGTATTAATTTCTATTTATTTATTTATTTATTTATTTATTTAATTTACAGTATCAACAGCCGATAGCCACTTACAGATACCATACTAACTATAATATATAAACAATTATACATCTTAACCTATTAAATGTGTTGAAAAGAAAACATTCTAATCATAAAATCAAGGCAACATAAATGCAATTAACACCATACCCACTTCAGGCCTGAGTCTGATGGGCATACAGTCTATCATCCACAATTTTTGCAAAACTCCTCAAATCAATCATGGCTAGATCCAAGTCACTTACATAGATATTAAAGTAATTACACATCCGGTAGATGGGCGAACTTTTATAAGTGCTTGTCCTAGGAAACTCTAGATGGAAAGTCCTTCTCAGTCTCGTATTCCCAACATTAACATAGAATGAAAGCATTGAAAGTATTTTCGGCGAATTAATTTTGTTTGTTAATATTTTATATATAAGGAATATTAGGCCGATTTTTATACGCCGATTCTCCAAAGTTAATCGTTTAAATATTTCTAATAGCATTCTGTGATCATAACCTTGTCTTGGATAATATCCGAATTTCTTGAAATACATATATTTAAGGAATTTACGCTGCACTCGTTCGATGGTTTTAATCCAAACCTCATATTGTGGAGACCAGATTATGCTCCCATACTCCAACCTTGGCAATACCAGACTATCAAACAATTTAAGACAACACTCAACACCAAAACCCTTGGTTGATCTAATAATGAATCCCATTGTTTTATGTGCCTCATTCACCATTTTTACAATATGATCCGTAAAAGTCAGATTGCGGTCAATCACAACACCCAAGTCTATCTCATTATTGGAGGATTTAAGAAGTTTACCATTAATACTATACGTATGCTCAACTACATTTCTATTAAGAGTAAGACACACAGCAGAACACTTATTGTTATTGAAGTTAAATGAATTAGCATTACACCATTCTACAACCTTATCCAGGCTTCTCTGTAAACAAAAACAATCCTCAATAGAATTAATTTCCATGTATATTTTAAAATCATCGGCAAAAAGTAATGTTTCAGAATTATGCACCACAGAACATATGTCATTTATGGCAATCAAAAATAACAAAGGTCCCAAGTTGGAACCTTGGGGAACACCAGACGTACTGGTATAAACCTGTGACCGAGCACCCTTAATCTCGACATACTGCTGCCTATTTGTCAAATAAGAGTTAATTAAGTTGATTAAATTATTGGTCACATTATTCAGATAAAGAGATTTAATAATAAGACTATGTTTTACCCTGTCGAATGCCTTTTCCATATCCGTATAAATTACATCAACTTGCTTTTTATTATTAAATGAATCATGGACAAACTGACAGAATGTAATTAAATTGCTCAGTGTAGACTTACATGGTAGAAAGCCATGTTGATGTTCAGATATATTATGTTTAACTTCATTATACAATATATTAAATAAGGCTATCTCAAAGACTTTCGACACTGCGTTCAGGATAGTGACAGGTCGATAATTCTTCACTTCATGCTTGGTCCCTTTTTTAAATATTGGAATTACCTTGCTTGTACGCCAATCCGTAGGATATGTTGAAGAACTCAGACAAAGGTTAAAAATGTGCAGAAGAGGTTCCACCAATGAATCACCACAGCCCTTAACTATATATCCAGGCAACCCATCAGGTCCAACAGATCTATTACCCTTTAGTTTATTGATGGCATCTTTAACCTCATGTTCAGAAAAAACCCTGTTACAGAAATAATTTTTGGGGGGAATTTTGTGTTGATACACAGGTATGTCAGTTATAAAAACAGACCTGAAATACTGGGCAAACATGTTGGCTATGTTTCTTGTGCCAGATGCAGACAGATCATTGTAGAAAACCTGAGCAGGTATGTCAGCATCATTCTTCTGATTGCGAATGTGGGACCAAAAAAACTTAGGATCTCTATATAGACTCAGTTCTACATTGCTAATATAATCCGCATATGCTCTCTTAATTTTTAACTTAGCCTTTTGCCTAAACTCCCTATATTTATCCCACCAAAAACCGAGATTAGTCCTTTTAAATTTATTTAAAAATCTTTCCTTGGCTTTAATCATTCTAATAATTTCACCACTATACCATACTGGAAACACCTTCGCAATTTGGGTCGACATAGGAACACACTCAACAAAAATTTCATTTACAGACTGATAAAATTCCATAACAGATTTATTAACATCGCTGCAATTGTAAAGACTATCCCAGTTTCTGGTTTTAAATAACATGTACATTTTTACAAAGTTTGCTTTTTTAAAATTGAACTTTGTGTTCTTTACTTGAGCGCAGACCTCTATCTTATGGCTGAGATTAACCTCAATCGACAGTACAGGGTGGTACCGATCCACAGGCAACAATGGTTCATCATCTATTTTTACCATAGTGCCCTGCAAGTGGGGGCTTATTATAACTAAATCTAATAATACATCAAAAACATTACGTACATTATTAATTTGCAGAAAGTTTGTAAATGATAAAAAACTGTTAAAATCACATATAGGCACACTACGGTCATTGAGTACAAGATCACGAAGATTAAAATCCCCTAAAATTAAACACTGACAGTCTAAAAGGTTTGTTTCCACACTCTGATAAAATCTTTGGTAGAGATCACCATTGCAACCAGGTACAAAATAAGCAACTACAACATAAAAAAATTCTCTCTGGTCGAGACTAATTTTAACACAAAGGGCCTCAATATCATTATCAAATATATCACATTGTTCTACCATAAAATTCTGACTTAAAGCTATCAATACACCACCGCCTTGTTTTTTACCAGTTAGTTTCTGATCTCTATCCTTTCTAAATATTATTTTATCTGTATTGAATTCCTGGTTGTAAACAGAGCAGTTTAACCAGGTTTCTGTAAGGGCAATTATTTCACTATTATTATTTAAGAGATTTAGTTTTAACTCTTCTAATTTGGTTTTTATACCCCTACAATTTTGATAATAAACCAGCAGTTTTTCTAAGTGATTTCCTTTGAACTGTTTATGTTTTGAAAATTTAGACAATCATTTATATTTTCAGTGTTTAGGACAATAGCCTGGGCTTGTTGCTCAGTTGTTTCAACATCACAGACACCATCCACACTGAGAGCACCAGGGACGTCTTCCGCAGTAATGGTTTTTAGAACGATATTTGAACCTGATGAATTATTACACATGTAATGTAATACTAAACATTATTACACATGTAATGTAATACTAAACCTTCTTTCGAAATACTTTGCTCTGGAAGACAGGCCCAAGGGAGTCACTACTAAGTTAAGTTAATTATTTAATAATTGTGCAGTACTGATACAATTCTTTCAGTAAATTAAATAAATTTTTAATAATATTTATTTCCTTACTTTACAATATATGATGCACGCCCCCCTAGGGTGGGGCGCTCCCCACAGGTTAAGGAACGCTGTTCTATAACGACCGAGAACTTAAAATTACTAAATTCAATTTCAATCAATGCTATTCGTTTAAAACTATGAGACCAGAAAACCAACCTATCTGTGATGTGGGAGTCTTTGCCCCCTAGCGCGATTTTTACCACATCGTTGGCCGGACTACAAAACCTCGTATGTCGAAAAATGCCGGTTTTGAGTTTTCGTGTCATTAAATTTGTTTTTGCTTATTTTTCTACGGCATTGCAAAAGCACTGATTGCAATTTCGCGCAGAAGTATTTTTAAATCGCAAATATCAAATCCTCGTATCGTTTAGACGGGTGTAAAACCACGCATCATGAGTGTTTCTAGTCTCTACTTTAAAGTCGTCAAAACAATGATAAGAGGTTTTGCAGGTCGACGACATGCAAAATCAAACCACGTGTTCTTAAAACAATGGGTATTTTGTCGTTTCATTCACAGAACGTCAGGCGCGGTGGAGGCAAGGTCACAGATTGTTTCAGTCACCAACGAGGCGTCTTAGCCTACGTTCGTATGAACATATCGTATACCGTGATTAGGGCGCCTGCTACGGACGGAGCGGGGCTGGAGAAAACGATTTCAAAATGCGATTTTAATGAATAAAAAATTATTGAATATTAGAGACTACTTACTTACTTACTTACTCCGTGGCTTACAATCCTGAGTGGGTTTTTGCCGACAAGACTACAGGCCTCCATTGTGTCCGATCTAACACCAGACCCACTTCATTTATATTCATTGCTCTCAGATTTTTGGCAATATTTTCCTTCCGCCGCAGGCGTGGGCGGCCTAGCGGTCGTTTTCCTACAAGAGACTCCTCAAAAGCTAGTTTGATCCACGATCATCAGGAAGACGCTGTACGTGCCCTGCCCACTATATTCTCCTTGCTTTGACTTCTCTTAAGATGTTGGCCGCTCCATATTGTTTTTCTAGTTCCCTATTGCTAAGCAATCGGTACCGTCCCGATGTTCCATTCAAGATGGCTCCATATACTTTCCTTAGTGCTCGGTGTTCAAAGATGCGCAGTCTCTTCTTGTTTGCCACGGTCAGTGTCCATGTTTCACAGCCACACATCACCACTGGTCTTATGATGGTCTTGTAGATTGAGATTTCAGTTGTTTGTATCAGTTGTTTTGATTTGAGGATCTTATTCATTGCAAACAGACATCTGTTCCCTGCTTGTATTCTGCAATTTATCTCTTCGGTTTCGTCTGTATTTTTTTATAATGTTGTCCCTAAGTACTTAAACTTCTTGACCCGTTCGAAGTTATAGTCTGCCATTGTGATGTTTTGTCCTATTCTATCTCTGTTCCTGCTGTCTCTGGTTATCTACATATACTTAGTTTCTTCCTCGTTAATTCTCGTGTGTGCTTTGTTTTCAAATCCGGTGAAGGTCTCCTTGATGGTCAATCTGCTGTTGCCAACCATGACCACATCGTCTGCAAACGCCAGTAGTTACTTTGGTTCATTGTTTCCAAAAAGGTTTGCGTGGTTAGTTCAGGTTAGTGCGATGTTAAACAGCAGTGGTGAAAGGGGGTCACCCTGTTTTAGCCCATTATTAATTTCAAAAACAGCTGAGTACTCCTGTTCCACTCTAACTTTACTTCTGGTTCTGATCCATTGACACAAACTTGTGTCATTTGCACCAGTTTCTTTGGAAATCCAAGCTCTTCCATACCCACCCACAGTTGTGCTCTCGCAACACTATCGTTAGCCTGTTTAAAATCTACGAAGGGTTGGTGTAGTTCTCGGTTAAATTCCTAGCTCCTTTCCATTATCTGTTTAGTCGTAAATAGTTGGTCCACAGTAGAGCGCCCCTTTCTAAAGCCACACTGGTAGGCTCCAAAGATTTCCTCGGCATACGGTTTTAATGTCTCCAGCAGAGTATTGGCTAGCACTTTGTAGGTAGTATTTAGGAGTGCTATACCCTATAATTTTCCGGATTCGTCTTCTCACCTTTTTTATGTATTGGTACAATTACACCCTCCCTCCAATCATTTGGGATTTTCTTCGTATTCCATATCTCTTTTTTTCTTTATTAGAGATTAGTAGACGGTGAAATATATTTATACGGGAGTACTATTATAGACTTTATACTAAAAAATATGTTTTAAAGCTATATTAGTAAAAGTAATAAACATAAATTAAACTGTCAACGTCGCAACGATGTCGGCGAATCGGCAAAGCTGCAATACAGGAAAACGCCGCCTTCTGTCTTTTAGCGTATCAACAAAATTTTTATTCTATTTTACTAGTAAAACTGCCAAACGTTTAGCCTATGGCCAAGCATCATTACTGTTTTATCCCGCAGTATTGTCATTCTTGGATAACATCTGTTACGGTAAAATTCACATTTACCATACCACCTCTAAATCTCAATATAAATTTTAAATTCAGTAATACTATCGCCACCTGTTGATACAGGATTGAATTTCAACTAGGGTATCTGCAACCTGGCTACGGTAGATATGGCGGTACCGGTTTTATTTCTTTTTAATTAAGATGGCACTGGTCAACCAGGGTGATCTTATTTTTAGTCCGGGTCATGACTGTCTCTTTCTAACATTAAAAGTATTCATGTTTAGCATTTTTCGTCTCTTTTTTGGCACTGTTAAAATTTATACAGTTTATCGTGCCTTTAGTGGGTTTTATAACCACGTTTATATGTACATAACCTGTTTTAATTTAATGAAATGTCTATCTAATGTGAAGATTGAGTCTTAATTATTTTTGATTATTGAATTGATAATTTAACTCGATGTTTTACCCGCGAGCGAATCGAGCAGGGTGTAGACTTTTTTGTGGTGAGTGCGTGACCTATAAAGTGATCTCTGATTGGTTCAAGTGAGGTCGCAGGGATATGTAGAGGGGATTTTCCTTCAGCAGGAGGACGAAAAGGTAATTTTTCTGGGAACTCTAGTGTTCAGGCTTTTGCACAGGCAAGTACTAAAATTCTTCTTTCTTAATTTTTTTATTTTTTTTTGAGTTTCATCATAGAACCCCGAGCTCAGTTGTTTTATTTATTTTAAAATTATCTTTTAATGTTACCCTAAAGATTGATTAATCATTTCACCTACTTATCTTGTCTTAAAGGACATAAATTGTTTCTTTAAAGGCTTACCTGGTCGCCATTTTGTGCATAGGCACATGGGCACCCCTATCTTTGGTTTTGAATTTTAGAGGTTCATTACCTATTTCTTATTTTGGACAACTTAAAGAAAAACTTCACTGCCCTGGTTTTTATTTTTTTTTATAGATTTTGGAAAAGAGACTAATTGCTCTAATGTAGAGTTGGCTTACGCCACCTTATGTAGTTTCTGACCAATAATTCTAATTCAGAGAACCGAGCATAAGTTTTAAGTTGCCATTATACATTACGATATCTTGATCACTGGGTACTGAGTTTTTTCTGATGTGTTAATATCTGCAGATTTGTCTCGGGGGTTCTATGATGAAATCTCACTGCACATCTCTTTAAATTTTCATTTATCTCTTGCTAATTTAGTACTTATTACCTGCCTTGCCTGTGCAGAAGTCTCCTAGAGCACAATTTACTATTGATTATTTTTACCTAAACCTGGTTCTGTGCAGTAGTTTATCCTAGAGCACTATTATATTTTTTTTATAAAATTACTATTACCTACTTATCTTATCTTAAAGGACATAAATTGTACCTGGTCGCCATTTTGTGCATAGGCACATTAGCACCCCTATCTTGAATATTAGAGGTTCATTACCTATTTTTTTTATTTTATGCTTGTATAGCTACAATTTTTTTTTATAATATTACCATTGAATATTTTTATCTAAACCTGGTTCTGTGCAGGGCTTTCTCCTAGAGCACAATTTCATTTTGTGTTTCTATAAATTGTATAGCTACTATCTGTTTTTATAAAATTACGATTAATTATTTTTATTTAAACCTGGTATCTGTCGAAATAGTTTGCACCAGAAAACTACCTTATTTTATGCTCTTATAGCTTTTATCTATTTTATAAAATTACTATCATTGTCAAGTTATTGATCATTTTATTTAAACCTAGTTCTGTTGAAAAGGAGTATCACTGCAATTTCACAATTCAGTTTATTATTACATTAATTAATTAATTAAAATTCAAATATATTCCTTTTTTTTGTTCTGTAAATATTCCTTTTCAAGCAGAGAAAGGGAATTTATAAGGTTTTATTTGGTGAGTCTTAACACCTGGTCTTTTCGGTACCCAACTTCGGAACTTCATTATTGGAGCCGAACAACGCAGCTGACGTGACGTCACGACAGGGGCCCAAAGTCTGTTGAGCTCTACTCTCCTATACCTGTAGAGAGTCGATTCCTAAGCTTCACCCGAAGCTCTGACATAAACTGGTTATATCTCTACAGGGATCCGAAAACCACCATTGACGAAAAAGGGGTAAAGGTAACTGACGCCTTGTGTGTGATTCACCATAAAATAAATAAAAAAAAAAACCTGTCAAAAATCTTTATTTAACTTTTGTTAATTTTATTTTATCTGATTGGATATATCATCATTGAAACTATTATTTTATTTTTCCTTTGCAAAAATAATTGTTAATTCATTCAAACTACTTATCTTTAAAATTTTCCTTTTGTCAAAAATCTTTGTCATACAAATACTTATGTAAATAGACTATAATTAGTTAATTCATTCAAACTACTTATCTTTACAATTTTCCTTTTGTCAAAAATATTTGTCGTACAAATACTTATGTAAATAGACTAATTGTTAAGTTGAACTGAATGTGTTTTTATTTCATACTGGAAGGGACTGTTAAAATTTAAACTCGAACTTACCACGCCCTGCCTGAGCTAGCAAAGCAACAAAAGGTAAGAAATTGGCACTCAACGACTAAACAAATTTTCATTACAATTACAACAATTTTCATTACAACTTTTCTGGTTTGAGAGCCAAATTTTGATTACATTTGGCGTCCCAACGTCATTAAATTAAAAATTCATTACAATTGGCGCCCAACGTTAATTACCAATTTAGTAACAAATTGGCTTTATTTTAACAGTCCTTGCTTGGTGTGAAGTAAAGCACTTCGATATCCTTTCTGACAGTTTTTTAATTATCTAGTTTTCTGGTGACTTGCATAGTTTTTATTATTTTTTATCTGCATTTTTGGTATATTATCTTTAAAAATGACTTTGTTAGTATCGGTATTACATAGCCATGAGGTAGATTACGAACTTAGTATCAGAGATATAACCCCTACTGGTAACGTAGAGGAAAGAAAAAAAGTTTTAAAGGGTATATTGTCTCAAGAAAGTGCCAATCGTAGTTTTACTCAAATTAAAAATCCATATGCATTTGTTGATGATGTAAAAGAGATTAAATCCTCTTTGGATAACCTTAAAGTGAAAATTGACGCCTTTTCTGGTTTGAGAACTGACTCAAAATATAGAGAATTAACTTCACGTTTATTTCATGTATCTGGTAGAGTATCACGTATAAATACAGCCTCTAAAACAGAGGTTGATACCAGAAAAGACCTTAATTTGCAACTTTTGACATTAAAAGGCACACTTGACGACAAAGTATCGCCTGCTACATCAACTCCTGTTCAGTTTACATCTAATCCTCCCAATACCTCTTTTTCTTATCAAAAATCGGTTCCTGTTTATAAATGGGATTTAAAAAAATTCACTGGTGAAGGGTCGGTTATGACTTTCTTGGAGAAAGTAGAAACCCTAAGAATATCGAGGAACTGTCATACCGATGAACTGTTTGCCTCAGCCAGTGATCTTTTCGATTCACAGGCTTGGACCTGGTGGTATAATAACCATATCAAGGGTCGTTTTACGGATTGGGACGATTTGGTAGTAAAACTTAAACAAACTTTCCTACGTGACAATTATGACAAGAATTTATTAGACGAAATTAAATCACGTAAGCAAGGCAATAAAGAGTCAGTCTCTCTTTTTATTTCTTCTATGGAAGGTTTATTTAATAGATTAAATGTAGTTCCTTCAGAAAAAGAAATGGTGCAAATTATTCGTGAGAATATTTTACCTGATTATGTTAGATCTCTTGCCTTGCACGATATTAATAATATAGAAGACTTGACAAAACTTGGTAAAAAACTTGAAAATTCCTTTCAGATCACAAACCAATCTAGAAATTTAACCTATAAAAATCATAGATATATGGAACCAGATTTAAGTCGTCCTGGTCCATCTTTCTCCGGCAATGTTAATGCCGTTTATTTTAATGAAAACGTTACGTGCTGGAACTGCCTTAAATGGGGACATAAATATCCCTCTTGTCCTCAGCAACGTACAATTTTTTGTTTTGGATGTGGTCGGAAAGGAGTTGTAAAGCATAAATGTCCCAAGTGCAAAAATTCTGCTTATGGTTCAAAAAACGAAGTAGCTTCCGGCAGTACTATTCAAGGTGCTGTCGACAATCAAAACCAAGCTCAAACGACATCCAAAAAGGACAAAAAGTCCAAAAACCAAAGTTAAATGTTTCTGAATGGAATTCCTGGCTTGCTTTTGTAAATACTTTCTTAAAATCAAGCAATATGCAGCATAAGCAGGATTTCCTCAAGTCTCAAATGCCAAATGTCTGTCATAATAATGTCTCTTTATCTGGGAAATTACCCATAACTTTACCTCTACCTAAATCTCTGTCTAAGAAATTACCTATACCTAATAACTTATCTTTATCTTTGCCCAAGATATTACCTATGCCTAATAATTTATCTTTATCGTTGCCTAAATCTACGGAGGATACTAGGAATATATCTCATACTATTAGTCCCTTATTTGTTATGAAAAAGTATGATGAGAGACCATACCTTGATGTAAATATTTATGACCATAAAGTGGTAGCTTTAGTAGATAGTGGCAGTTGTTCTTCAATTTTAGGATCTGAGGGCTTGCATCTCTTAAAATCTCTTAATTTGTCCTTGTCCACGGATTTTTCTTTTCTTGTCACTACAGCTGATGGCCAAAGCCAAAATGTCTTAGGTTATGTGTGGGTTCCTATAGCTTTAAATAATATTGTTCGTCCAGTTAAACTTTTAGTAATACCTTCCCTAAAGCATACATTGATACTGGGTATTGACTTTTTGAAAGAATTTAGTATTGAATTGGATTTTCAAAATTCTTCTTATAAGGCCAATTCATTTTCTACTTGTGTAGTAAATACTTTAGAAAGTGCTGAACAATTAACGAAGGAGCAGCAATGGCAAATTTCTGAAATTGCTGATTTATTTAAGTCTATCGGTCCTAGTGATAGATTGGGCTTAACTCATTTAATGACTCATACAATAGAAACTGGCTCAGCAAAACCTATTAAACAAAGACAGTACCCTTTATCGTATGCAATGCAAAAAGTTTTACATGAAGAGATTGATAAAATGTTACAGTTGGGTATTATAGAGCCTTCTAACTCCCTATGGTGTTCACCTCTTTGGCTGGTTAAAAAGTCTGATGGTTCTTCTAGAGTAGTTTTTGATGGGCGTAAGCTAAATGAGTGTACTCCTACTTCTGCATATCCCATGCCATTAATAGAATCTATAATCACTAAGGTTAGGGATGCAAAGTATTTATCATCTATAGATTTGAAAAAAGCTTTTCATCAAATACCTCTTGACGAGGAATCTAGGCCTAAAACAGCTTTTGCAGTTTATGGAAAGGGGCTTTTTCAGTATAGGGTTTTACCTTTTGGATTGAATAATAGTGCACAAGCTATGTGTAAGCTTATGGATATGGTTATAGGCCCTGCATTGGAACCTTATATTTTTTATTATCTTGATGATATAATTTGTGTGACCAGTGATTTTGAAACTCATTGTCGAATTTTGAAACAACTTTTCTATCGTTTGAAAGAGGCGAACCTCACCATAAATTTTGAGAAATGTCAATTTTGTAGACCTTCACTTAAGTTCCTTGGATATATGGTGGATCAACACGGTCTTAGAACCGACCCAGAGAAAGTTTCAGCTATTTTGGAGTACCCTAGGCCTCGAAACACTACTCAAATCAGGAGACTGGTGGGTTTAGTCGCTTATTATCGTAGGTTCCTTAATAATTTTTCTTCGTTGTGTAGCCCAATTACTGATTTACTAAAGGGTAGAAAGAAGGGTCAATCGATTAAATGGACTCCAGAAGCTGAAGAGGCTTTTCTTAAGGTTAAGCAATCCTTGACTACGGCTCCTGTTTTGGCTAGTCCGGATTATTCAAAACCATTTATACTTATGTGTGATGCTTCGGATACAGGAGTGGGCTGCTGTTTGTATCAAGAGACAGATGGATTAGAACACCCAATTGCATATGCAAGTAAAACTCTTAATAAATGTCAAAGGAAATATACAACTACAGAAAAGGAGTTGTTGGCTGTTATTTTTGGTATTGAAAAGTTTCGTGGTTATATTGATGGTTCACATTTTACAGTTCATACTGATCACTCGTCTCTAACTTGGTTGCATAGCATGAAAAATCCTAGTCCTCGTGTTGCAAGATGGATCGTTACTCTAGCTCAGTATTCCTTCACTATTGTTCATCGTAAAGGTTCAAGCAACACCGTTGCTGATGCGCTTTCTAGAAGCCTTGAAGATGTAGCTATCTTAAATTTGACTTCCCTTAAACTGGATAAATGGTATGAAAATATGATTACGAAAGTTCGAGAGGATCCTGAAAAATGTTCTGCTTTTAAGGTCGAAAATAATATTCTTTATAAACATTTCTTTTCCAAGCATGATTTAGATGGCAATATTACGAATTGGAAAATTGTTGTGCCTGCAGCCCACAGGAAGGAAATGATTCGAAAGTTTCATGAAGATCCAACATCAGCGCATTTTGGAATGTCTAAAACTTTGTACAGGCTTTCTGAGCTATATTATTGGCCTAATATGAGAAATAGTGTCTATAAATATGTTCGAAAATGTACCAGGTGTGCTGCTTGTAAACCCAGTAATTTACCACAGGCTGGTCTTATGGGTCAATATCGTGACATAAATTTTCCATTCCAGATGATTTCTGCTGATCTTTTAGGTCCGTATCCCCGAACTGGAAGAGGTTCCCAGTACCTATTAGTTGTTGTAGATTGGTTCACAAAATTTACTCTTGTTCATCCAATATCTAGAGCTACGACTAAAGCTATCACTAAATTTATTGAAAATCAAGTTTTCTTAATATTCGGTGTTTGTCAAATATTTTGTTGTGACAATGGTAGTCAGTTTATTAGTGCTGATTTTAAAAAACTTATGAAGAAGTATAATGTTAAGAAAATTTTCTATAATGCTAAATATCACCCTCAAATTAATCACACTGAAAGGGTAAATCGAAGTATTGTCACAGCCATACGAGAATATATTCATGAAAATCATAAAAATTGGGATCAACATATCTTTCAGATTGCCCAAGCTATTTGTTTGTCTCGTCATGACGTTACTGAATTTTCACCTTCATTTCTAAATTTTGGTAGAGCCATTCCAGTTGATGGAAGTTTTTATGGCCTTATTTCTGATAATGCAAATAACAAAATAGAAATTTCTTCCAAAGCTCATAATCCACAAACTATTCAAGAACTCCCACAAATCTATGAGGATGTACGAAAAAAACTTTATAAATCATATTTAAAAAGTAAAGAACGTTATGACTTACGTAAAAGAGATGTAGAATATCATGTGGGTGATTATGTTTGGAAAAAGAACTATGTATTGTCTAATGCTGGAAACGATTTCTGTGCAAAATTGGCTCCTAAATTTATACCTTGTGTAATCAGTAAAAAACATTCAAAGCTTGTTTATAGTTTAAAGGATAGGCAGGGTAATGACCTTGGTAATTGGCATATTTCTGACATTAAACCTGACGTAACTAATGATTTGGATTCCGACGATCAATCAGAACCTGAATCTGGTATCATGCTGATGCCTGCTTGTTTTTTTTTATACTGTTTTTTATTTGGTGGTATCGTTATCTTGCACCCTACACCCCTTTGTAGTTAACGATGCTATGGGTTAGTGGTGGGCTCTCTCTCTCATTCTTTATCTATCATCTTCTCGTCTCTCAATTTTTGCTGATGTATTAATTATCTCATTTTTTTTTTAATGTTATCTCTGATTTAATATACCTTTCTCATTACCTCAATATTTCAAATCTTTTTGAATATTAATTTTTTTAATTTACTTGTGATTTCATCACAATACTATGAACAGAGAGACAGATGATTTTAGAATATTCCGTGTAACTCTAAACTCCGGAATATTTTTCACACAACATCAGTGACATTTGCAAAGTTAGGCAGTTGAATTTATTTCCCCTAATTTATGCTATATCTCGTTTCTTCTAGCCAAAATCGAGGAATTGTCTTTTGCTGACTTGATTTTGAGCGCTAATACTATTTGGTTAGTGAGTACATCTTAGTTTGTGTTAGACTTATTTGTTAGACATTTCTTTGGAAATGATCTAACAAATTTAAGAATGTAGTAACTATAGAAGCGACGTTGAAATATCTTTCTTCCTCTTAAATCTCATTAAATTTCTGTTTAATAAACCCCTTATTTGTAATAGGCTTTTGATCCGCACAATTTATTGTGACCTATTAAAATAAGTCTATCTCTTTCTTACTTACCTGTTCCTTCAATAAGACCTTTATTTGTAATAGGCTTTTGATCCGCACAATTTATTGTGACCTATTAAAATAAGTCTATCTCTTTCTTATTTACCTGTTCCTTCTTGTCGTAATTTTATAAAGGTATATATTATTACTTCGTCTTTTAGACGTCTGGATTTACCGATTTTGTCGTAGCTCGAGTTCAACCAGAACTTGTTTTTACCGATTGTGTCTTATTTATTTGCAGCCTTCTCTTTGTTATATACAGGCCGGAGGCGATGACGCTTCTCGGAACACCCTATTTAGTTTTTCATTAAAAGGCTGTGGTGCATTTAGATGTTTCAAACACTGATGTATCTTTTAGTTTTGTGTGTACTAGAATACACTTTATTTCGACCAGTGTAACATTTGGGTTACAATGATTTATCTTATCTTATCTTTTCTAATGGTTAATTTTGGTCTTCCACCCTCCGGGTACTGTTGTGTGGACGGTTTGCATGGGTTCTCTTGGTAGTATGAGGTAGGGCTTTGAATTTGCTTGTATGAGGTTAGTACACGAGATTCGCCAAGTCACATTTGGTGTAATGCAATGCTAACTTAAGTCCGTTTTCCATCATAGTTTTGTTTTATGCATTTTTATTAGGGATCTTTATTTCATGCAAGCGATTCGGGGTGGCATTCATCTGCTATTGGGGGTGTCCTAGGTTTGAGTATTGCGGAGCAGTTTCTGGGGTTGGGCAACTATTAATTATTATTTTGTACATTTGGAATGTACATGGCGCCCAATATTTGTAACTTATCGTAAACTATTGCCTGTTTGTTTTCCTGCCTCTATAAAATTATTGCCTCGACAAAATTGTCTATATCTCTGAATCACACTGGAGTGCTTTGTTTGCTTCGTTTTGCGGTGAAACATCATTTAAAAAATAAAAATAAAAAAAAAACTAAACTTTTTTTTTTTGCCGACTATTGGGGGTGTGTTACGGTAAAATTCACATTTACCATACCACCTCTAAATCTCAATATAAATTTTAAATTCAGTAATACTATCGCCACCTGTTGATACAGGATTGAATTTCAACTAGGGTATCTGCAACCTGGCTACGGTAGATATGGCGGTACCGGTTTTATTTCTTTTTAATTAAGATGGCACTGGTCAACCAGGGTGATCTTATTTTTAGTCCGGGTCATGACTGTCTCTTTCTAACATTAAAAGTATTCATGTTTAGCATTTTTCGTCTCTTTTTTGGCACTGTTAAAATTTATACAGTTTATCGTGCCTTTAGTGGGTTTTATAACCACGTTTATATGTACATAACCTGTTTTAATTTAATGAAATGTCTATCTAATGTGAAGATTGAGTCTTAATTATTTTTGATTAATGAATTGATAATTTAACTGGATGTTTTACAAGCGAGCGAATCGAGCAGGGTGTAGACTTTTTTGTGGTGAGTGCGTGACCTATAAAGTGATCTCTGATTGGTTCAAGTGAGGTCGCAGGGATATGTAGAGGGGATTTTCCTTCAGCAGGAGAACGAAAAGGTAATTTTTCTGGGGACTCTAGTGTTCAGGCTTTTGCACAGGCAAGTACTAAAATTCTTCTTTCTTAATTTTTTTATTTTTTTTTGAGTTTCATCATAGAACCCCGAGCTCAGTTGTTTTATTTATTTTAAAATTATCTTTTAATGTTACCCTAAAGATTGATTAATCATTTTACCTACTTATCTTGTCTTAAAGGACATAAATTGTTTCTTTAAAGGCTTACCTGGTCGCTATTTTGTGCATAGGCACATGGGCACCCCTATCTTTGGTTTTGAATTTTAGAGGTTCATTACCTATTTCTTATTTTGGACAACTTAAAGAAAAACTTCACTGCCCTGGTTTTTATTTTTTTTTATAGATTTTGGAAAAGAGACTAATTGCTCTAATGTAGAGTCGGCTTACGCCACCTTATGTAGTTTCTGACCAATAATTCTAATTTAGAGAACCGAGCATAAGTTTTAAGTTGCCATTATACATTACGCTATCTTTGGTGATTGATCACTGGGTACTGAGTTTTTTCTGATGTGTTAATATCTGAAGATTTGTCTCGGGGGTTCTATGATGAAATCTCACTGCATATCTCTTTAAATTTTCATTTATCTCTTGCTAATTTAGTACTTATTACCTGCCTTGCCTGTGCAGAAGTCTCCTAGAGCACAATTTACTATCGATTATTTTTACCTAAACCTGGTTCTGTGCAGTAGTTTATCCTAGAGCACTATTATATTTTTTTTATAAAATTACTATTACCTACTTATCTTATCTTAAAGGACATAAATTGTACCTGGTCGCCATTTTGTGCATAGGCACATGAGCACCCCTATCTTGAATATTAGAGGTTCATTACCTATTTTTTTTATTTTATGCTTGTATAGCTACAATTTTTTTTTATAATATTACCATTGAATATTTTTATCTAAACCTGGTTCTGTGCAGGGCTTTCTCCTAGAGCACAATTTCATTTTGTGTTTCTATAAATTGTATAGCTACTATCTGTTTTTATAAAATTACGATTAATTATTTTTATTTAAACCTGGTTCTGTCGAAATAGTTTGCACCAGAAAACTACCTTATTTTATGCTCTTATAGCTTTTATCTATTTTATAAAATTACTATCATTGTCAAGTTATTGATCATTTTATTTAAACCTAGTTCTGTTGAAAAGGAGTATCACTGCAATTTCACAATTCAGTTTATTATTACATTAATTAATTAATTAAAATTCAAATATATTCCTTTTTTTTGTTCTGTAAATATTCCTTTTCAAGCAGAGCAAGGGAATTTATAAGGTTTTATTTGGTGAGTCTTAACACCTGGTCTTTTCTCGGTACCCAACTTCGGAACTTCATTATTGGAGCCGGACAACGCAGCTGACGTGACGTCACGACAGGGGCCCAAAGTCTGTTGAGCTCTACTCTCCTATACCTGTAGAGAGTCGATTCCTAAGCTTCACCCGAAGCTCTGACATAAACTGGTTATATCTCTACAGGGATCCGAAAACCACCATTGACGAAAAAGGGGTAAAGGTAACTGACGCCTTGTGTGTGATTCACCATAAAATAAATAAAAAAAAAACCTGTCAAAAATCTTTATTTAACTTTTGTTAATTTTATTTTATCTGATTGGATATATCATCATTGAAACTATTATTTTATTTTTCCTTTGCAAAAATAATTGTTAATTCATTCAAACTACTTATCTTTAAAATTTTCCTTTTGTCAAAAATCTTTGTCATACAAATACTTATGTAAATAGACTATAATTAGTTAATTCATTCAAACTACTTATCTTTAAAATTTTCCTTTTGTCAAAAATATTTGTCATACAAATATTTATGTAAATAGACTAATTGTTAAGTTGAACTGAATGTGTTTTTATTTCATACTGGAAGGGACTGTTAAAATTTAAACTCGAACTTACCACGCCCTGCCTGAGCTAGCAAAGCAACAAAAGGTAAGAAATTGGCACTCAACGACTAAACAAATTTTCATTACAATTACAACAATTTTCATTACAACTTTTCTGGTTTGAGAGCCAAATTTTGATTACATTTGGCGTCCCAACGTCATTAAATTAAATATTCATTACACATCAAGTCTTCTTTACGCATATAAAAACGTGCTATATTCTAAACTTAATAATATTAAATTTACGTCTACGAAAGAAAACCTTTAATCGGTAGCTATACAATAGGTTTGCGGCTTTAAGAGTATGTGAGTTAGATTCTATGAGGTTTTAACCAACAATGGGCAATATAATTTAATGCTTCAACGGGTTCCTCAATTTTCTTGCTGGTAGTAAACAAGTATGGCCGCTAACGTTGATTGGTCTAGAGTGTCGACGTGACCACATGTGATTGGTGGACCTACCAGACTAGAACACTGTAGCGCCATAAATAAATCAATGTCCTGTTACGTAAGCAGATGATCCACGTGGCCGAAAACAATAATAGCACGTGTTTTGATCTGACATGTGTGTCAGGCAATGTGATTTTCTAATGTCAAAGTAATTCATATTTTGGGGACGCGTGCCCGGTAACACAGGTTACTACTCTTTTAAACGTACAGTAGAAGTACCATCGCAGTTAGATAGACTACATTTTTCGTGTTTGGCTGAGACGTGTAAGAAGTTGTCTTTCTAGCCCTCTTAAAAACCAATAAAATCTTAACGGTATCTCAGTGCAATGCTTTCGGGTTGTTAAGGTGATGTATTCGTGTTTATCAATGTAAATATTGAATCATTGTAAAGGTGGTCAAAAGTGGAATGAATGGAAAGACATAGCAAAATAAGTTATGTTTAATTTGTCTAGGAAAAATAAAACGAACCAACCTCATACTGTGGATGATACAGTGTCTATGTGAAACCAGGGCGCACCCCTGTCTAAAACGATTACGGGACATTATTTTACAAATCGTACGGATTTGGACCAAAAAAAATTTCCACCTCTTCAAATCTCCTCAAATTTCTTTTACGAAGTTCTTATTGTATATAAACAGACACGTATACGAGGTTTTTGTTCAAAAAAATTTTTTTTCGGAAATACGTCCATTGTGAATATAAATGCTTTATTCCATTCTGTTACATGTTAAATTCATTATCTCTGGTTCTACTAATGATATCGTTACAATTTTTTTTTTATTTTAAAGATAATAATATCAGCTTTCAGTCACGTGAATGTTGTACCTTCAACTTAAGTACCTTTAAAATAATAACAATTTAATTGTTTAAATAATATTATCTTAATGTTAACCACTACAAAATCGATTGAAAAAATTACTATCGTATTCGTAATGTTTTTAGCTACAAAAGCCTTTTTTCAGAAAGATGGGGCCGTTACTAGTTTAAGAGTGAGAAAATAATTTGAACTGCGCTTCACGTAGCGGGGGCAGCGCGCGACGAGTTGAAACGTGTTGGAGCGTGTCTGAACATTCAGTCTCGAACTGCTTCCGCAGTTCACTTCAGAAAAGCGTAGTACGAACACACATCTTCCTTTTCGGCTTTTTTATTTCTAAAAGTGAGTAAGAAAAATCAAGTTAGGGAAATTTACACGTAAGAAAATGTCACAACCACCACTGTCATCGGTACTACCGAAAATTCGAAAGGATAGATGTTTTTATCCTTTTGGTTTATCTCCTCATCCGAAAATTCAAAACATAAAAAGTCTCAGGAAAGTACGAAGAGAATATTTATTGGCATTAAATAAGCCCGTAACAGAAGTCTCTTGAGCAGAGAATTTGTGACACGTGCCGTAAAAAGTTGCCGGAATTGCGTCAGAACACTGAAATAAAAAATGAAGCCACAGACGATCAGGTACTTATCACTACATTTAATTTCAGTAAACGAAATTCATGAATTAATTATACTTATTATTTATTTGTATTTAAATTCTAAAAAAATTCAATATATATTTTTTTCTTGAATTTATTCATTTCTTGTTGAAGGACAGATAAATTATATATCTTGTGATTTATACTGTCGCTGTCGCGAATATGTAAAATTGTTTTGCAATGTAAATAAATATATTTCGCAGGACCAACAAGTGGATGATATTGACCCTAAAGCTTCGATTGACGATGAAGTGGAAAAAGCCCTTAGCCCAACAAGTCCTGCGCCGTATGAAGAGGAAAAAGAAGTAATTTCCGAAGCAATAGACGCAATTAACAAAGGTTTGATTTTGATCGGTATCAATCAGCAGAGTCTTACTATTATATATGGTTTTAGAAATAAGTTACCTCTCGATACAGGATTTATAGGATTTATTCCCCTAGATTTGATTGTATTTATATTAATGGTGCGTACTTCGTTTGTATAAAATACTATTGTACAGGCGTAAAACAGTGGAATAAACGTATGTATGAGTACATAAAAATTACTCCGTTTCATACTTTTTGAAGTTACCCTTTTACGTTTTCAGGTTGAATCGCACGGGAACGTTTAGTAAAATTTAAACAATCGCTGAACACATGTTTATAACCAACACATATACTTGACTAAGTTTTTTTATCAGTTAAAACACACATAAATCATGATTTCGAAAGACAAAATTTGCGCCAACGTGACAGTGACTCTAATAAAACTTTATGCGCTCAGTACTTGAGCGCGCTGCCCGCGTTACTTGAAGCGCAGTTGAAATTATTTTCTCACTCTTAAACTAGTAACGGCCCCATCTTTCTGAAAAAAGGCTTTTATAGCTAAAAACATAACAAATACGATAGTAATTTTTTCAATCGATTTCGTTGTGGTTAACATTATGATAATATTATTTAAACAATTAAATTGTTATTATTTTAAAGGTATTCAAGTTGAAGGTATAACATTCACGTGACTGAGAGCTGATATTATTACCTTTTAAATAAAAAAAAAAGTGTACCGATAGCATCAGTAGAACCAGAGATAATAAATTTAACATGTAACAGAATTGGATAAAGCATTGAAATTCATAATGGTCATATTTTCGAGAAAAACATTTTTTGAACAAAAACCTGGTATACTTGTCTGTTTATTTTCAATATAGACTCAAAAAAAAAAAATTTGGGACCAATCAAAATTGTAAAGTCAAAAAGGTGTTCGATTTGTAAAAGAATGTCCCTTATATGGATGGTATTATTATTTCATTTTTTTTTAGAGGATATTCCGACACTCTCCCCAGTTGACCTACACAAACTAGTGCAAGAAACTGGATGGAATCAGTGAGCGTGTGTAGAGTCAGAATAAACTAGGGTGAGCACAATGGGCCAAACCTAGCCGAAGTATATCCGGCACTTAGACGGACCCTCGGAAGAAAAAAAAATATTTCATTTTCGTAGCGGAGTGCCGAGGGAGCTGCCTCCCTGACGAGCCGCCACTGGTACATTAGTAGTTTGATATTTTAATTATAATTAGGGGTGGCGTGCCGGATTACATACAGGGTGGCGCATCGAAAACGAAACAGAGACATTTTCTGGCAGCTCAGTTTTTTTTTGGAAAAACGCTTAGACCCATCGATTTTGTTTTCGAGGGGGACATAAAATTGGCAAGAAATCATGTTAACACGTGCAGCCCCCTGGGCGGGGGTGGCACCACCCCTAAAATCTTAAATGAAAATGGGGGTCGAGTGATACCTTATTTTAAAGGTCTTTCAATTCCCTTTATAATGATGTATTATTAATATTCTTCAGTTCAGTAGTTTTGGAGATTTATTGATTTAAAGCTTAAAGGAGACTTTAATAGGTACATCAGATTAGTTTGTACTACTTTCAAAAGAAATTTGAGTAAAAGCATTTACATTAAAAAACAACCAGGCTTTGAAGATGAAGTAGCACAGGTAAAGGAGCTACCGGGTGATCCTGCACAATTAAAATGTTTTTTGGTGACCGTTCCCCTGGAGAGAAAAGATGAACTTTACGATCCTACATTTTGGCCTCAAAATGTAGGTATCAGGAGGTTTAACTATATGCTGTTTCAAAAATATAAAACTGCTGCTAATTTTTTATAGTTAATAATACAATTTCTACAACTAATTCAGAAATCCAATATAAAAAATATGGGCATAATGCTATTAGCAACTACAGCATAATCCATCAGAATGTGCAATCTTTGGGAAATAGCGTAGATAAATTGGAAGAACTTCTAAATTCACATCCAGGAACTGCCATCTTATGCCTTACAGAACATTGGAAATCAAAGGAACAACTTGACCGATTAGGAATAAATAACTTTAAACTAGTTGCAAGTATTTGTCAAGAAGAGGGGAGGCATGGTGGCTCAGCTATCTATGCAAGAAGTCACATCAAAGCGAGGGAATGTAAAAACATATGTTCAATGTCAACAAAAGGAGAGTTTGAGTGTGCTGCAATGGAATGCGTGTTAGATAAGAAAACAATCATTGTTTTGTCAATATATCGCCCACCAAATGGACAAATTGACTTGTTTTTCAACAGTTTAGAAAACATTTTGAGTCTTAAAGTTGATTCAAGTAAAATCATTTTTATTGCGGGTGATTTAAATATTGAGTTGATAAAGGAAAATAATAATAAGAATAGGTTATTTGCGTTACTTAATTTTTATGCAATAAAAGCCACGATTTTCAACAATACAAGAATAACTTCAAATTCAGAAAGTTGTTTGGATAATATTTTTACAAATTTACATTATAACTTACAGTCGAGGGTTTTAAATGCACATATATCAGACCATTTGGCACAGAAAGTAGATTTTCACTTAACTAAAAACAATAACTTTTTACACACAATTTATTTATAAGAGATTTTTTAATGAACGCAATAAGGATGATTTTGTTAATCAACTAAAAATTCAAACTTGGGACAATGTGTTTATTCTCGACCAAAGCAATGTAAATGAGCAATGGCGAGTTTTTATTAACAATTTTATAGATATATTTAATTCCTGTTTTCCATTAACCATGGTATATAAAAACAAAAAACCAAAATATAATACAAACAAGCATATTGTAGAAATTAAAAATAAGTTAGATACATTGATGTTATTATCTAAAAGCAACCCCTACTATAAAACTCAATATAACAACACAAAAAAAGAATATGACAATCTTTTAAAAATTGAAAAAAGTAAATCCTATGAGAACAGGGTTAAAAAATCAGACTCTAAAATTAAATGTATGTGGGCAATATGCAGTGAATTAACAAGACGGGTTAAAAACAATGATCATGATTTGGATGAGAACAAAAAATCTTTTGCTAGCGATTTCAATGATCATTTAATCAATGCTGTACAAGACCTGCTAAACAAACAAGAACACAGAACATTTCAATGTAGTATAGTAGAGAATAACATGTCAATGTATCTAAAACCAATAGGTATTGATGAAATAATAACTCTCTCCCGAAATCTAAAAAACAAAAATTGTAGTGGCTATGAAGGTATTCCAGCCAGTATCGCTAAGCTTTCGATAGAAGTACTTGCACCGTTGTTGTGTTACATAATTAATAATTCTATGAAATTTTCTATTTTTCCGGATCAACTAAAATTTGCTGTGATAAAACCCCTATATAAAAAGGGAAATCCACAAGACCTTGATAACTACAGGCCTATAAGCTTATTGCCAGCCTTCTCGAAAATTTTTGAATTGGTAATGTGTGCACGGTTGTTAGATTTTATGAATGAATGTCGCCTGTTATCAAGTTCTCAGCATGGATATTTGAGAGGTCGATCAACTAATACGTCATATTAAACCATTTAGAAAATAAAAACTTAGCTCTAGGCCTCTTTCTAGATCTAAGTAAGGCATATGACTGTGTCAATCATAAACATCTATTATTTAAACTAGGTAAGTATGGTATAAGAGACAGGGCAAATAAATGGATAGAATCATACCTCTCCAATAGACAGCAACAAGTTATTATAAATAATGGCAACGGAAATATAAAGTCGAATATTAACGTTGCTACTACAGGTATAGCCCAAGGAAGTATTGTCGGCCCAATTTTATTTATAATTTATATCAATGATCTTAATATGGCCCTTGATAACTATTCAATAACAAACTACGCGGATGACACGAATCTCTTAATTTCAGGAAGAGATCTACCAGAGCTTATTGAGAACACAAAAGTTGGGTTTTCTGACACAAGTCACTGGTTGACTGCTAATAACTTAATTATTAATAATTCTAAAACTATTTAATTTTCTTTCGAACAAAACAATCCCAAATTTCCCCCCCAGATACAGTTACTCTTGAAAATAATGTAATTACAGCAGGAGCGAACACTAAGTTTTTGGGAATACATATAGACGAATTCTTAGATTGGGAAACCCACATCAATAAAACTTGTTTAAAACTAGGAAGCATTGGATATGGCATTAAGGTAGTGGCACAGTACATGAATATTGAAACTTTAAAAATTGTGTACCACGCTAATTTTGAATCAATTTTAAGATACGGCATAATTTTTTGGGGGTGCAATTCCAGCATGCAGTCACTTTTTGTAGTGCAAAAGAGAACTATCAGATCTATAAAAAAAATGAAATTTAGAGACTCGTGTCGAGGTGTATTTAGAAATATGAATGTATTGACAGTTTTTGGACTGTATATATACGAATGTTTGTTATTTTTATTTAAAAATAGAGATAAGTTTGAAACTGTAATTGACCATCATAACTATGACACAAGGACACAGAATTTACTTTATCCGATACACCGATTAACATTAACAGAAAAAGGACCTTATTACATGTGTATAAGATTATATAACAAATTGCCAAATTGTAATAAACTAATAAATAGCTTAGGTAAATTTAAGAAAAGCATAAAAAACATGTTAATTGAATTAGAACCATACACATTAGCTGATTTTTTAAATTGTGATAGATTACAAGAAATTAATTAAATCATGTTGCTGACGTCATTTCACTTTTTCTGTATGCATTATTGTAGGGAAGATTTGAAATAAAGAAGCATATTTATTTATTATTATTTATTTATTACTTAATAAGTAAATCCTTTTCTTCACTACGCCCATGGTTTGTTTATCATTTTGGGGTTGAAAATAGCGATTGGAGCGTTTTTTGTGGCAAAAAAAGTTGTCTCTTGAAAAAAGATAAGAAGGGAATGTCTCGTACTTATTTTAAATAGGAATTTAGTACACAGTTTGCGATTGATTCGACCAAACTTTGTTGTTAAAATACCTTTTAACGCTTTATACATAAATTAACCATGGTATATTCCACGGCAGAAAGGGTTGAAATTATCGAAATATTTTTCGGAAATAATCAGTACGCTAATAGAACAGCATAAATATTTAATGACCGATATGAGGACAGTAACGTGCATCGAAAATATGTTCTAGAACTTGTATCTAAATTTCGGGAAACTGGATCAGTCGCCAATAAAAAAGCAACATTGAAAATTCCATAAGGCACGAAGCAATGGAAGTGGGGTTTTAGGGCAAGTTTATATAGATCCTACGTTAAGTACCCGCAAATTGGATACTGTGTGTGGTGTTAGTCGACGTAGTATCCAACGGATTCTAAGGGCCGATAGTTTTCATCCGTATAAAATTCACCTTGTACAAGAACTTAATGAAGACGATTTTGATCGGCGATTACAATTCTGTGAAGATATGAGTGAACGAATTATAAACGATGAACATTTCCTATTCAACACTTGCTTTTCCGACGAATGTTCCTTTCTCTTAAATGGCGTAGTAAATCGTCAAAACTGCCGATATTGGTTCGATTCTAGTCCCAGAATTTATCGTGAGGTACACACACAGCAGCCACAAAAATTAAATGTATGGGCTGGTATTTTTGGCGATCATTTAGTTGGTCCTTTTTCCTTACCTGGGAATTTGACCGGTGAAATGTATTTGGAATTACTGCAAGACGCCATAGATCCTGCATTAACAGCCATAATTGAAAATCAGAATGATCGGCGGTACATTGCGAATAGGCTGATGTTCCAACAGGATGGTGCCCCACCACATTACGCATTACGTGTTCGACAATATTTAGATCAGACGTTTCTAGGTCGATGGATTGGTAGAAGAGGTGCCATTGAATGGCCCCAAGATCGCCAGATTTATCACCTTTGGATTTCTTTTTGTGGGGTCACTTAAAAAGCAAAACCTATGCTACTCAGCCAACATCTTTAGAAGATTTGCGACAAAGAATTGTGAATGAGTGCCTTCAAATTACTCCTTAAATATTGCAAAATGTGCGGCAACGTTTTGAGCAATATCTTTATTACTGCATGGATAGTCATAGTGGTCATTTCTAACATTTAGTTGGCTGACGGGTCAGTTCATTTTTCATTTTTACACTACTTTGCTGCCAAATGTATTGGTCTCCACTAATGATGATGTATTAGAGTTATATTTAAGCTTTAAATCAATAAATCTCCAAAACTACTGAACTGAAATACATGAATTTTACATCATTATAAAGGGAATTGCAGGACCTTTAAAATAAGGTATCACTCGACCCCCTTTCCTTTTAATATTTTAGGGGTGGTGCCACCCCCGCCCTGGTGGCTGCACGGCTTAACGTGATTTTTTGTCCATATTGTGTCCCCCTCGAAAACAAAATCGACGGGTCTGAGCGTTTTTTCAAAAAAGAATTGAGCTGCCAGTAAATGACTGTGTTTCGTTTTCGATGCGCCACCCTGTATAATAAACTCTACTAAAGATGGGGTGGTAGCAAGAAGTCACTTGACGCCTAGCTAATTTTAAGATCTCAAATCAGCGTGAATATTTTTTTTCGCATGTGATCATCTTCAAATCTAATGCTTATCGAGGCATAAATATAGAACAAACATTTTTAGTACAAAATCTGAAATATTTGCTAATTAATTCTGTTATTTAAAATGCTAACATAACCACCACATTATATTCTTTAATTACGAACCATTTTTGATTATAAATATAAAATATGCTATTCAAGAATAAATTGCTTTGCTTAATTTGACCGCTTAAAAATTAAAAAAAGGAACGGCCACCATAAATTAAACTTTAATAAAAAAAGAAATTAAACCTTTTTTAATTAGGTTAATACAGCGAATAAAGGCGCAATAAAAAAATTATGCTTTCGGTTGAAAAAGGGGATATTCTCGCAAACAAAAATTTATATTTAATCCTGGAAAAAATGAAACACAAAAATAAACGATACGTCGCAAAAGAGTAGCCCTGCCCTTCTTTCAGAGCCCTTAATTATTTAGTTGCCATTTTAAGGTAATGCTGAAAATGTTCTGAGAAATATTATTGATCTGAAATTTTAAGAAAGTTTTAATGAATACATAAAAAAAATTGATGATAATTCGAAAAAATAAATTTTGTAAAAACGTTTCAAACCTTTTTTTTTAAATTACTTACCCTATCAGAAGCGAGTTAAAAGGTAAAAATTTAAGTCCGGTTAGTTTCAGGTTTTTTTTTTGTTTTTTTTTTGTTTTTTTTTTTGTTTTTTTTTTGTTTTTTTTTTTATTTTTTTTTTATTTTTTTTATGAGAAGACACAGCACTGCAGTTTTAATCCTTTATAGCCCTCTGCGAGCACCGATTCACGTAGGTTTTGAATCTTTGGAGATTATACTCGTTGGGGAACACGGCCTCAGGGAGGTCGTTTCAAAGTGATGACATTCTCCAGATGAAAAAATTTTCGTTTCTCGTTTGAGGGGCACTGAGCTGAACCACGTACGGGTGAGCCAGGTGGGCTGCAGTGGCTCGTCGTGTACATTTACCATGCACCGCTCTAGGTGGAATCAAGCGGACAACCTCAGTTGCACACTTCCTATGAAAATATTTGTAAAATTAATCGAGATGAAGCCGATTTACCAATATGTATATACAGCGACACAAGGCCAGGAGTGGGGCGATTGCCCCCCCTCCCCACTCCTGGCCTTGTGTCGCTCCTATCGGTATTTCCTTATATGAAATATATATGAATAATGGCAAATGTAGCCTTTAAGCGACATCTAGTGGCAATCAAATGCATCACAGAGTCGCCGCCAGGAGCGCAGCATTAAAAGCCAAATCGGTATACGGACCGAGTACCAACTATTAGAATAACTCTGTGAGAATACCGGCTCGCCGGATTTTCGCAGGAGTTTGCTTCTCCGTTTCTGACTGATTTTTGTTAGACAGGGCAGGTTGATGCATTTGATTGCCACTAGATGTCGCTTAAAGGCTACATCTGCTATTATTTATCGATCTTCCAGGGTCAAGAAGGCTCTTTAAGTTGCTTTCCTTCGTCGAATTCTATAGCTTCACTGACGAGCTGTGATACAGCGAAACGCGTCTGGAGATGAATCCGGCGAAGGAAAGCAACTAACTTTTAGAATGAGAATCATACTTGTAAATTTATTATTATTTTATGTATGTGCTGTCACATTAATATGATGTTTTGTTGTATGGCAATCCTGACAATAGGAATAAGTAAGTATTGTTACATTATTCATTACGTAGTTGTCAAGAACGCTATATTAGTATTTTGAGTTGTATTTTTAAATAACCCGAATAATAAAAAAGTAAACCAAAGAGGTAGTCTTAATGTGAGAGTTAGAACTATAATATGGCACTAAATGGTAATTTTGTCAATCTTCAACTAGAAGATAAATTAAAGATTAAAGTATTGAGCAAGCAAGTTAGTAAATGGATACTTAGATGAAACCTGGTTTAATATCCATGATACCCCATCAAAAGGTTGGGTTGATTCTAGTGACAGGTGTAGAACAAAGGCACCATCAAACAGAGGAAGCAGAAAAACTATCATAGTACGTGCAGAGTCCGAAGATAGTTGGGTACCAAATGCACCTTCATTGGCAGCCAATAATATAAATGACTCCTCTTTGGATTACCATGACGATACCACCGCGGAGTTATTTGAGGATTGGTTCGTACATAAGTTAATTCCTAATGTTTCTCCAAACAGCGTGATTGTTATGGACAACGCAAGTTACCACAGTAGACAGTTAAACAAGCACCCTTGTTCAAAAGATACGGAAATGGCAATACAGGAATTTATGTACCAGAATATATATATTTTCATGAAAGTTACACTAAAAAAGAGTTACTTGATGTGCTTAAATTTCTGAACCTAGAAAAGGAGTACTACTGCGACGGCTACGCTAAAAGTAAGGGGCATACAGTGCTAAAGCTTCCGCCGTATCACTGTATATTCAATCCCATAGAACAATTAAGGCGTCAATTAAAATCTGCCGTTAGACGTGATAATGTCTCACCCACTATAAACGCTAGTGTACTGGATATTATTATTACTGAAGTGGAGAAAGTGCCTATGAGTAGCTGGAAAAATTTTATTTCGCATATTAAAACTGTTGAAAGTTCATACATTCAAATTGAGAATATTACAGAGAGATTTATTATTAACATAGGTGTTGATTGTGTCAGTGAAAATGAATTAAATGAGTAAACTGTAGTCGCATTAATTAATTACAGTATATAATTATAATATATTCTATCTAAAATTGTTTATTATTTGTGTCAAATCATCCATGCTTGAAATACAATTCAGTGCGGGCCTGTGTAGACCCCAGTCTGGTTTTAAACAAGTCATTATCTTAAATCCGTGAACGGACCATAAACAAGTACATAATTACTTAAACGAAACATAGGAGATTTTCCCAGTTTTTTTTTTTTATTTCATCACTTTTTAAAGTTTTTAATAATATGAAATCTGAAGTGCGCAAGGTTCTTGAGAACTTAAAAAAGGTTTCTTTAGTATTCTTATACGTTTTACAGAAATAAAATATACCTCTTAAAAAACCCCAGTGCAGCTGTAGAAGTGTTTCCTTGCTTAAGTGCATAGCTTAAGCATCCTTGATAAATATACATAGTTTTTTCGTCATATTTCATTGAAACGACTTTAAGTTTGTGAAGGGATCGCCACTTTATTTAAAATGTAGCGCAAATTTAATATTTTCAACTGTGTAATTATTTTTCTATGATTGAATACAAAAAAGTATATTTTATTACAATAAAATATAGAAACGTACTAATTTATCGACACGTTTTGGTCTTAACAATAAAATTTTCAGGAATGCCCATAAAATATATAATTATGAATAAATTAAGACAATAAATTGACTAAACCAGAACTTACATAAAGTCACATTTTCATTATAATGAACAAATGATACCAATCTGGTAAAACAAGAAATAACACAATATGAATATTGATACACTCGGCAGAAAGATAAAAACAAAAATTATATTTCCCAAAAAAATATAATTTTTTTAACTAAAGTGTGACGATATTCAAGTCCAAATGTTTACAATATACACGAATAAAAAGAAGGAAACCTATTTACAACGATTTACAATTTTGACAGCTTCCAAAATGAGCTTGTTAGTTTCTTCCATGTATCATGACAATGCTATTGATTCAGAAACTGAAGAAGCTAAGAAACCGGAAATAATAACTTTCTATAATAAAACTAGAATTGGCGTAGTTGATCAGATTTGTGAAAACTATAAGCCAGAAACACAAATCGATGCACGATGGTTCTCATTTTTCAAGTTTCATTTAAGTGTTGTTTAATCAGAAAAAATACAAAAAATTTAGAAAACGCAGTGATGTAATAGGAGGCACCTTAACGATATTATTGCAAAACTTTATAAGACCAATTATAACCCAGCCTTGGTCCCAATCACATCACAATGAAACGTGATTCTCTATAGAAGTTATTCCCTAGTGCCGACCGAAGTGGAATACACCAAGTTTTTCAGGTGTCCCCACAGGTAAAAAATCCAAGAACGTTATGTCGGGAGATCGAGGAGGCCAGGCAGGAGGTCCTCTTCTACCTATCCAACGGTTTGGATAAACGATATTTAAGTGCTCCCGCACACCAACGTTGCAATGAGGTGGTGCCCCTTCGTGCATGAAGTACATGTTTCGGCGGGTTTCAAGTATCAAGTGCCGGATTAGATCCTGAAAAGCGTTCTGGCATATGAATGGTTCAAGCAAAAAAGTGCCAATGATTCTTAATCAAATATTAATTGATTGGAACTGATGTTAATGGTGCGAAACAATAGTGGCCAGAGGATTTTTATACATGTGTGTTGTGTAAATTGGTGATATCATTTCTGGTAAACCTTGCTTCATCCGTGAAAAGAGTAATGCTAATAAAGTTTACATTTTTTCGTTACTGATCCAATGGCCAGTTTGTAAACTGCATTTTATGAGGAAAATCTTCAGGAATCAGTTCATGTACTTTTTGCAAATGGTATGGCTATAACAGCTGGTCTTGAAGTAGTTTATGTACTATTATTTTCAATGTATCATACTGTGCTAATAATTTTCGAATATATACGAGTTGATTGAGTTTCATCTACAGCATTTAAAGTATATTCCTTCAATCTAATCTCTTGCTGACAATGCATGTTTTCCTCATTGAGTTCGATGGTGCCACACACATGGTGCTACAGCAAATATTCTTTATTAAGGTGCGATCTTCGCCAGTTCTTTGGCACATTGACACACGAAATTTAATCCTTCTATCGTAATCGTCTTCGCTGAGTGAATGTAAAATTTGTATTTTGTAAAAGAAGATATTTGTTCTTTTTTTTTAATTTTTTTGTACAGAACCACTAGAAATATTTGTCAGCTTGGCGACTTTCGGAATACAAGCAGAAGTTGGATCTAACGCAAATCGACCGAGTACCTCAACTTGATAAGCTTCATTCAAAACCCTCGCCTGTGCATTTTTTTGTTGCATACAGATTCAGTTTCTTCAAACTTCCGCGCCAATTCTATGACATACTTATGCCCGACGTTTTTGTCTGGATGCCTTTCATTGAATATTGTGGCGGTTCTAAGCGCACAGAAATTTTAAGTCCCGTAAAGAAAGATTACTTCTGTTTGCTTAGCTAAAGTATATACAATTTTATTACTTTTCGAATTTTAGACTATACCTTAAAATGACAGAGTGAAACATCAGTCAAATAAATAGTTCATAAATAAACCTTAAAAACATAATGTTTCTATGACATGTTTTCTTTCATACTACAGATTTGTCTCATTCTTGTAGCTAATAAAGGTAGTCCTTAATATTACTAAATGTTGCAATGATATTTTGCACTCCCGAGAATTATTTTAATGGACAATGACCCCAATTTAATTTTTATTCTTTTGATACACACATTTTCCATCCAAACTCGCAAACCGATTACCCGATTTCACTATTCCTGGTACGGTTGGATACACAATTCAATTTGCAACCATGTATTGATAGATAGTGCCATTTGATATTTCATAGGGAGATTGGCTGGATCTGTGAAGGTCAATAATAAAATTTTATCAAATGTGTAATTATACTCCCCCTCAATATGAAAATTGATGTGTCTTTTATCAAATCTTATTTCCGTCAAAATCAAGAGATGTTTACGGTGATTCGTCTTAAAATGATAGCACTGTATAGGAACATTATTCTTGCCCTAAAGTTTTAAATGCCATCTTTTATTAAGGATGTAGTCCGATCATAAATTTAGTTTCACCATGCAAACATTATGCTTGAATAAATGGTGCGTGTAAAATTGTAAAATCTGCTTTGATATTCACCTACCCATTATATTACTTTAATAAATAAAATGTGTTAAACTTCTAAAAGTTCACTATTAATATTTAAATAAAAATAAAGCGTCCTGAAGGGAAGTTTCATCTGCTAACTGGATAATTTATAAAATCTAATTTTAGATTCTCATTAACTTTGAGACTGATTTGAGAAATGGACTTAAAAATTAATTAACTAGGAGAAGCGCCGTTTAGGTAAAATATTTAATGGAAACAATTAGGTTTAGAGCAGTTGTTTGTGACGTAACAAAATGCTTTTTCTAATTGAAGTTTGGTTTGCAGAATAATGAACTGAAGTTCTTAAAAGCGTATTTTACAAAAGATCTAGAACAAATTAGTGTTGCAAATAAAAGATACAGCAATTACAGCAATGAAGCAAGTGATAAATATAATAGTTAGGTTTTACTTTTATTAATGGCTTAGACAATATTAGTGTTTACTGTTCCCAATATTGTTCGATTAAATACATACTTTTTTTTGCGTTGCTATGAACTTGCAGCACTCATTGTCTGCCAAAGCTAAATATTTATCTACATATTATTATACCATTATACCTTTAAAATTCGATTTATAATACAGTGTTCCTTTGTTTGTTTTAATATCCTGGTTAATTTCAGATTTTACATAAACTTGAAATTTGGCATGATTATATGTCGAATATTAACAAAGGAAACAGAATATATTGAAGATATGATTCCTTACATCCCTTACGAGTGAAACATTTTAAGACACCTACATGTAGAAGCGTATGATTGAATTCAGTTATACCTATAACTAAGTAGTTTTTTTTGTTCTAGTTAAAGCCATAAGCTATTCTGCTGAAGTATTTAAATTATTTAGGTACCTTATTAATTTTATTCATTCAGATATATTAAGCGGAATGTAAAAGAGTTGCAACTTTTGCGCAATGAATAGGGAGAATACAATCCAGAATTGCTCAATTGTCCTTACAATTCTTGCCCGATTGGTAAATCAACTGCTTACGATACACGAGTAGGTATACCCTTTGTAAAACAAAAACCGATGCACGTCATACCCTTCGAGTGACGTTCGTTATCGACAGTATTGCGAGCTTGTAACCAAAATATCTGAGTAAGGGAATTACTCAGTTTTCTTTTCATAAAAACAAGATAAATATACAAAAATGTCCCATAGTGTTTGGGACACACTTCATATTTCTGTCGTGACCCAGTATGAAAGCAAAGTAAAAACGTTGAAATCAATCTTAGGGGATATAATGCAATGTAATACTAAACCAAGTGGCAACGTCGCATTCGTGCTAAATTACTATGTTTTTCTTCAACAACTAAATGCTAAAAAATAGAGAAAAATACATTAAATTCACATGCAATATAAATGGCAACACCTCATATCAAAGTGGTGGCAACGTTGTACTATTCTATAAAAATATACGTTCAAACAAAATCCTTTAATGTAAAAAACTGTCTGCTATTTTATACTCTTCTCTAAAACTCAATTGTAAGAACGACACAAGTCATGTGCTTAGTAACAAACAAAGATTCTGATTGGCCAATCGACAGTGAGTGGCCTGATAGACGTTGCCATCTTGCTTTTGACGTGTTAAGATCTGATTGGTTAGGGTGTTTGGATAGGGTTATATTATGTTCTATTGTTTGTAAACAAATCAGTGTCATTCGAGAGTCTAAAGAGATAAGTTGTCGCTCCGTTAAAAATTGGTAAAAGTAGTTGAAAGTGTTAAAATATCAAGCGGAATTCTACAGAGTTAAGTCGCCTCCGCTCCGTGTTTGGATAAAGCCATCACGTAAAAGTTTGTTGTTGTTGACAAGTGTCAGGTGAAAAGTATAGAAAGTTAAGTCACCGCTAAGTGAGTGGACAAAGCCATCACTGTGACAGTTGTTATGTGTTGTAGCCCGTGCCAGGGTGAGCATAGGAGGAGTGTTATTAATCGTTTTAATAAAGGAATAATGCAGTAAGATTCAAAAAGGATTTTATTTTCTAATTTTTCAACAAATTTGAACCAGTCGACTTGTGAAGATACAGGTTAAAGTTTTTTGTAGCTCATTGTTACAAACGTGAGTCCGCACACATAGTTTATATATTTGTTTACTGCATAATACATTTTACCATCAACTTTAGTAGATCTAACACTTTATTACTTTATTTTCATCTTGTCAAGATCGAACAATGGTACCATTCTGAAGAATTCATGGTTCATCCAAGAAAACGAATTGGTACAAAAATGCTCCTTTTTTTTTAATATATTCTTTAAAAAATGCCAGTCGTTTGAAAGCTACATGGGAAAGTACCGTAAGCCCTCGCCTCAGTTCACTTTTTTTACCATCCGAAGCCTATTTTCTTGAAGAGGCCTTCTTAAAGTGTTAAGACAACCATCAAACAGTTCTCTGTCTTTTAATTTCTAGCTTAAAGTTGTCAAAGTTACATGATGTTCTAAAAAAAGTTACAGCTTATGAATAACCCATGTAAAATATTATAAATTTTAAATAATACAACTTACTTGTTTCATACATTCCATAAATAGTGTCACGGATAGAACTTATATCCAATCTTCAGACATTTACAACTCTCTTTGAATTAGAACGTTTGTTTTAAGGTGATTCTAATAATTTATTTTCCTTAACTGTTGTTGAAATAATTGCGCTTAGAGTGGAGATATTCAAAAAAGGGCTAAAAATTAGTAAAGTAGAAATGGAATATTTAGACCTTAACATACTCTTTATATCCACTTCTCTGTACTGCTGTCAAGGGTAACAATAGGCCATTGTTGTTAATAAGTTCTTCCTGAAATTGCTTCTTGGACAAGCTATTGGCTCTTTGCACCGCCTATTTAAATGCTTCGGCATTTTTCACAAATAGTAAACAACGTAATCGACAGAGATATATATGTCATGGTATGTGCACTTTTGTTTCTCTTAATGGAACAGTTTTTTAATGCTATGTATGAAAAGATCTGGAGTTTTTGTTAAAAATTGACGTACGGCAACACGGAATCACGAACAATTAAGGTTATTTTTGCATGAAAAGTCAAACGATGGCAATGAACGAGCTGGTGCCACCGCACCGTTTACAGTTGTGTTGCCAATAAAATTCAAAGTATATTAATTTTTACAAGCCTAAATAAACAAAATATTTGCTATAAGTTAAATTTCAAATTTAATAACCTTTCGTGTTTGTTTTGATATTTTGTGTTTGTACTTTGTATTGGCCCTATTATTAACTCACAGAAATTCGGTGTTATTGTGACAGGTTAGAGCTAAAGTAGCTGTGAGTGGCCCTCAAATCTCCAATCTTATGTCATTGGCCCATACAGCAACATCCTTTTAGGATTCATACATGTAAAGTGTATTCACAAATATAAGAAACTGACCAAATGACTCTTATTTATTTCTACCTAAATAGGGGTATTGATACAATGCCGACTGAGACCCTCTTAGAAAATACATAGTATTGAAATATTTAATTTAGCAGCAAATAAATATGAAACTGATGTTTATTTAAGTTTATTAAATTCGAAACATAAAAATATATGCTTTTACACTTACACTTATAATGCTAAATTATTATATTAATTAATAAATTACCCAACTAAATCTACTTTACTATCGCTATCATCATCTAAAGTAATAATAAAACTTTTTGTTGCATTCCTAATACAAATATAACTTTCTTTTACTTTCTTTACATGTTGTACGCAATTTTTCCAGTTCACCTCAGAAATTTTTTTAGTTTCATCATGAATTAAAGTTATTACACTAGAATTAAGTGTGGGTGAAATATTATTGCGACGAATTTCAGCTTTAAGTGGGTGTCATATTTGTTCAATAGGGTTAAATATACAATGGTAAGGCGGAAGCCGCAATACTATGTACCCCATGCTTTTCGCAAGTTCATTGCAGTAATATTTTTTAATAGACATACTTCTAAGCACTTTTAATAAGTCTTTCTTTCTATAGTTTTTAGGAAAATATATATCATTATCAAATATATATTCTCGAATTTTGGCTTTGGTGTCTTTTGAAGAAGGAGCTTTGTTTAGTTTAATCGTCTACTATGATAACTTGCGTTATCCATAACAATGACACTATTTGGTGGAATGTTCTGCAATAATTTTGTTTTAAACCAATCTTCAAATAACTCCGCTGTTGTGTCTTTAACACATGATTCACTAATATTTTTTACCGAGAGAGATAGACCATTCGGCACCCACCCATCTTCAGAACCAGCATGTAGGATTTTTATTCTTTTTCCACGGTGGTTTGACGGGGCACGTGTTACACTATTGCGGCTAGAATCGACCCAACCACTTAACGCGGTATCGTAGGTCTCAAACCACGTTTCATCTAAATAAATGATCGGCCTACCTTCACTTCTGTACTCATTTACTCTTGTCAGACATTCCCACAGCTATTCTTGAAGACGCTTGGACTCCATTAAAACCTGCTTTTGAATTTAATGCCCATGTGTTGAAGGCGCTTTCACAATGTCGTTCTTAAGCATTTAATTTCTCATTCATCTGTTGTCAGCCTTTTTATTAAATTGCCCAACGTTGGTACACTTTGCTCTTCATACATTGTATAAATTTTTCGTCGTATAAGTTCCTGGTCCCCTTGGTCCAACGTTCTTGATTTTCCAATATCGCTTCTTTTTCTGCGTTCCAAAACTGGCCCTTGTGTAATTTTCCAAACTCTGGAAAAGGATTTTATTGTAAGTAAAGCCGTTTCCTTTACAACTTCTTTAGGGCACAAGTTTCCGCGCGACATTAATGTCAAAAACACATTCTTTATATAATCTGTTTGGAATCTCTTTATAAATGCACTCTGTTATTCACTTCAGTTTCATTGCTTTCACAAATCTCACTAGAATACCAAGGACGAAACATTTTCAAAAAACAAACTAAACTCAACAGTGTACGTTGATAGACTAAAATCAAAAAGGACCCTGGTTTATCCGCATTTTTTTTACCTTTAGGGTACTTTAAAAATTTTTTTTTTTTTAAACAAAATCCTTTATTCACGAAATCATAAACAATATTACATAGGCCTATCTTTTACATTACACTTACATTAACATTATATTTACAAGAGGAAACAGTGATATAATATCCTGAATGAAGGCGCTTTTCTAAACAATACTGAAAGTATTGGTATCGAAGAGCTATAAACTATTTTAATTTGATCGCAGAGCACATCAATCTGACAAATGATCCTTTAATTTCTTTAAAAACTTTTTGTAATAAATTTCATTTTTTAAGTCTTGTGGTAATCCGTTAAAAGTACCTGAAGCCTCCCATATTGGGTTGTGTAAAGCTATACTGGTTCTGACACCATACAAATAGATGTTATTGGCATTTCGTGTGTCATGCGTATGTATTTCATTTGTATATGCTATTACAGTATTACACTTTTGCCCATTCTTAATGACATTGTAAATAAATTTAGATTGTTCTAGTTTTAAGACCTGCTCCAATGGTTGAACTTGTAACATTTGGTAAAGTGTTTCAGTGTGTGTCAGATAATCCAACCCAAACAGTATTTTTAGTACCCTGTTCTGAAGGACAGTAACTTTACCAAACTGCGTCGCACCACACGTTCCCCACACTGGTATAAGGTATCTCATTACTGATAAAAAATATGCATTGTATACCTTATGCTTGGTACCATAGCTCAGAAAATGCTTGCACCTGGATATTGCCCCTGTTAGCGGTATAATTTTATTTTTGATGTGATCTATGTGCGCTCCCCAGTTCATCTTGTCATCCAGAACAAGACCCAAGTATTTGATGGTTTCGATTCTTTCCAATTTATTATTTTTTATTCTTATGTTTACATTGTCCACCGCCTTGTTTTTTTGTTTAAATATCATAAATTTAGTTTTTTCTGTATTAATTTTCAGATTATTTTTTAATAGCCAATTATAATAGGTCTCCTGGTCCGCATTAACTAGTGCGGATAGGTCATCCCCATTATTACCGCTGTACAACAAAACGGTATCGTCCGCAAAAGTGTAATACTGTGCACTAAGCCGTGATAGTTGCAAGCTAAGCACGTATAAGGAGTATAACAGCGGGCCCAAGACGGAGCCCTGCGGCACGCCACTGTTATGTGTTAAAGCTGTGCTTTTGTCCTTGTTAAGCGTTACATATTGCACACGGTCAGATAAATATGTTTTTATTAGATTCAGCATGACACCACGAAACCCCATTTTTTCCAGTTTTCTAAGCAATACCCGATGACAAACAACGTCAAAAGCTTTTCGGAGATCAACAAAAACTGCAATTATTATTTTTCCTTTGTCAAGGCCATTTGCCAGATAGTCCGTTAGGTCAATTGTAGCGCTAAGTGTACTACTGTTTTTCAAAAAGCCGTACTGAAATGGGTCAGTTTTAATAAATCGGTCTATAAAACACAACATTCGATTTTTGAGAACAGTCTCAATTATTTTTGAAAATACGCTTATTAGGGAAATAGGCCTATAATTGGACATTTCTGTTTTTTTGCCAGACTTATAGATAGGACATATCTTTGAAACCTTCAATTCATCCGGATATTCACCCGTAGATATTACTTTGTTGATTAATTTAACCATAACTACAACCACCCTCTCTCCAAGGCTTAAAAGATCCAATACTGTCACATTATCATGCCCAGGGGCTGCATTACGTTTGAGATTTGATATTATTTCATTAATTTCGTTTTCATTAGCTGGAGTGAGGAATATGCTCTCTTTAGTGTAAATTTCATTAAAATTTAAATCGTTCGCATTCAGATTAAGCTTTTCGGTCTCAATTTCTTTAATAATTTTTGTACCTATTTCCGAAAAATATTTATTAAAATTGTAGGCAATATCTCCTGTATTGTCAATGACTTTGTTATAAATTTTAATTTCTTGTATGGTTTCTTCGGTAGTCTTTGGTTTTAAAAAAGAGTTTATAATGTTCCATTGCTTTTTTATGTTATTTCCCGCTCTATTCCATTTGTTTTTAAAATAGGTATTTTTTTCCGACTTTATTTTATTGTTTACCGCATTTTTTAATCGTTTAAACTCGAGGCTAAGTTCATAATTATTTGTTTTTTTTTTGTGGTTTTTGTATGCATTATTTCTTTTTTTTATTAATTGTAGGAGTTGGGGCGTTACCCACTGGTTGTTCTGGTGACATTTAATAGTTTTTAGAGTTTGCGACTCATTTTTTGCTTGGTCGATTATTGTTATCAAGTCTTGAAAAGTATTAATGTTAGTAGTGTCCAACAATTCTATAGTTTTTAGTTTAAATTGTTCCACGTTAAGAATTTTTTTTTCTACAATTGTTTTTTGTTTGCGTGTCGTTTGGTTGAATTTTACTTCTATTTCTAATTTTTTGTGATCTGATATCGGACTATCCTCGACCTTGACAATACACCTATTCTTTAGTGCAGAACTACATACTACATGGTCAATTAACGATGCTGAGTTGCCGGTTACTCTAGTTGCATTTAAAATATTTATTTTATTGACTATACTATACCCGTTTAATGCTAATAAATTCTTATACTCTTTAGTTAAGTTGGAGTCGCGATCTAAAACATTAACATTCATATCTCCTATAATAACATGGTTAGTTTGGTGTTTGTGTAAGATACTTTCTAGATTATTTAGGAAATCATTACCTTGGTGAGACGGTGGTCTATACATTACACTAACTTTTAGGTGACCTAGAGAGATACATATCCATTGGAGTAGCTGGTCAGGTTCACTGCGTTCTAGTTCATTGTATTTAATCGATTTTTTGATATATATTGCCACTCCTCCACCTCTTGAGTCTCTACACGCATGCACTGCTGAGTATCCATCAATGTTAAAATACTGTATCTCGTTGGAATACAACCATGTCTCCACCAGCACTATTACATCACTTGGTTTATCACATTTTAGTTCATCAAGCTTGTTCCGTATACTCTGGATATTATAGTAGCTTATTTTTATCACATTATTGGTTGAGTTTAGTTTTTTAGATCTGCCTCATCTTCCACCAGCGTTATTTTGGACGAGTCGTCCTTACGCAATAAGATCTTTCCGTTGTTGATCCATAGGTACTTGTAGTCGTGGTCCCTTTTGTATTGCTTTGCTACTTTAAATAATTCAATATTTTGTTTTGTTAGGTCGTGATTAAAGTAAATGGGATTCGATACATTTGATGCTATGACATCTGAAGTTACTATATTTTTTGTCTTCTTTGCTATCATCCAACGCTTCTTGTCCTCCATACTATTAAACTGAACTTTTATTGGTGATGTAGCCTTTCCACGGCCCGTGCACCCCATTCTAAAAGCACCTTTGATGTTGGTTCCAATTTTAAATATGCTTGCTATTTTTTCCATTATCGTTTCAATTTTCTCGTTTTCTTTTGGTGGGATACCTTGTATTATAATGTTATTATTAAGTTCTTGTTGTTCTTTATTATTTAGTTGCTTCTTTATGACCCATATTTCCTTTCTTAAGCTGTCATTAATTTCTATTTGCTCCTCATATTTCTTGAATAGCTTGTTATATTTGTCATCCATTTCTGTTAGCTTAGCCATTATGTCGCCGATTGTGTAATCAGATTTCGGATCTTTTTGTACATATTTGCTTCCGACGTCCCTGTCAGGAAGATTAGCTGTTTTTCTGCATTGGTCGCAATACCATGGAGTCTTGGACTTCTCTAGTTTTTTAAAGGTTGTTTTTGGCATGTTGAGGCATGCTCGATGATGCCATTTTTCACAGTCATCGCACCAGAGGGCCTCCTCAGTGTCTAAGACTGTGTTATAACACTTGACGCAGTCGTCTGACATGTCGTTTCACTACTATAGACAGTCTTTCGCACAAGACGTGGCAACGCCGCTAAACACTGTGATGGTTTTAACAATAACAATTCAATATGTTTGGAGAGATTTAATTTCTTTGAAATAAAAAAAATCTGATGCAGCAGTCAAGGCACCGGAAAAAAAGTTAAGCCAACAACAACATGTGTCTGCTATCACTGCTAAATCTGTACTTCGTAATTTATTACGCCCATATTATTTCACAGAACTGGTTTATTGTTGTTTATTATATTTTGAATACCCTTATAATAGCAGTCATTTAGGTCGGTTTCTTATATTTGTGAACATATTTTACACATTGTTGTTTTACTGGCAACGACACATTGCCAATGAATCACCCCGGTTACACGAGCATTAGCTAGCTGAGATCGGTGGTGCCTTTAAACTTTATTTATTTTTTAAAATACCAACAGTTTTATATTATTACCACCAAGAAAAGTTAAACAATAAAGAAAAAAACCGAAAAAATATTATAAAACTATCCCCTACCTCTTAAAGGATGTAAACTAAACTAGAATATTTTGCTCTGCTGTCTGCAACATAAAAAGTGTTACTATTAAAATTATCTGGAATCCGCTCTTCGCACAAGTTTCTGGAAAGCTGTCAGTTTAAACTGAGGCTAAAAGGAAACTGTCAAGCTTTACTTAATATGACTTGTATATAAGGCAGTAGCCTCCGGTTTAGTTTAGTATGGGTTCGAAAGCGCTTAAAGATAGAAACTAATTAAAACAATATGTTACTTATAGAAGAGATAGAAAATGAAAAACACACAGGACAGCTCTGTTCGTAAAATGCTTTATTTATTTAATAAATTACCTCTCGCAAAATAAAAAAAATAATTTCTTTGGTACTTAATAGAAAAAACAGCTTACGCACGTAATTGATTCAAATTTCTTTAAGTTAGCATGCGTCAGGTACGAGGCATAAATTAAATTAATCTTTAGAACAAAGCTTTAGGTCACTTCCTTATCCACAGTCAAGGGTCGTAACTAACCCGAGGCTAATTTACCTATTTAAAATTTTAGAACTTATTAATTACCAAAAAGGGATAGGCAACATCCTTTTGAGAAAAGAGAGGATACGGATGAGAACAGAAAATTAAATTTTAATGCCGATCAGTATAATTAGCACTTTAATAAAATGACGATATCGGTTTCTTACAGGCAAGATAACTTGAACAGTACTAAATTTATGTTTAAGAAGAGAAAACTTCATCATATGAAAATCACGTGATTCTGTTTCGCCATATTCTTATAATAACCAATCGATAAACATATCTCTATGAAGTGCAATATTGATTTATGCTATATACATGCTTATTATGCCGACTCAAATAGTTTATTACCAACCTATTTTAATTGGTTTCTTCAGGTTTCTAGATAGTTGGTTGCTTTAAAAACAAAAGATTACTAAAAAGTTTACCAAGGTTTAAAGGGTATAAAATTTTGAATAGAAAATCTTGGAAAGTTTTATGTTGGCCATAATTGGCGGATGCTCCTAAAACACTATCGGAAAATGTTTTGTTTACAAACAATATTGTTATTTTCTTTACACCTGCCTTGGTTAAAGCGAGAATGATAAATTGTGAGCTTATTTTAATACTGAAGTAAGTATTTACTATAAACTTAATTTCTTGCTATAAAATAGTAATATTATTTTAATTTGTTCGCATTTTTAACGTACTTTCTTGTTTCAATTGTTATGTTTATATGTTTCCTGATTTTTATTACCTTTTAGTTTATTGTTAATTATTTTAGTAATTGAGGACCTTATTGCAAGAAGGGGCTGAGTCACTTTTTTTAAATTTTAGTGGAGAGGCGAAAAAAGATATATTATTTTTCGTGTTTTTTTTATAGTGTGACAATTTAATTTTGTCACTATTGGGTCAGTAGAACTGGCCTATTTATAGTAACGTGTATCACATATTTGATTTAAATGTTAGCTTTAAAACCGGTGAAAGTGCAATGTTTTGTTTTCTGTGTAAAACTACATACCGACTTTATTTTGGTTTCCCACTCAAGGTTGGGCTAAGCGGGATTACATTTTGCCCATATCTTCAATCACCTTATTTTTCTTGCATCAACTACCTTATCATTTCATATGCAACAGTATTTTTGTGAAAATCTCTTTGTTTTGGTTTTCATTTTAGTTTTCAGTTTTAGTTCCAATCTTTCTAGGTTAACCTCTTCTTTTTTCCAAGAATGTTAGCGGCCTGTATATCAAGCAACCAAATTCAAACGTGACCGGAAAATTTATAGTGATGTAACATTGATTATACAATAATAACTAAATTTTGGTACCCACTTGGCTTAAATACCGGCGACCGAGTAGTCAGGACCCACTAGATTTATTTCGATATCAACCGCTAGTATGTGAACCGGTCTATTTCGGCTCAGGTAGTAGTTCTGTTCGAAATCACATGGGAGTGGTTTGCTGAAATTCGCCTTATTTTTTTTTGACGTTCCCGCCTTTTGTGACATTGTTGGTGGATGACACCTTTTAATTGCTCACTGGATATCCAGCAGCCGAGTAAGCAAGGGGCTTTTGTAAATCCAGAAGTTCAAAAGTCATCTTTACCGGATTTTGGATTTAAAGGCCTTATTTTCTGTCGCCCTTATTTTTCTTTGCTTTGATTTTCATCTTTTGGGTTGCTATTCATTGGGTGGCAGGAAAACCACTTGCGTGGGATTTCTTGGAGTGAAGTCCGGTCACCAAGACCTAGAGGGGCCGAATATTTAGGAGCTTCACAACATCAGTGTTGAACCTCTCAAATTTGCATTGGGAGCCTAAAAGCTCCTACTAGGGTATTTCCTTCGTCACGGTCTATCACCGTCTATCACGGTCTATCACCGGCTATCACGGTCTATCACAGTCTATCACCGTTTTTTCCTGTGGGAAAGCTGGTGGCGCTTGTTAAACCCCCTCTACGCGAGATAGTGCGATTTGCACACGTACTCCACAGCTAGTGCTGCTCGTGTTCTCTGACCATCACTTTAATTAATTTTTTTTATTGATCATTAATTTAATTAATTTAAATCTTTTTTTCTCTTTTCAATAGCCCGTTTACTACGGTTTTGCTTGTTCAGCGGTGCTCATCACAGCATCGCTGAAAAGTATCATCTTTTTTCTTTTAAATAAAGTAAATAATTTTTTTTTTTATTTTACTTTATTTCCAATCAACAAAAAAACAACTGAAGTACGCGTCGCAATAGGACGCATCTTGTATTTGCGTAAAAATCCAATAATATATCCGATAATTTAATTTAAAAAATCAAAACAAAATTTTCAAATATTCTTATTGGTCCAAATCAAGACGCAAGCAAACACGTTTTACCTAGATATTATCTTCCAGGTATAGAATTCTGCCGATGCATTCAATAAAAAATCGTACAATATCTTAGATTCCTTGACCAAATGAATCAATGAATGAATTTTCATAATAACCACATTTAGAGCGACGAAAATCCTAATGCGATAGTTGAAACTCAATTTCAACACTAATTTTCATTAAACGTGTTGGTGGAAGTAATTTCCGATTTCTTATTTCGTCCCCTTTTCTCCCGAGAAGACTTGATGGTGCTACATATAGCCGATGACGCCTTGAAGAAGATTTTCCCACTTTATCAGAAGACGTCCTAGTTAGGCTAAGAAACAGAATGTAGTTTATGGATGATGGTGCTCCGCCACATTTTAGCTTAACTGGTCGGAAATTTTCTATCCTGCTTTTACAATAATATGATTTCAATTGACCCTGCATGTTAATTGAGTCAGGAATCCTTTATTACATTATGAGTTTTTTTTATTTTAGACCACAAGTTAAAAAAATTAAACGACTGGGTGCAATAACAGGCCAGGGAATAAATTTTACTACATTGTGGAAAGGACTTCGGCAAGGTTTGAAACAAGAGCTTCTTTATTACATCAATCATATAAAAATAAATATAGTTTAGTTGGCTAGTAAATGTTTCATATTTTTTTTAACTATCTAACAGCGTTTGATGTTTGTATTGCAAAAGCTCGTTAATGGTGGTGGATTATAATAAAATCGTATCTCCCTTAGTAAATTTTATTTTTGTTTCAATGCCGAGGGTTTCTAATTTGCATGCTGTAAGCCAAATTATTTATCCTATAGTAACAGCGTTTGCACGAAATTTGATACTATGGGTTTCTACTAAATACCCACTTTCTGGCATCTTCAATCATAATAGAACCGAAGATTTCCAGTGAAGGCTAAAAAAGGCCAAACCCTGATGAATGAAAACTCGCCACGGAAATCACCAGACCAATTAAAATGAGATGGGCCATAACAAGGTTTCAGCGTTTCAAATCTTCTGGAGTAAAATTAATATATCCCTCTTTACGTCACATGGGATTAGAGGAACTGCTACCATATTTATGTAAAATCTTCAAAGCCTATCTGGCATGGGGATACGTACTGTTGTCTTGACAAAAGGTGAAAGTCGTATACCTGCCTCTACCACCTCTACCTCTAGTAGTTCTAAAAATTGCTCCATTCTGGTCAGTTTGTCAGAAAAATTATCCCGCCACGCTATTTCTGACTCGACCACCAACAGTTGCGCTCTAAAACAGAAAAACAAAAATTAATGTAGCGTCTGTCGATCTATCCGATAATCAATAGGTTAAAGAAACTAGATACTCCTAGGCATAACGAATATCGAGTATTTTCTAAGTTAATAGCTTCAGTAAATATCTATTAGTTGCTTTTTCTTAGGCAGAGTAACGGACCTAACACCAAAGTCATATAAACTTATCAGCCTGAAAGAGAGATTGGTGGACAGATTTATAAAAGAGAATATCCTAACGCGATCACCATTAATCATAAAGCAGTAACCTGGAAAATCAGCACAGCGTTGGGTGACCTGAATAGACTAATCTCAACGTCATTAGAGGACAAAGAAATAGCCATAATTACCTTCCTAGACATAGCCTTTATTAATTCTACGACAGCAGGATAGAATATGCCGACGATTTATCAATAACCGTCAATGGCCGTTTCGCTGAAGTGATTTCAGAAAGGACGCAAATCACCTTAAATACAGCAAACAACTGGTGCAAAAAAGAAAAACTATCCGTCAAAGCATAGAAGGCAAAAATTATACATTTTATAAGAAGGAGGGTACTGCAAGGCCTAAAACCATCAGCGCTGGGGGGAATAGAGATTCCATTTGCCAAGGAAGTCAAAAGCCAAAAGGGCATCGATAGCAGCTCTAGACTGGTGCAGAAGAATGTACGGTAAAAACAGGGTACTGAAATGACTATGGCTCTATACGAGGGTAAATGGGTCAGTATTTTGGTGGATAGGAACCCAACAGAACGGAGCAATTAGACTATTAAGTGGCATATAAAGACAAACTAGTCTCAGTGTCACAGGGGTACAAATCTTACTAGACCTACCACCGCTACACATTTTTGTCCAGGCAGAAGCAAGGTCCGTATTATACAGATTAATGCATAGACAGCCGCCCGTATGTCGTTCGCATGGAGCAAAATACCAAAAGCTAGGAAGAGAGCTAAACGAGAACCCGATAAGGCGATGCCTTGACCACAAAAAATAACTTTGATAAGGGTGTGATACCAGATAGGAAAGTCAATGAGAATGGCCCACAATTAAGTGCGGAATCAGTCTGGCATAACAGACGGCTGAAAGACCGATGAGGCTGAAATATATGAGCAAAGATCCAAAATAATGATCCCAGTAAGCCTAACAAAAGAAATAACAGTATTTTTAGCAGAACTAGGTGCAATACCCTACTGCGTCAGAGAAATCCATAGACGACATAAAAAAAGTCGCTTCATTGCCATATTGTCCTACAGTCAGGTTACTCTAATGCCCAGTTGTACGATTCGCACTTAAGTCCGAGTTCAGCTAAACCGAGGTGCGTCTTAAACCGCTGCTTAAATTCATCAAGCGTTGTACAAGTTTAAGTGATCTTGGTTTTCTTGAATAAGGTTTAGTGCACAAGTTGGCAATGGTGGACTAGAGTACCAACCTACTACATTATTAAGTAATTCTGGAAACTATTCATCGTCAGTAAAATTTTTAAAATTATCCAAATTCATTTTAGATAAATGAGAACTTTATATGATAAACGTCAAACTTGACTTTCCAAGTTGTTTGATAGAAGGTCCGTGTGATAAGTAGTTTTAGTTTTAGCCATAATTATACAACAGTATAAGCTAAGGTCAACTTCTTTATAAACCTAACTTAATCCTTAACTCCACACAGGTAAACTCCCGGCTAGCGTGGGACTACGCACGAGCTCCGAATAAACTGAGTCAATAAAAGAGGGTAACCCTAATCTGGATTTCAGGACACAGTGGTTATCCGGGAAATAAGAAAGCCGATAAAATGGCCAGACAAGGTTTATCAATGGCATTCGTTGGCCAGGATCCGTCCTGTGACGTTGCTAAAGCAAGAGTTAAGTAGGCGCCAACAAACAATGGATGGCAGAAAAATCCATAAGAACATGGGAAGCAATACCAGTACAGAGTCAAGCGAAACAGTTCATTAAAAGACCATCGCCTAAACTCACAAAGGATCTACTAAACATAAATAAAAAGTACGTCAGAGCAGATGAAGATGAGACCACCATGCATGTCTTGTGCAAATGCGAAGGCCTAGTAAGGACCAGGTTCGTACAGATAGGCCTAGAATACCACGAGGAGGAGAGCTACACAAACAACCGCTGACAAGGCTACTAGGCCTTATCAGGGAGATAAAGCTGGAGCAAATCCTCTGTAAAAGGAAAGTACAATAGATCTGAAAAGGTCGTAGTGGACCAGGATGATGCCACATTGTTATACTTATCTATCTATCTATCTTACTATACTATAACAATTTTGATGTACCTTGCAGAGGGCGCCACCACAGTAGCAATTTACAGCAAGAGTTTCATAACCTTTTCGTGTCTCGGTGTATTAAATTTTTAATAATAATTCTTATTTCAAGGCATACTGTGTTAAGAAACAAAACTGGTAGATTTTACTCAGAGAAACTGTTTATGTGGTAATTGAATTTAAATATCTTATTGCCTACTGAAACTAGTACTTGCCTTCCCTCACACGTTATCCAGACTAAGGAGTGCTCCAAGTTTTCTAATTTTTGTTTATGAATTCGAGGAAAAATCCTTCGGTATGTATCTGGGTCAAGGAAATTCAAAATTTTTGTTGAAAAGTTGCATATAGGTTAATTTTACCGAAAAAAATAATGACTTCGTGGTTGTTAGCGTATTTCGGAAACAATTATCAACTGTTGGACTAAGGTAAGTTGAACTAGATAGTTACATTTAACCATTAGAAATGTATGCTAGCACAGACCTTTTAGCGACAACGTATACAGGGTTATGATAAAGGAACGGATCAGCCTTTTATATGGAAAACCGCCCATTTAATCAAAAATCGCTCGGACCCGTGAAATTAATTTTTTTAAAATGCATCTTTTTTGAAATAGATGTTGTACAGGGTAGGTCATAAAAGTGCTACATGTGTCAACTTTAATTTGTTAATGAAACATATTGTATATTTTTACATTTCTGCATTCTACAATCAATTCTAGACATTTTTCATTATGCCCTATACTTATCTTCAGCCGTTTATGAAGAATTAACAATTTTAAATTTTCAAACAATTTTAAAACAAAATAAACAAACAACAAAGAATGAATAGAAACTAGTTAGAAAAACATTATAGTTGAGTATTACACTCGGGAACACATCATGAATTTGGCATTTTCGCTATTTTATAGCAACTTAATCAAATAATTTATGGTTTTTCATATAAAGGTCCAAACTACGTTAAATTAATGTTATGGATTTTCTAAAACAATCACATTAAACTGCTAAAAACTTAAAGGAAACACCAAAACGGTATACCAAAACAATGCAAACCTGTCAAAACGTGGATCGACTAGAAACAGCTGATTTTAGAATGTGGGCGCGAACATGACGGCCTGTCTCCTCGAGACGGCAGTGCGTAGCCCGATAAAGAAAAGTCCAGTGGATTAAGATCAGGCGATGGGTGGCCACTCTATTGACCCCCGTCTACCTATCCACCGCCCCGGAAAAATTGTATTTAAGTACTCCCTTACATGAACATCATTATGCGGGGGAGCACCATCCTGTTGAAACCAGAAGGTTAAACTTGGTAAATCAGGATCATTATCATCTGGAAATACAGTGGCAAGAGCTGAATCCAGATCATTTTGAAGAAAATTTAGATATCTTTCTCCAGTGAGACTCTCATCAAAGAAAAATGGTCCGGTTATACTATTTTCAAAAATGCCCGCCCAAACAAAAACCTTCTCATTATACTTAGTGTGATTCTCTATGAACCACTGAGGATTTTCCTGTGCCCAGTATCTGCCGTTTTGTCTATTAACCTGACCATTTAAGCAAAACGTAGCTTTATCTGAAAAACAAATTCGTTGGACGAATCTTGCGTTATTATCTGTTAGCTCAATCATTATTTTACAAAATTGGTCTCGCTTATCAGGATCATCGTCCAATAACTCTTGTGCAAATACTGATTTGTATGGCTGAAAGTTCTAATTTTGTAAAAATTTAGATACGGTGGTTTGGTGAATATCTTAGTCCCGTCCAATTTGTGTGCTTGCGCTATGAGAATCTTCCTGTAGTGATAATAATATGTTTATTTTTTCTCCTCGGATATACCAGGACGACCACTTTTAACACTATCTTTAATAGTACGGGAAGTTCTCCACTTACTTGCTACCCTCGACACTGTTGATTGGCCAATAGGCGGGCGATTTGGGTATTTTCATTAAACATATCACGGACTTCCCTATGACTTCTACTTTTATCTCCACAACCAAACATAATCAAAATTTCAATGCGCTCATCTTCGGCGAGGCGCATTTTGATGAAATATCACCAGAGCAAAATTCAAATTTGATTAACATTCACTGTAATTTTTTGACGTCTCAACCTTAAATAAGAAATTGTTATAGTCAAAAGATTGTGACTTAAGTTCAGAACGTTGCTATGTCGAGAAACATACCAATGGTGCATACCAGCATTAAAGTGTTAATATTTCATAAACGGCTGAAGAAAAGTATAGGGCATGATTAATGAAAAATGTCTAGAATTGATTGTAGAATATAAGAATGTAAAAATAGACAATATGTTTCATTAAAAAAATTAAAGTTAAAACATTTTATGATCTACCCTGTACAACATCTTTTTTTAAAAAAAGATGCGTTTCAAAAAAATAAATTTGACGGGTCCGAGCGATTTTTGATTAAGTGGGCGGTTTTCCATATAAAAGGCTGCTCCGTCTCTTTATCATAACCCTGTATAAGTAAGTATGCCGCATCATTTAAAAGAAGTAATTTTCTTAGAGTTTCCTATGTTAGAAATGCTTGTTTACTACGTGTTTCTCATAAGATGGAAAACACATTTCATTATATACTGCTGATTCCTAATGCAATAAGAAAGCAACAGTTGCCTGCTGAAGGGTAAGCAATATATTTACACCTACAGTGAAAAATGTAAAGGGCCAAAGCTTTTAAAATGTTTCCTGCTTTATACTCAATAACTTTTCTAAAAGGTCGATATTTGAGAATGTTATTTTTAAAATTTTCGGGGTTTTCAGCCCGTAGCGATCTAATACTAAATCCTGAATAAAAAGAATATTCCAAAAATTTAGATAGTATTAACAAATTGCCGTATTGTAACATTGTTAACCTAAGTACGTGTATCCGTGTAGTAGTTCCCGAAACCAATTTTAGTATTATATTACAATAAACCTAAACAAATTATAAAACTTCAGAAACAAAAATTAATTGAACTTTTAAACGACCATAAAACCCAATACGTTTCAGGTTTAAGGTAATTGCTTTTTGATTTAGAGCATAGAATTTCAATCGAATGTTACTTTTAAATTATTTGGAAAAAATTAAACCCTTTTTATGACAATTTGATGGTGGAGCATTTTATATAGAGCAATAAAATATTTAAACACTTAACAGATAAAAAATGGCAACCGGAATAAATATTTCAAAAAAAAATTAAAATGCTTCATGCCAATGGTATTCGAGGATGAATGCTTGACCTTTCCTCCTCATACCTTACCGACAGAAAATTCTATGTTCAAATTGATTTTGATGTTTTTAATTTTGCGGATATTGATAATGAAGTGACTCAGAGTTTCTTGCTGGGACCATTACTTCTTTTAATATGCCTAAATATGCAAATAACGGCGGCGTCGTCACGTTCGCTGACGACACCTCTATAGTGATATCAGGACGAAAAATAGAGCACAAAAATATGTACTTCTTTGGTTAACGAGACTAAGCAAATACCTGAACACACCCGAGCTGTATTATAATCTAATTGACCAAATGAAGCTGAATTCTAGAACATAGCTAAGAAGCTTCTATGGTTCTATGGTCAGATAGTCCCTTCCCGCTGATTTATATGCCCACCTTGTCTATATTTTAGAATGGCCGGAGAGGTATTTGGGCTGCATGTTTTGAAGAGCTCCTTTTTCATTTGCCGTTCTCCAGTTTTCCGATTATTCGGACTTTCCGGCTAGGTCAGATTTGATCCTTGGGCTTCGGTCTGTTTTTTAAACCGTTCTTGAGGATCATCAGCATCACTAACCGCAACAAGGAACCATCCCTTCAGGAAAGTAGCTAATCGCAGGAGGACCCTGCTCGTAAGTACCTTCATTTTAATTTTTACGGCAACTACCGTAGTGATTTTGTGTTTTTATGATATACCTACCTAGAGCCAAATGTAGTCTCTTACGTACCAATGGCTAAGTAACTTTCTTTTTAGTTCTAATCAGAGTCCTAAGCTATTTTGCACTTTTCATAAGATATTTAAACAGTATTTTTCAACACATTCAACATCATCAGTGATTTATATTATTTATCTTAGTTACTCAGACATATAAAGCGAAATGTAAAAGAGTTGCAACTTTTGCGCTATACTAATCAGTGTTTAGCAAGCCAAACTCATTATTTTATTATTTTTATCTGATTTGGTGAATGAGACGACTGCAGTATTGATAAGATGTTGAATTAAGTGATGTTTATTTCCAGTTTAGAATCATCTACATTTTACATCCACCTTTTTTACAATTAAATAACTTTCAACTATTTGTGTGCTTGTTTTGGCACTGCGCGTGGTCCCAATTGGCCACTCATAGGAATTTGGTGTTGTTGTGACGGGTCAGACCTAAAAGCAGCTGTGAGTGGCACTCGAAACTCAATGTTAAATCTTAACTTGCACAGCAATATTTTTTGGGGACCATACACGCACACATTGTTGTTTTACTGGCAAGGGTGGTCCTTGGTAACAGTTGCAACGAGCTTCAACTAGCTGAGGTAAGTGGTGATCTAAAACTTTATTTAATATTTACAATACCAAATTCTATATTTTGTTACCACCTTATAAGGTGTATTAATATTATAAATTGTATCCACTGACTAAATGTGCGCCAATTCAAATAAAATATTTGATGGTCATATTGAGGCGAGATTTCCTAATTGTTGTCAACAATTCTCGCTGCTTGCGACGCTGTTTTCTTGCTTCTTTCTTTTATTTCTATGGTGCAAATGACCACCCCTTTCTTTTTATATCTTGAGTTAAGTCAGTAAATAAAGAACCCTCCAAAAAAAAATATTATTGGTGCCGTTAAAGCCTTATTTATAAACTTCCATTAAGTTTTGGTATTAAATCATTCTTTACTGAATTACTTAGATGATCAAAAGGTATATTAATAAAAACTGAATCCCAAAGCCATAATTGTACACACGCAGTGCAACTTGCTTGCAAATTCTTATAAATATCTGTGGCGACCTAACCTAAAATTAACAACAATCCATTTAAAAAATAAACACGATATGTCATAGTTATTATAATTTGTTATTCTTGACTTTTTCTAGGTTGGAACTCATAATGCATAATACAGTAATATTTCTCAATAGCGACCACCCTTGGGAACCAAATGTTGGTCGGTTCACAGTGGTGGTCGGATAATAGAAAAAAATTAACACAACAACTGACCTGCATTTTACAGTATTTGTGTATTAATAAGTATTTACATATATGTAAATAAGTTTAAATATTTTTTAAAAATTATTAGAACTACAAATAAATGAGATGAAGCCAATTTACCAATATGTATATACTGCACGTGCATACTAACATACAGGTTGGCCCATCGAAAACGTACCGCAAAGCATTACAGGCTGGGAAAGGACTTTTCGACAAGAGCCAAAACCACGTCAAGTTTGTTTGGAAGGTGGACAACGTTTGACGCAAAAATCAAAGCAAAACCTTCAACCCCCTAAGTGGGGGTGTCATCCCCTAAATTTTTTTAAATGAGAATGGGGATAAAGTGACACCTCACTCATAAGGGCTCTCAATTCCCTATACATCGTTGCTTACTTTTTGAAAATCAATGGACTCGTTTAGAGAATATGGACCTCTGAAATACCAACATTGGTTCATGAATGGGGTTTTACGTCAGGGCATCCCTTTGACATCTTTTGATTCCTCGGCTACTTTTTAGGCACTTTCGCATAAGAAAACTATTGCTATCGGCTGTTGCCTTTATTAAGTATGCTGCGCTGTGTGTGTTGTGATTGAAGATTTTAGTTTGCATATTCTTGGCGCCTTTTTCCGTTATCTAGGAATGTGATAGTGCCTCTCTACTATTAGTGCTTCTCTACTATATACCGACGGGGAGCCAGTCTTTAGGTAGTTTGTAGGTCGCATTTTGTCTCGCTCTCGTATGTGAGTCAGTGATAAGTGGGTTTGTCGAAACGTCTGTACGTCCGTAATAGTTCGTAATGATTTTTAAAAAGAACTTATTAATAGTTGGTATGCGAAAGTCCTGGTGCAACATGCGATTCATAGTGTATAAAATACCAACAATACGTTTGACGGAAAATGCAAAAATCGATTTAATTTTACTTAAAAACCTACCGTACTAGTCAAGTAAATGCTCAAACTGTTATCCGCCAACGTGCATACAGTGATACAGGTTATCTTCAAACCTTTGCCGTACATTCTGGAGCACTTGTGGTGTCACTTCGCGACATACGTCAATGATTCGTCCTGGCAGATCTTCCAATGTGTCAGATGAAGTGCTGTAAACTTTGCTTCTCATGTGCCCCCATAAAAAAAAAATTAAAGGACTTAAGTCGGGTGACCGACGGGGCCACTCAATTCCTCTTCGGCCTATCCAGTGTCCTGGAAACGTGTCATTTAAATAATTGCGCACATGTAACGAGTAATGCGGAGGAGCTCCGTCTTGTTGGAAAATCATTTTGTGTTCATTGTGTGCAGGGTCGTTTTCTATGATATTTGTTAGAGCTGAGTCGATGGCATTTTCTAGTAAATTCAGGTACAAATCGCCTGTTAAATTTCCAGGAAGGAAAAAGGGGCCCACAATGGAATTTCCAAAAATACCAGCCCATACCGGGGGTGTTGTGTGTGTGTCTCGTGGAAAATCCTTGGTTTGATATCGGCCCAGTAAGGACAATTTGTGATGATTCACTAAACCAAGAAGAAGGTACACTCGTCCGAAAAAAACACATTAAATAGGAAATTACCATCATTAATCGCTCGTTCATTCATAATTTCGCAAAAATGAGAGCGACGATCAAAGTCGTCTTTATTTAGTTCTTGCACTAACCGAATCTTCTAAGGATGAAAGTTGTATTTTTTTAATACTCGTTGGACACGACTCACGCCCGTCGGAACGGCCAATTGTCTTGTACTTAGCGTACTATCCATTGTAACTTGCCCCAATACTGCTATCTCCGTAGGTTTATTTAATACCAGATTTTCAAGCTGCCTCTTTTTGTTATACACGGAACCTGTTTCGCGAAATTTGGCCACCCATTCCCAAACAATTTTTGATGAAACATGTTTGTCATGATGCCGTTGGTTAACCGATTTCCGCATTCGTTGTTTCTGAAAAAAACTCGATAATTTCTACTCTTTCTGCAATTAAGTACACCATAATTGATAAATTTAAAAAGTTCACTAATTTGAAAACACTTCAACCACAAATCACAAGACAACAATCTAGCAACTACCTGGCTCAATGCGAAGCAAAAACCCGATAACTGTTATCTCACTATCACGAGCCTAAAGAATCTGCAAATGATCAAAAAACAGCGAATTCTTTTTGAACTTTCAATAATACGGTAAGTTTTGTATCGACTTTTGCATTTTGCGTCAAACGTGTTGTTGGTATTTCAAAGGTCCATATTTTCTAAACGAGTCGATCGATTTTACAAAATGTAAGCAGCGATGTATAGGGAATTAAGAGCCCTTTTGAATGAGGTGTCACTTGACCCCCTTCTTATTTAAAAAAGTTTGGGGGATGACACCCCCACTTAGGGGGTTGAAGGTTTTGCTATGATTTTTGCGTTAAACGTTGTCCCCCCGCCAAACAAACTTGACGTGGTTTTGGCTTTTGTCGAAAAGTCCTTTCCTGGTCTGTAATGACTTGCGGTACGTTTTCCATGGGCCACCCTGTATATATTATACAATGTACTATATGTTTGCTTTGAAATTCTTATTTCTTATAATAATCAGAAAAATAATTGCTTCATATTTTTTATTTTATTTTTATAAAATTCAGATTCACATTTTAATAGTAATTGAGAAATATTTGTAGACTTTGTTAGTGTTCACATTATTAAAAAGTTTTTTAAATCTCTCAAACTTGCGCAGGCTTCGGATAGGCTTGATATATTTGACACTATAGCAAGTTCATATTTCTCTTCCTCTGTTTCAGAATTGGGAGTAGTTTCATCCGTTTCTTGGATCTCTTCAATACATTCGTGATAGTCAATTCTGCACTTTCTATTGGCAAATCGTTATCAATAGAGGCAAATTGTTTCAAGTTCACAAATGTGTCCTTAATGTCAGTCGTCAATTTTATCTGTATATTGCACATAAGTCCGGCATTAATAAAGCATTTTTTGATTGTCACTGGGTACAAATTGCTCCAGGCCACTGAAGTCCATATCAAGGCGTTGGTTATGGTAATATTATTTTCGATTCCTTGAAGAGGACAACCACTGTCTATACATATTAAAAGCCTCTTAATAAGGTAGCTTCTGTTGAGCATTTTACAATTCTGAATAATGCCTTGGTTTAAAGATTGGCCATGTGAGGTAGTATTGGATGGAAGAAAAATAAGTTTGACATTATCCAGTATAACTTTTGGATGAAACCTTACATTGTCCAGAAACAATATCACTCTTCTATTCTGCTTCTTCATCTTGATATCAAATCTGTGAAGCCATGTTGTCGTGATCTCTGTTGTCATTCACGCTTATCTATTTAAGACCCATTGAAGAGGTAACTTATCGATATGTGCACCCTTAGAGCATCGAGGATTCTTGCTTTTGCCTATTATAAGTGATTCCTCCCTATTTGTACAGAACAGAATTGTAAATCGTTGTTTTGCTGTTTCTTTTTCCAGAACACTTGTCATCTTTCAATGCGTATGTTTTTGTTGGCAATTCACGATTGTAGAGACCTGTCTCATCTGCATTAAATACGTCCCTTGGGGCATAATCCTTTAAAATGGTCAATAGGCTAATTCGCCACATATTTTCTTGAAGGTAATATCGTGCTGATGACGGAATTTTTCTAACCATCCATTTGATGCCCTGCAGTTATCTAGCCCTAGACATTGAGCAGATTCGAGGGCTATTGCTTGAATATGGGCCCGGACATTGATAAGTGCTTGGTCCACCAGTCCACCAGTCCTTCGTTTTTGGCAAATTTTCTTTTGTGTTCACCGTTGCCACCATCTTGAAATAAATTTCTAACTTCTGCTTTCTTTTGAAACAACATAGTTACTTGGGTCTTACCGACCTTAAATTTTTCAGTCATTTTCGTGATACTTAAAGCAGCTTTTTCACTTTCCTTGATTATTTCAATGTTTTCGCTTAAAGAAATACATTTCTTTTCTCCCATCATCGTCAAATATTGACGTTGGACCCAAAACACATCGATTTATTAGCCTTTAAAGCGAATCGAATGGATCCGCCGGCAAGTAATTGGTGTATGTACTTATATTTCTTAAGAATTGTCGGGTTTTACTCCCCTAATTTTTCTTTTAGCCTTAATGTTTACTAAAATTTCCGATGATGAGTGCCCGCGGTCGTTTAACAGATGGGTCGGTAAAGAGGAGTATAAAATAATAGGACATAATTATCTTTTGTAAATCCACTAAAGTCTATAAGAATTCAAAATCACCGCATAATATGGGTGTATTATGCACATTATGCAAGTTTCCAAAGAGTTCAGTTTATTTAATATAAATCTTTCGTCTTAAAAATTAATTAAATTTACAAGAATTTGAATAAATTCAAGGAGACCCAATATTTTTGTTTCTAAAGAACCAGAGAATTGTAAAATCTGCTAAATTGCTTTATATCATCCCCCTCTAACCTCAGGTTATTAAGGGCTCCGTTAATAGCAGCCAAGTAAATGAGAAATGTTAATAAGTTTATTAAAGAAGGGTCGTTGTAAAGGTAACCCGTTTATCTTGAAAAGTATTTTACGGAGACTTATGAATGCCAACTTTAAGAATGATCCACTTAATTTTTTTTTATTTATGTAATCTACTCTCACAGAAACATTAAGTTTTAATATCACCTGGTCTGATTAATACAAAAATAAACTTATTTATACGTGCAGACGTGCCCTGTCCTTCAATAGTGTCTTCATTTTCCGTGTACCATAAAAGTTAGGAATATTGTTTAACCCTCTCTCGGGTGCATGTACTTTTGAAACAAGACCGGGTGCAATGTATTTCCCAGATCAATTTGAATACAGAAGTCGCAGAAGCTCAAATAAGCAAAGCAATATAATTCCATTACATACACAGTGTTTCACTAATATTGCAAAAAATCCAGGATAAGTTTTCCTGCTTAAAAATATGAAAAAAGTTTTTATAAACCTGTCCGGAAATGCTTCATTTCGGGGATACAGAGTTTTCACAATTTTTAAGTTGAACAGAAAATATGTCCGCCAGAGAAAACTATTTTTTCGCTTAGAAATGAATGCAAGTAGAAATACAAATTATACAACTATGTATAAAAAAGTTATGACTCCCCAAAAGAGAGAAAAGACATATAGTATAACAGATATTTGTCTCTGAATGACTTTAACTATTATAATTCCTGGGTAGTACTCAGTGAATATTATCAGGATTAAGATAAACGACTGAGATGAACAATTCTCTTCTTTATTTAATGTTAATATTTTATAACGTCATCAATACTGGTTTAAACTTTCTTTTCCTTTTTCCCTTGTACAGATTGACCTCTTCTTAAAACTTCTGTCAATTTCAAATCAGATTAACCTCTTCTGGTGACTTTGTCAACTTCAAATGTGAATAAAACCTAAAATGTAATTTTTGACAAGTCTAGCCAATGATTTTGAATATAATATACCAACGAGAATCAAAATTCTCTATGATCCTACTATTAAGGAGAACTATACTCGGGTTAGGTCACCGCGTATGTTCTCTATAGCTGAATTTATAGAAAAGGGGGCTCCGCTGTTTTGGGGTACTACTCTCGTGTCAGGCCTCCGCGAGAAGACTCATTAGCAGGAATGAGGACAAATTTTAAATATTTATCACCCTTAGCCTTACTATTATGGAGATTTATACTCGGGTCAGGTCAGCGCGTATAAACTCTCTATAGCTAGGTTTATAAAAAATGGGGTTCCGCTGTTTTGGGGCACTACTCTCGTGTCAGGTCGCCGCGAGTAGACTCAACAGCAGGAACGGGGACAAATTTTAGATATTTATCACCCTTAACCTTAAGGATCTCACCTATCAGGTTTCCAAGTTCTTACTTCCTTCGAAGCTCGATCTTGAATGAATTAATCCGTAGTTTTACTGGTAGTTCTCTTAAGCTAGCTCATGAGCTTTTACTTCTTTTAAAATTGTAATTTGCTAAACTTCTACTATTCTGGAAGGTTTTTGTTGTTGTTTGCTAAATCTTATTTTTATTTCATGCATTTTTTGTTTTTTTGTGTTGTATCCATTTTGTCTTTGGGCTCTTATTTTTTTGTCATATTTTTCCTGGATCTTTATTTAAAATTTAGAAGCTTATTTGATGTTCTTTTTTATATATTTATGCTCAATATTTTTATCGTGAAGTAGATGTTGAGCCTCTTGTGAGGGGGGGGAGCCAATCCTTTGGATATTTGTGTTTGTCACGTATCGTCGAACGTATGTGGGATGTTTGTATTGTTGGATCTGTCGATAGATCTGTCCTCTAAAAATATTTTGTAATAAGTTTTGTTGCATGTTCCGTGAAAGTCTCCATTTTTAGGTCTCTATGTATTATTCTTGTAGGTACGTGTCTTTGTGAGTTAGTTATTAATCTTAGTACTTTGTTTTGTAGTCTTTGTGTTTTAAAAAATCTTGTCCTGTTTACGGTTCACCATGTTGGTACACCGTACGTCAAAACGGGTCTTATTATTGTCTTGTAAATGTGAGTCTTTGTTTTTAGTTGGAGTCTACTTTTTGCGCAGAGCAAGGGATACACTGCACCTAATTGTTTATTTGCCTTTTTTATTCTGGCAATTTCGCGTGCTTTCATAGTCGTCGGTAACTAACCGATTTGTTTGTTATACGAAGGGATCAAAAATATTAATCTGTCAATAATGACTTAATGTCAAATAAAAGGTTAAAATAATAAATACGAGGAAAATAAGATTACAAACATTAAGAATTTAATGAAGCAAATTAAAAACTACCGTTACAATAGGTGCCGCCCTCTACAAGTGGTACTAACATCAAATTCGAATTTCGCATTTCCAGAAACCCCTAGATACGAATTTTAGTTCAAATATCGAAATAATATCAAAAATTATTCAGAATAAACAAAAATACAAATAAAACTTTTACACCCTGTATCTCCGAAACGAATCGTTTTCGGACATGGGTATATAGAAACTTTTTTTTTAAATTTCTAAGCGGAGAAGCTCTTCCCTAATTTTTTCGCAATTATAATAAAACACCCTGTATACATGGTGTCCCGATAAGGATACGGAGCGGTCATATCTTGAAAACGATACCTCTCAAAGATTTAAAAAAAAAACTAGCGTTATAAAAATTGCCAAGAGAAATTCATTAAAAATAATTTCAAGTCTCGGAAATTGACGCAAAAGGGCGTAACGGCTCATGTATTTTTAAAAGTTCATTTTACGGCAATAAATGCCACTTAACCGTAGAAAAACAAATATATATTTAAAATCAGTAGATCTTTTACTACAACCTTAATTGGAATATTTTCGAGTCTCGCCTAATAAAGGAGTGGGGGAAGCTTTTAAGACATTTTTAAAAAATTGCCATTTTGTCGTTATCCTTCAACGGATTTTCTTGAGCTTGGACTTGTTTGAAAGGGAATTCCTTTGAGCTTAAATAAATGATTCAGGAATTGCCTCAAGTTTTCTGATAAAATTTTATGATGGCGCTGTTATTCAATCTAACTTATTTCTTGACTTTTCTTGGTATTTTTAAATCAGACGGTATAACTTTTATTTGGTATTATTTGCATTAAAACCGGCTCGCCCAAACCGCAAATCAATCACCAGGTTTAAGAGTTATTTTGATTTTCTTAGGAAAATGATTCAGTTTCATTTACCGTTACCTGGTGTACCCGTAACAAGCAAGATAATAACTAATTTCATAGCCTACTATGTAACAATCTATAAAAGGTATAATAAAAGGCCAAAGGGTCAAACAAACATCAATAACATATGAATGAATATGAGTTATGAACATGAAAATATGCACAAATCTTAGAACTAGAAATAATTAGCAATTTAGCGACAAAATATCACAAATGTTCAAAACGTTTTTTATCATTTTCTACGCACCTAGCTATTCTTCTTTTAGTAGAAGACACGGCTGCCTCAATTTCAGCCGTGGATAAGATTCTAACAGTATTTCCTCCCCTTTCCATCCTGTTTTGGTCTCTCCACAAAAACCTGATCTTTTATCCTACCCCATAGGTAAAAATCCAGACAAGTAAGATCCGGTGAACAAGCCGGTCAGGGAAACAAAATGGCTTAAAAAGTGATGGAAGATATTTTGAACATTTGTGTGATTTTCTTCTCGCTAAATTGCTAATTATTCTGGTTCTAAGATTTGTGCATAATTTCATATTCATATTTTATTCAGTGGTGTTGATACTTGTTTGGCGCCTTGGCCTTATTACATAGTAGGTCATGAATTTAGTTGTTACCTTTCTTATTGCGGGTATACCGAGTACCGCTAAATGGAAACTGAATCATTTTTTTCAGAAAACTTAAAGTTACTCTAAACCGTGGGTGATATTAATTTGGGGTTAAGACGAGTCGTTTTCAATAAAAATTGTCTGCAATGTTACCAAACAAAAAAAGGTTATACCATCCAATTTAGAAATACCGAGAAAAATCAAGCAATAAGTTAGATTGAATAAAAGCGCCATCTTAAGATTGTATTAGGAAACTTATGACAATTCGTTAATCATTTATTTAAATTCCAGGAAACTTTCTTCTAGACAAATTCAAGTTTAAGAAAATCCGTTGAAGGATAACGACATAATAACAGTTTTCTTTAAATATCGTAAAGCTAATACTTCATTTCAGTTTTTATACGGTTAAGTGGCATTTATTGCCCTAAAATAATATTTTTAAAATAAATGAGCCGTTGCGGCAATTTCCGAAGCTTACGATTATTTCTAATGAGTTTCTTTTTGCATGCTTTATAATGGTAGTTTCTTTCCAAATATGTTAAACGTATCGTTTTCAGGATATGGCCACTCCGTATTCTTATCCGGACAACCTCTAATACATATTAAAACACAAAAAAATGTTAAAGAAATCTGATGAAAATATCAAAACAATATAACTCTCCTATTAGCAGTACAAATATAATACCCAACTGGCAAAAACTAAAAAAAGGAACCAATATACTCGTATAGAGTGGTTTTCAATAAGTATCCGATATTTCACAGGACAATTCCTCTATTATTTCTAAAATAAAAAGGGGTTGCTAAAATTATACTTTCGCTTTTATTTTTTAGATCTTTCTTTCTCCATTTTTTTCTTAATAGTGGTAGTAAGTATTTTACGTAATAGTACCTAGATCAATTAACATTAAGAAATAAGCTTTAGATTCAGAACATAAAAGTTTGAGATGAATGAACAACTATACAGGATGTTTCAAAAGTACGGTACGTAACTTAAGGGGGCGATTCCTTATCGTATGCTAAGAAAAAAAGTTTATTTGAACATGTGTCCGGATTTGCCCCCTTTTTGAAATACAGGGTGTTAAAGTTTCTTAAAAAAATCGGATTTCTATAATTTTTAAATATCATCTGTTTTAACTGTTGCATTTTTTTTTGTATTATTATTTAGAAAATAATTTAACTTTAAATTCAAATGTTTAAATTAACTTTGAAATACATAGGTATTTTTTTTTGTACATCCAATAAAGTGCTTTTTATTTTATTATTTTATTTGTTCCTTCCAAAACGAAACAAGTTAGGGTTAATTAAGCCCCTTATCATTATGAATAACGGTACCAAATTTCAATAAAATAGGTAAAAGCATTTAAAAAAATTATCAAAAACGATTTTTTTAAAAAACTTTAACACCCTGTATATCAAAAAGGGGGCAACTCGAGACACATGCTTACACGTACTTTTTCTTTTAGAATATCATAACTAATCACCTTCTTAAGTTACGTACCGTACTTCTGAAACACCCTGTATGGCACCATGAACTAATATTTTTGGTGACCAAGAACGGATGTTTAAATTAACTAGATTTTCCATTTCAACTACGTACATGGAAGTAGTAGAATAAGGGGCGCAGTTACTAGGATATATCTAAATTTCTGTTTTAATGACGGAAATAAAAAGTTCGTTAATTTTTGCGGAAACTTGTTCCTTTGCCTTTTTTTGTATCTTCGAAAATATGGGTGGGGGAAGTTTGTGGAAAAAAAACTTTTGCAATTGCTGTATCTTCCATATGCTTTACCCAAATTTAATCAGCTTAGGCTCGTTTAATAGACACTTTTAAATTTATTACAAAACCGACTTTGGTCGTTGTCGCCAATGTATACCGCGTCCTCTAGGTGGCGCTGTTTAAATAAGATTTAGTTTTCTCAAATTTTCTTAATAAAATCAAATGCTACATTTTGGCGAAAACCGTGTTTCGATTTATTTTGTTTTCGACTTATTTACAAATGACTGTTTTAATTTCAAAAAATCAATGTTTACCGACAATCAATCAACAATAAGCATTAAATCAAATTATTTAACTATTTATCCTTTTAGTTCATTTATTTTGTGCCTATTCTCGCCTAACATACAAAAAAAATTAGTTGATCCAAAGGAAAAAACAAAAATGTAAAAGTTATTTAACAACTGAACTGTAATAGCATAAAGTTACTTTTGTTCTTAAAATTCGAGAGACCAATGGACTTAAACATTGACAATAAAACAAAAATTGCTTAAAGCCACGAAAAGAAAATTAAGTTTAAAAAAGCAAAACGAACAGAAAAAATTAAATGGAACGATTTAATCTGCGTTGCGTGCTTAATACTGCTGCTTCAATTTCAGTTCTTGGAATGTTGGCAATAGCATCGTGGATACGATGTTTCATGTTTTCAGCAGTAGTTGGACAAGCTTAAAATGTCTTTTAGTCTACCCCATAAATAAAAATCAAGCAAAGCGAGATCTGGGGATCTAGGCGGATATAAGAACAAACTTCCTCGTCCGATCCAGTGGCTTGGGTATCTTGGGTTCAAAAAGTCACGAACTATCAGAGAAGTGTGCAGGACACCCATAATGTTGAAACCACATGTCCATTCTCGTTACTAATGGAACCTCTTCTAATAAAGGCGGCAATTGCTTTCTTAAAAAATTCAAATAAATATTAACATGAAAAAATTACTTTACGAATTGCATTAAATTATTTTATTTTTGTTTAAGGCGAACGATTTAAAATGTGATTCGTTTTGTGCAATTTTAAGAATAAAAGTAACTTTACGCTATTACAGTTTAGTTGTTAAATAATCTTTACATTTTTGTTTTCGCCTTAATTATTTTTTATAATTATTGTTGATTTTAAATAGGTGAAAAATTGTGAAAACAGAACCTTTACATTCCTTTCGTTTAACGGTAAACATTAAATTTTTAAATTAAAATAGTAATTTGTAAATAAGTTAAAAAGAAATAAAGATATTGAATCACGGTTTTCATTAAAAGGTAGTTATTTTCATGCTCCATAAGCAGAGTAATAAAAAAAATATATCATGACAATTAATTTCATTAAGCAAATTTGAAACATTAAAAATCTTTAAACAGCGCCACCTAGAAGACGCGATATGCTCTAGAGCCCACGACCAAAGTCGGTACTTAAATCTTGAACACTGTTGTAAATAAAGCCTTTGGTTGTTAGGTTGTCAGACCGACAGTGACGGTTGTTCCCTTATTTCTTTTGCCTTAAGTAAAAGTGTCTGGCAAAAGTTATTTTGATAATATTAATTTAATAATAATAATTTATTTTAATAATTTTACAAAATGGTAGGCTTAAGTGAAAGAGAGTGAATAGAAATATGAATAATGATTGGTTATGGAGATAGAATGCGCACACAAATGGAAGTTTACGAACTGTTTAATAACAAGTATCCTCGCAGAGAAACGATATCTCGATCTACTGTCAGTAAAGTAGAAAAAGAATATAGAGACTTCGGTCACGTTAGGGACAATTATACGAAAGGTCCACCTATGGTATTAGAAGATACACAATTTAATGTGTTATTGCCAGTTCATGAAGGACACCATAAGGCGAGTAGTACTATTGTGTTGGAAAATAATATCTGCAAAACCTCATTCCTAAAATATTTAGACAAACACACATGCCATCTTTACAAAGTTCAATTGGTTTATGAACTCAATGAACATCATTCAGATAGAAGAGTCCAATTTTGCGAGATAATGATGAATATGTGCAATATTCATCCACAGTTTTCGAAACGAACTATATTCTCGGACGGAAATTTTACAGGTGAAACATAATATGTAGAAAAAAGTAAATAAGTCTAAGGTATATGTTAACCGACAAAATAATATTAAATATTTAAAGAACAGAATAAGAGTCGAAATAAGATTGATAGAGCCTTACGTCGTTTATAACGTTCTGCAAGAATTTGATGATCGTCTCGAGTACTGCCAGGTTGTTGGTGGAGTCATTTTCAATATTTTATAAAGTAACTTTTAGTTTTTTTTTGAATTTTCTTTCTTTTCGCTAATAACTAATGTGTTGTTGTTTTAAGTTAAAACGTGATTTTCTCGCAAACGGCTGAATTTAAGTATATGACATATTTCAAGAAATATGTTTAGAATTCTATGCAGAATCCAAAAAAATACCATAAAAAAATAAAGTAAACCTTCATAACTTGTTGTCGGGGCAACCTGTATGCACGAAATAAGCTTAAAAAAATGCACAACACAAATAAAAATTGATTACTCCGAGAGTTTTTCGAGAGAAAAACACATGAATTTTAAATGAATTTATTCCAACGCTCTCACTGTGTAGAAAATTGCGACCATTTAAGAAGTTTACGAGTAGGCCAAATAAATAAGATATTAAGAAGGTACACGAAACTTGACAGTAGACCTGTAAAGAAAAACCTAAACAATCAAAAAATAGAGATGAATCACTTTTTATCTTAACTGGCTGTAATTAGTCCCTCCTAAATACTTTTCAAGGGAAAATCAAGACGGTCCCATTTTATGAAGTTATTAAAATTTGTAATTTACCCGGTTCCTATTAACTGAGTCTTCATGAACCTGAGATTGCTAGGGCAAGATAATTAAGCAATTAAGCAGATTTTACAATTGTTCGGCTTCTAAAGAACAAAAGCTAAAGGTATTCTGAGAGTATAAAGTTATGGTACTTAAAAACTTAATTAGTTTTAAAGAAAAATAAACTTGACACAAGAGAGACGTATTTAATAATGTAATATAGGCACTATTAATACAGACTGCTTCCATAAAGTGGGTCTCCAAGGCTGAATAAAAAATAACTTTGGGCATATATATAAAATAAATTTTAGAAATTGACGACAGAATCGCCAGTTATAAAAATTCTCCAGAAATTGACGATAAACTATTTTAACAAATTCTCTGAATGTTACTGTAACGCGAGACATCCTAACACCAAGCTCTTTAGTCTGAAGTATTCATATACTCGTTTTTAGCACTGCTGGGATGTCTATAAGCGTAAGTATGCCTTTCACATTTTATTTGTTTTGAAGATGATAATTACGCCATAAGGGTGGCTTTTCTAGACCTACAGCGTGCATTTGAAACCATAGACAAGGAAATATTAATATAAAACTTGCAAACGTATGGTATAATTGATAAGGCACTGAACTGGTTATGGATGATGAAGAAAACAGAACGCAGGTTATGAGGATTAACAATGAGAAAGCAGGACAGGTCATAAATTGTACGAGGATACCACAGGGGGAGAGTCCTTGGGCCGTTATTATTTTTGCTTTGCATTAATGGCATAAAAGCAATTATTAAGACTTCTTCAATACGCTTGTTTGCTTAGGCACGTTTATATTCTTTTGTTCCAATTATTTAAATCACTTAATATGCAACAAAAATTTGTCATTGAGGACTAGACAAGAATAGTTATATACATTACTAGATGTAAAAGTTAATTTTTTGGTGTGGGAGGTTTTGAATAGACGAGGCGAAGCCGAGGTGATTCAGTACCTCCGAACATCAAAAAAGGCTTCCGCATCGTGTAATGTATTAAATTCTTTCTACTACTGTTCACTGATCAATATACACTCAGTTCCAAAAAAAGTGACGCACCTAATTTTTATTGCAACTTTGAAGCTTTGTCATATCTGAACGAATGGACCGATTTTTATTATCTTTTCATTGGTTGGTAGGGTAACTGGTAGACATTTTTTCAAATCCCCCTGGATGATAGTGGAAAAACTCAAGCCATGTTTATTTCTTAATATTTGACTCACCCCGTGCGTTAGTCAAGTAAATGTATAGAAAGCGCTTACACTCTGTATGAAAGTGGCTTCTTTTACGAGCATTTTGATTTTTTGTTCATTAATTTATCTCTAAAATTGTCCGAATTACAGCTTTTTTGCTGAAGCCCACAAATGTAACTTATTGTAGGGTCACATTGCCTTTAAAAAAACGATTGCCCTTGCCATGGCAATTACTCCATATTTGACCCTTTGTCGTTGTGTCATTAAAAAAGTCAATGTCATTATAAAAGTTTTAGTTGCTAAAATTACATAAAATGCCTTCAATAAGTTCAGAACAAGTAACAGCATTAGTTACTTTAGTTAACGATGGGCGTAGTAAACGTTACGCCGCTCGTGTAGTGGGTGTCCATGAAGCAACTGCTCGTGGAGCAATCCACAAGTACGAACAAACAGGAAGCACTGCTCGAAAGGTTGGTTCTAGTCGCCCTCGAAAAACTTCTCCAAGAGATGATCGCTTCTTGAGATTGAGGATATTACGTGATCGATCAAATTCGGGGTGTTACGATAAGTAGGCAAACGGTATGTCCACGTCTAAACGAAGTTAATTTGAAAGCTAGGAGACCTGCAAAAGGTCCCAAATTATTGCCACAAAATCGTGCTGCTAGAAGAAACTTCGTTGAAAATAATGGACAATGGAATATTCGTGATTGGTCGAATGTCTTGTTTACAGATGAATCACGGTTTTGTCTTAACATGGTGGATGGAAGGAAAGAGTATGGAGAAGGACAGGTGAAAGGTTTAATCAGAGAAAGTTATAATAGTGGGTCGGCTATGGTGTGGGGAGGAATTTCAATGAATGGAAAGACACCCCTCCATGTTTTTCCATTGAGGCAGCCGATGACAGCGCCAATTAATATTGACATTTACATTACCTCATGCAGAGTTAGTGGGCAATAATTTTATATTGATGCAGGATAATGCCCGACCACACACCGCAGCAATTGTTTGAAACTTCTTAGAAGCTACGGATATCACCACATTACAGTGGCCTGCCAGAAGCCCCGATATGAACCCTATAGAACATTTGTGGGACGAACTAGGGAGAAAGGCACATTCTCGCGAGAGGCCCGCTGAAAATCTCGCAGAATTAGCATATGCATTAGTGGAAGAATGGAATCGTATACCAATGGAAACGATAAGGAACCTAATTTCTAGTATGCCGCGTAGATTGGAAGCTCTAAGAGTTGCTAGGGGAGGCAATACATGGTATTAAGCAGTTATCCTAGTTTATAATTTTGTGTTTAATAAAAATATTTTTAAAATTCGTATCTGTTAAAAACTGTTTCTCGATAAATTCATAAAGTTGGTAATATGCAAGGTTTCAGCAAAAAAGCTGTAATTCGAACAATTTTAGAGATAAATTAATGAGCAAAACATCAAAATGCTCGTAGAAGAAGCGACTTTCATATAGAGTGTAAGCACTTTCTATACATTTACTTGATTAACGCACAGGGTGAGTCAAAAATTAAGAAAATAACATGGCTTGAGTTTTTTCACTATCATTCAGGGGGATTTGAAAAAATGTCTACCAGTTTCTTTTTTTCTTAAAGGTAACGGAATTACCTACCAATAAATGGAAAGATAATAAAAATGGGTTAATTTGTTCAGAAATGATAAAGCTTTAAATTTGCAACAAAAATTAGATGCGTCACTTTTTTTGGAACTGAGTGTATTATTAACTAATGAACCTTGATTTTATTCAAATTATAATGATAAAATAAGGGTTTTCCACCTGTAAAATAATCCATGACAACTACTCATATGAGTACTGTCAGAGTCTGTCAGTTCCAATTTTTTAATTTCGCTAGTCTAAAATGTTCTCCCAAAACCAAAACGTTGCTATTCAGAAGACGGCCGAGTTGACATATGCCTTAATGTTATCTGAAAAGTCGAAAGATGGATACTATCAAAAGTATAACCTGTTTTTGGAATGGTTCGCGGATAAAAACGTTTATCAAATTGACGAAAATGTGATGTAAGCGTACTTCTTAGAGAAATCTGAAGCCTTATCACACAATATTCCATGCTCAAATTGACTATGAATATTTGTGTTTTTTTGTCCTGGCACCGGAAGTAGTACTTTCGTAGCTAGAAACATACTACTTTCGTAGCTAGCAACGTATAATATTCAGGTAACTCTAATGTTTAGTTTCGTGATCGTGTTGCTAGGGCGCGAAGGTTAATTTATTTATACAGTAGTAGGAAAAACAATAAAATTTATATTAATAAGTAATGGTAACTTTTTAAAATGAATTCCGTCAATAAAATCTTAATGTAAAAATACGCAGTAGTAATATAGAAAAAGTTATAAAATTAAATATTGGGTCTATTGTTAAAGGCGGTCTGAGTCACAGGGAGCAGCATGAATTGGATGTTGTTGATATTATAACAAAAATCATAATTTTTCCTTTAGGCTCTAGTGTCGGCATCTTTAACACAGTGAACAAGAGTTACGGGTTTCAATGCTCTGGGCTTGCCTCATTTCATGTTTATTTCCTCTGTACTTTATTTAGCAAAGAAGAACGATATTAATAGATTTAAATATTTATTACAGAAAATAGCGATAAGTATAATCATTGGGAAAAGAAGGATCACACCAATAAGAAATAATCTGGAAAGGTTCAGCTGGTTCTGTGTTGAGATATTTCTTTAATATCAAAGCATGATTCTCATATTTAAAATTAGAAATGGGATGACACCCAATTATTTAACTGAAACGTTTGTTACTAATGCGTCAGTTCATTCATGCCCAATGAGAATCAAACATAATTTTCCTCTCACGAAAAGAATAGAGGTAGCTCGGAAAATTCGGTTTACCTTTAATTTGAACTATCTACCCCTAGAAAAAATACAGAAACATGTTCAAAACCTAATTAAAACAATATCTTAAAGGAGAAAGGTTCAATTCAATAAATTATAAATAACGAAGGATTCGATTTGTTTTTGGAAATGAGCGTAATATGTATGGATAGTTAAGAAAGCTACATAGGGTATTACTGATATGATTGAGTGCAGCACCGGGGTAAATTTAAATTTATGCGCTTGTTATTCTTTTTCGCTATGATGTTTGTATGTACAGGGTTAGTTTTTATATTTGCGCGTCTACTTACAGGGGTTGATATAGGTGAGAGGAAAAAATTATTAGTACAGAAGTAGCATAATTTTTCCCGCGTTATCCTTTAAACTTGTCAACAAAAATATACGCGCATCGGAAAATTGGAAAACAATTGCAAGTTTCCTTTTTTTAAACCGAACGTCCTATATACTTTTTACCAGGACGAAAGATCATTTTCCCCTGATTTCAAAAATATATACCGTGTTATTATTTAGTTTAGCCGTTTTTGATATATTTGAACCAATTTTGATAAACTGAATTGATGGTAATCGAGTTATCGAGGAATTCCGCATGCTTTAACGAGACATACTTGTCGCTTCACTTTGAATAAAAATTTACATTTTATAATTATGATATATGATATATAAAGTGAAGTAAATGACTATAATTATATTTTCTATATACCCACCACAACTTCTGACACGTTGACACGTTATATATTTTTTAAATCAGTGGAAATAGATCTTTCTTCCTGGTAAAAAAAACATATAGGGTGTCACATTTAAAAAAAGAAAACTTGCAATTGTTTTTGAACATTGCGATGCGCCTATTTATTTTTTCGGACCGGTTCAAAAGATAACACGGGAAAAATGATGCAAGCTTTATATTTAAAGTTTTCTTCTGTCACTTATATCAACCCCTGGGTAGGTATGTACAGCAAAACCTCTAATTGCAACTGCCTCTATAAAGTGTTCACCTGTGTTAAACAACCGGTTATGATTTCCCCATATTTAAAAATGGAAATCCCATTATTTTATACTCCCCTTTACCGACCCATCTGTCAAACGACCACGGGCACTCATTATCGGAATTATTAGTAAACAATAATGCTAAAAACACACACCCTCCATTAAGGGCAGTAAAACCCTACCCGACAATTCTTAATAAATATAGGTACATACACTAATTGCTTTTAGGCTTTACTAAAGGCTGATAAATCGGTTGTTAACATTAGTTTTGTTTTGAACAGTTTTTGTGTATGTTGGGACTAACGTGAAGATCTGAAGATGGCGGGAAAAAGCAAATGTCATTCTATAAGCGAGAAGATTGAAATAATCGAGGAAAGTGAGAAAACTGGTTTAAGCGTCAGGAAATTGGCTGAAAAATTTAAAGTGGGTAAGACCCAAGTGACTATGTTACTTCAATATGAAGCAAAAGTTAGAAAATTTTCCAAAACTTAAAGTCTGGTGGTGGACCAAGTTGTTTTTAACTAGTTTTGTAAGACCCGAAACAAGCACTTATCAATATACGGGCCCTGAATTCAAGCAAAATCCCTCGAATCTGCTCATTGCCCAGCGCTAGATAACTTCAAGGCATAAAATGGATGGTTAGGAAAATTCCATCGTCGGCACGATATTAACTTTAAGAAAGTATGTGGCGAATCAGCCGATATCAATATCGAAGACTTCGAAGAAGAAGATAATATTCCGCTTGCACAACTGTTTCCTAACATTAAGAATACATTTGTAGTTGATAACGATTTGCCAACAGAAAGTGCAGAATGGACTATCATCGACTGTATTGAAGGGATCCAAGAAACGGATGAAACTACTCCCAACTCTGAAACAGAGGAATAGGAACCTGACCTTGCTCCAGTGTCGAAAATATCAAGTCTGTCTGAAGCCTGCGGAAGTTTAAGAAAACTTTTTTAATAATGTTAACAATTTTGACAAGTCTACAAGTATTTCTAAATTGCTATTAAAATGTGAATCTGAATTTTATAAATATAAAGTAAACAATATAAAGCCATTACTAATTTATGATTATTTCAAAAATATAAGAATCTCATAGCAAACATACAATACATTCTATATAATCAGCCCTATGATCAAATGCTCACTTTAACTTTTAACGTGAGTGTTTCCATGACAACAACCGAAAACAGCCTACTTGTTGATTTTTCACTGTGGTGAAGAAACAGCTGAGCTGTTAAAGTTATCGGATGTGATTGTCAGATTTAAGTGTCAGAATTCTTAACCTAAAAATAGTATAGATTTTAGATTTTAGAGAGAAAGTTTTATAGTGTGCGTTCGAGATACATTATTTTATGTCGTAAGTACCTATTTATATATTTCAATTGAATGCTTGTTTACATATTTACATTATTACAGCTGTTTTTTTTAGAATATGGATTGGAATCAAAGTATTAACCAGTAAAGAACACAGACACAAGACAAAGTTTATTTCAATTGGTAACTGTGACAAGTTTTCACCAAGAAAATGGTAAAAGAAAATATTTGATACGTAAAGAGGTTAGTTACTAAACAATTATTTGTATTTACCTACTAGGTACTTCATATTAAATATACTTTTAATTACTTTAGGGCTCCTAGTGGGAATAAAGATTATTAGTATTTGTATTTGTAGTCCGGCTTACACTTATGTATTAACATCAGTAGAATGTGGTTGCTGCATGAAAATTAAAGTAGGTACTCAATAATTTATCTGCTTAACAGAAATTGAGAACAACTTGTGTCAGAAAACTCACTTAGAAAAAAAGAGATTATGGTATGAGATGCTTTTCAACTAGACAGATAACTCAAGAGATTATTCGCAGTGAAAGCAAAGTATGTATTGTATAATTTTAGTTTTTTTTATTTTAGCCTTTTTCTCAGTGATATAATGTGATGTTATAGGATATGACCAACCTAAAATTACCAGCACATATCAGGACTCACGAAGATTCCAATGTGATTAAACTCGATTCAATTTTATTCACTAATAAAAGGATCATTATCTAATAATGTGAAGGTAGGTCCCGTCTTAAAATATAGTACCTACCTGATTTTTTATTAGTATTGCTCAAACTTCTCTACTAGCACAGCTGCTTACCATCTCTTGGAATATATTTATAAAACAATAGATTCTAATTACTATACTATAGCTCTGTTTTTGGATTTAATACAATACAATACAATAGTATTTATTTGTTCAATAATAAGATGCTTACATTTACTATAAACATAATAAAAAAAAAAACCAATAGGGGCTGTTGAACAATGTCTGGAGAGATTTTTGTAAATAACCATTTTAAATTTGTAATTACATTACATTTAGACAATGACAATTTTTATAAAATTACACATGCTTAAAATTGTAACAAACATTTAAAATTTAACACTGAATTATTCCTTTATCAGGATCATCAAAGAATTCATTAAGGTTGTAGAAGGCCTTACTGACTAGATATTTTGTTAAGGTATATTTTAGTTTATTCTTTGGCAGGTTTCTAATTTCGTCTGAGAAACAATTAAAAATTTTTATGATGCAGTATTTTACATTTTTTTGGAGGTATGTAAGTATAGTTATAATTTTCTGGTACTAAATTACTTTTATGGCGAGTGTCATAATCATGTTTCACATTAAAATCGAGGAAAAGATCCCTATTATCAAATACAAATATTACAGAGTCCAAAATGTACATACCTATTACCGTCAGAATATTTTTTTCTACAAAAACAGATCTACAACTTTCCTGCTGTTTCATCCTAAAAATATTTCGGATGCACCTTTTTTGCATGACTATAATTCTGTGTATTCATCTTGCTCAGAAAGTTGCATGCTATGGGAATACGTGGTAATATTTCTGACTGGCTGGAATCATTTTTCTCTAATCGCCAAATAAGAGTAAAACTTTAGGGCTCCTATTCGGAGAAACTAAATATCAGATAGGGCGTTCCCTAAAGAGGCGTAATCTCTCCCTTGCTTTTTGCATTATTTATAAACGATTTAAAAAAATGATGCAACAGTAGTCATACCTGCTTCTACACTTAATCAACTACTTGAAATAACTTATACAATTCTGCTTAGATTTTCTGTTTGGTGCCAAACAAATCATCTAGTTGTTAACACAAATAAAACCCATTACATGGCATTCTATAAAAAGCAGCAGGTTCCTGATTTATACTTAAAATTGAATAATAATTTTATTACAAGATAGAACAATGCAAGTTTCTGGGTCTTCACCTAGACTCACAATTAAAGTAAACAGCCCATGTAGACAATGTTGCTGCAAAACTAAACTGCTTATTATGCCTTTGTCAACTTAAAAACCTTTATGAACCCCAAACAATTGTTAAATATATATTATTTTTTGGCCCACAGCCACTTAACTCTTTTTGTGCTTTACTGAGGACAAACTACTCAGAACTTCAAAGATTATTTATTCTTCAAAAAAAAATTATTCGTAAAATCTACTCCTTAAGCCCACTTGAGTCATGCAAAGAAACCTTTCGGCAGCATTAGATTCTCACACTTCCAGGTATTCTGATTCTTAGTGCACTGATGTTTGTTAAAAAACACTCCTACAAGTTTTAATATACTTCAGATATAACACTAGAAACTCAAATAAAATCTATATTTCAGGCTACAAAACATCATCATATCGGAAAAGCCTATCTTAACTTCTAAAAAATGTCCTAAGCTCTCTTTTAAAACTATTAATCGATGAACACTCCTTGACATATCTCGGTAGATCATTGTACTCTTTAAGACCTTTGAAAAATAAAGAATTCATAGCTCTCCTGGAATTAGGCCTCTTGATATAAAAATCATTTCTATTTCGAGTAGGGTAATTATGTACATCACTGTTATGGGCAATAAATCCACCAAGGTAAGATGGGAGAAGACCATTTAATAACTTATATATAAAAGCCATGGCCAAAAATTGTGTGTCAGAGGTTACAATGAGGATGGTATATATTTGCCATCTTCCACTCAGTGATGTCCTATGCAGTCCTGACATGAGGCTGTGCAAGCCAGTCAGGGCAAGTTTTTGGTCTGCAGAGGATAGTAGTTTGAATAACTCTAGGGCTAGGCTGGAGAAAAAACTGCAGATAGGCATTTATACAGCTAAAAATTCCCACTTTTCTATCTCAGTACATATTAAAGTGCCTGTTACAACCCTACATAAAAGGTCTCGCTTTCATCTACTATAAACTACATAGTATCTTATTCGACGTTAGTAATGTGTAGACATTTTAGTTTTTGCTTTCTGCCATGGGGATAATTACTATACAATTTAAAAATATGTTAAAATAAACTTGATTTATTTTTGAATTTCATTCCAAAATTCTCATTCAACAAACCTTTTTTGAGCAATCATAAAAGTAGGTTTGTCAAATGGGAAACTTCAGGAGTGACATTCCAGGATGCCCTGTAGCTAGGTAAAAAATTAATTTGTAAAAAGCTGTTAACAATTTTAGGTTTTTGGAATATCTAGTTGCAGTAGATAGAGAAAACCCCACCACATGAAACACAAAGCCATGAGACATGACACTAGTTTGCTGCTTCCAGTTGTAATTTTACGTTATAAAATGTAAATTTGGTTTAACAATTAAGTTACTCCTGTAATTTTAGATATTAATTTAGTAAAACCATTATATAAACTATTTTCGTTGTTACTTATTTATTTATTAGCGAGCAAAATCACATTTACAATTTTTACAAAATCTGGTAGGTAGGTACTGCTAATAATATTCAACACGATTGTCAAGACTAAAATAATATCGTATCAAGAACTTGCTAAATTTTTTTTGTATTTTGGTTTCACGACAAAGCTATAATATTTTTCAGTTTAAAAAGAAGTTAGTTAACGTTAGAATTTTATATGTGTCACTTTCTGCTTACTAAAAAAAGTAACCCAAAACTCAAAAGAAACTTGTTCAAAACAAAATCGTATTAGGGAGTATTTTATTTATTATTTGATAATTATTATAAAACTGTAACCTTGATTGTTTAATCCTTTTGGTGATGTTTTGAGACAGCTTCTTTATGTAATATTAAAATTAGTGTGAAAACTAGAAAATTTTCGATCAGGAAATCATAAGTATACTGTTCCCTGTACCTCCGGAAAAACGTGGTAATTTAACCAATTAATATTTTAAAACCCCTTAACATGTCTTTAATAATTTAGAGTTGACCTTGTTCTTTACTGACCTCGTCGCATTTTAATTAATATAAAAAAAAAATATATTAAATCCGGTCCTAAATCAACATATATCTCCACCTAAAATAAAAGTAACTAGAATGTGATACATGCCATAAAAATGTAACCTCAACTAACTTCTTTCTAAACCGAAAGATACTATACCTACTGTTTTTGCGATAAAATTTTAAGGAAGTCTCAGAGATACCTTCATACAGGAAATATAAAAAGAGTCATGTTTTTAAACAATGCTGTTATGTTAAGCGATTCTTTTAGAATTTTGGTATACCTAAAGTTATCTAAAAGTAATTTCTATAATTTAATATTTTTATTATAAATATGGGGCTGTACCCTGTTCCTGTCGCGACTTTACTGGCATTCTTGTCTTCTACATCTCAATTTCTAATCCTGCCCATTCTATACTAGTTCTTCGTATTGCATCCAGCTGCTTCTGCCTCATTTGCCTACAAACAAAAAATAGTAAAATAACATTCGAACTTATTTAAATATTTCTAGTATTAACTTTGCTCTAGGCTACCATTCCTCGATAGTAATATTTTAGTTTCTGAATTTTACAGGTGCATATGTTCTTTGTTAGGATACTGGTAGGTATAAAAATAGGACTGAATGTTTTTTTAATACTAGTAGACATCATCTCGATCTAATCAAATTATTAATAAAATGGTAAAAAAAAAGGTTTAATAAGATAGAATGTTGATATTTTTATTAAAAATAAACAAAGGAATGCTCTGCATAGGATAGATAGGATAACCAACCTGAATCCTTACCTTATGAGATATTTTTACAAGCACTTAGGTAAGTAAACAACAAAAATATCTACTCTCTATTCTATTTCTAACTTTAAAACTGTTGTAAATATTTTAGAAAAATGGATCAAAGCCGAACGAATACCAAGGGACAAAGCCCTTACTCTCACTTTTGTATTCCTACCTGGGCTTTTGAATTGTGACCCTAGTGGTTCAATTTTTTATAAACATTAGGTACCTACTAAAAGATCTATAAATACAACACAAGTTGTGTAATTTGTACGAAACAATACTTGGTTGATCCAGGTTTTAATAATTATCTAGTATCTAGCTACCTAGTTTAAAAACTTACCTCTATTAGGTATAAATTGTTGCCAAAGCTGAATTTAACTTTAACATCATGTATTTTTCAGCTTGTAAATTATAGGAAACTATTTGAAGGCTTCAATAAATATTAAAAAATGGTATAATTCTTATATTTTATTCACTTCTACGTGTAATTCAGTAGCTGGTACGGATTTAGGTAAATAGAAGGAAATCTCCTCGAAATTCTCTCCTCTCATGTTTTGTTATGATCTAAAACGTATAAAAGTCACTATAAGGGAGTTGTAAATCAAATCAAATCAACTTTGTTCAGTAATTTCAAGATTTTTAAAGTAAAATAATCTGAAAGTAAAATCCTTTGTAAAAATCTATACCAACAATGTACTTACAATTGTGTTTTTAACTAACCGTTATTAATATATTTCCATTTCTTTATAAAAAACGAGCTAATACATCTAACAAACGTTGCATTTTTCACCAAAAACTATTCGATTACTAATTTTTGAAGCAAAAATCGCCCAAAATCAACAAATATGTAAATAAAACCCAGCTGTGGCCGTCACCCGCTCGCAAAAGTTCATTGACCGCTTGACAACTTGACATTTCCAAACAATCTTCAAAATTTCCGCGATTGATAACCGAACTCGTCCCTGATTGGCTCAAATATGCTAAAGTACTCACTTTAAGGATTGCGTCACTCCTGTTTAGGATGACGAGATCGAGAATTAACACGACCGTTAACTGTAGTTGCATCATACCAAAATGGAAAATAGCATTGGATTTTAACCCACTCACTTTAATTTTGAAATTAACGGCTCGCGTTAACTTGTGAGTTTGATCATAGGTCTGAATATATGTTAGTATGAACATACAGTATATACATATTGATAAATTGGTTTCATCTCATCTAATTTTACTTCTGAAAAATTTAAACAAAAATATTTAAAATTACTTACGTATGTGTAGATACTTATCAATAAACAAACACTGTGAAATGCAGACCAGTTGTTTTAATTTTTCTCTATTGATCGACCAATATTTGATTCCCCGAGGGTAGTCTCTATTAAGAGATTTTATTGTATTAGTCTAATGCCAAATAAAGAATGATTATTGGCTTGTCTTTCGTTCAGATGACGTGTGCCTTTCCTACATGGTGCACTATTAACAAACATAATAAAATAAGTTGCAAAGTTTCAAAATCGAGCTCTAAGAGTTATTGCAAATGCATCTAGACACATAATGGGACACATACTTTAAATGAGCTGGACACGCCGATGGTAAAAGACTACTTTGGCCAAATCATAATCAACTATTACAAAAAGTCCGACGTTTTGACTAAGGCTGCGTTTATATTGGAGCTGCGATAAACGATAAGAGCGGCGATACTAGCGTCAATATATGTAATGAAAAGAGTAATGTGGCTGGTCTTACCCATTACATGCATTGACGCTAGTGTCGCTGCTCTTATCTTTTATCACAGCTTCAACATAATCACGCCTTAAGTCAGAGGGCTGGTAGCATTCCTCTAAATTTCAAAAATTCCTTTTATGCATCTGTGTCACTGTATTGCCCAAAAATTTAACATCAGTAACATCCTCGTTTACATTCCCCAAATGTTTCAGCAAGAAAAATGCCCTTTCTGTCTTGGAGATGATTAAAAACTGCTTGAAAATAAAAAATTAAAGCATATTGTATTAAAAATGTTTCCAATTTAAAAAGGCGAACGTGAATCCACTGAATTAAATTAACTCATGCGCAAAAATTCTCGCAAGGTGCACGTGAGACGGATGCATGCACCCATCTTTCAAATTATTACTTTTGAGTAAATGCAGAGTGGAGAATTTCTGCTAGTTCCGAAATTAAATGATGGTTCTGACTTGAAATGGAATTTTAGATATTATAAAAAAAAACTCAGTAGTAGCTATATAAGTTTTATTAAATTTTATTTACTCGTGCGTAAGGGGTGGGCATTGTATAAGCACAATTATTAAATGAGGTGCTTGCACTTCAGTTAGGAACGTAGAGAGATACTTAGATCAATTAATACATTATGATAATTATTATCAGTGAGTGCCTTCTGATATTTTGAAAAAAATTTAGGGGTTTCAAAAGTTGAATTTTTATTATTTATTTATAATTCTGTATGCCTTCACGAACAATAAAGATAAAAGCAATTTAAGCAAACAATAATAATGAAGATTCAACGCATCAAGAAGTCGGCGCAGGCGCTCTACTGTGAACAAATTTTAAAAATTAGCTTAACAAACCTATTAGTTTTAATAACTTAGTATTTTATAAATATTTGTTAACTAGGCTTTTGATTGATTTTTTTATAAAATATACTCATAAAACCATACTAGAGTGGATGAATTACATGGAAGTTAGCAAGGGACTCGTTGGGCCAAAAAGTGTCATTTTACAGAGCTGAAAACTGAAATATTAAGAAAAAATATTTTTTTATATAAAACTAATAACGAAAAACCGTTAAAATATTTTCTTACCATAAGGTATTAATTACCGTTAAAAAAATTTCGAAAATTTAAATCCTTTCTACCGCAATAGTCTATTTCGGAAAGCTGTAGAGTAATAAAAGCTCATTAAGTATGCAAAGGAACTACAGAGTGACCCAACGAATATTTAAGCCACTTTCATAATTTGGCATTGATTTTATTGCACAATTCTTTCTTTTCATCAAGTGAAGGTAGTATCACCCAAGTTTGGGTCAATTTATGGGTTTTGCCTATTGTTATCCATTCACAAACACTAAAAATGGTGTGACAAAGGCGTGCCGGTAGGATATTCGTAAAAAGAAAATAATTTTATTTTAACAGAATAAAAATTAAGCATTATGTACATAGTATTAGCTACACTTATTTTTTATTAAACATTTAAAAAAAATACATTATACAGAAATTAAATTACATTCATAAAAACTATAATAAATTAAATTATACTCATAAAAAGGAAAGGATTATATTTTAACAGAATAAAATTTAGGCAATATGTACATAGAATTAAATACACTTATCTTTTATTAAACATTATAAAAAAAATACAAAACACAAAAAATACATTATAAAGAAATTAAATTATAAAAAATCATAATATTCTTCGTCATCTGAAGAACTGTCATCTCCTCATGACGTTATAATTAACGGATCGACGGTCCGATCGATTAGATGGTCAAGATCCCACATTTTCTCCTCTTCTTTAATAACATGATGGACTGCTTTTCGCCAGTTCTCTGGAGTCACCTTCTTAATGGCTCGTTTAAACAGTAGCTTAACGTCTTTCATTTTGAATGTCGTGTTGTGTCTTGCTATAAATCCTTTCACTTGCGCTCATATAAGTTTTATAGGATTTAGTTCGCAATTATATAGCGGTGTGCGCTGCACAGTTACACTATGTTTTTCTGCTATATCTTCCACGGCATATTTCATAAAACGATGTTTGTGTAAATTTGCGATAGCTAATAGTTCCTTCTTTATCAAATCATCTTCAAATTCAATACTTTTGGTAGTTAACCAGTCGATAATTTCTTGTTTTCTCCAAGATGAAGTTGGAGTCTTTTCTGTGCGTCCTGAATGATAGCTTGCGTTATCCATAACTACTACTGAGTCAGCTGGAAGATATTTTATCATTTCACCAAAGTAGTCCTCAAAAACATTCGAATTCATGGCCTCGTGGTAATCTCCCGTATTGAACGACTGAAAGGTTGGCAAACCTTCCTTTAGAAATCCCTATTTACTTCCAATATGGACAATTATTAGTCTCTTCCCTTTACCTTGTAATAATTAATAAAAAATAAAAAATTAAAAAAAATAAAAAAAAAGTCTTTTTACTTTGTTCAATTTATTTTATGAGGTTCTTGTTGGTATTTTTATTAATTAATTACTTGGGTCACCACGGCCACTCAGTTTTTTAATTCGCTTGAGAGCTAAGGTCGTAGATTTAATTCAGATAAGATTTTTGGGCGCCATCAACCAAAGGGGTTGAAAAAGATTATAAAGAAAAGAGTAAATAGAATATTTAGTTCCCTAGCCCTGAAAGAGAAAGCAGTATGAATAAAACAATTTTTTTAATCAATTCCTATTTTATTAATAAAAGAATAATACTTTCCACCAAACACCCGTTTTATTCATTTAGGAAGAAATAAACATAACATAGAAAAAGAATTTGAATAAAAGGCTAAGCAACTAAATCAGAGAAAGAAGATATAAAAAAATAACATAGAAAAAGTTATGACATGAGCTAGACAGCTCCACTAAAAGATATATTAGATCGTAGGAAATCAAACAGAATAAGAAGTGAGGATTCTTTCTAAACACCCAATATAAGAGGAGTCAAATACTAACTAAAAGCTTTGAACATAATTAAAGTGTAATTACTTTAACGGTTGTGACCAAAATAAAAAAGAATTTAAATTTAAGTTAAACTAAATCAAATTATAGCATTCATTATGCCAAAATTGAAAATAAAATATTAATTGTAGTAAAGTCAATGCAAGGTCAATCGAAGCACTTACAATGCCCCAAAATTGGGTTAAAATCCCTTGAGAAATTTATGATAACTTCAAGGTTATATAATTAAAGACATTTACCCTTTTGCCAAAATTCAAAGTAAAGCAGCATTTAGGGTAAAGTTAATATAAAGTCCCTTATAGCATTCACTACGCCAGAATTTAAAGTGAGATAGAATTTAGAATCAAATGCATAATTAGTAATATCACTTCCAGGTTATATTAATAAAGACATTTACCATGCCCTATTCCAAAATAGAATTGAGAAACTTAAAACTTTAGTTATGTTCCCAACTAAATAGCTTAGGGGTGAAGATAAAGATTATCTAGCTAAGTCTAACTAATAGATATAGCCAAAACCTAGAATGACAAAAAATACATACTGATGGTAACTAAAATTTCTGGGTCAGTAAGTAATGTATTCAAGACCGGAATTATCAGTCTCTTATTAACCCGCTCAAAACAGATATAGATATATCCATTACAAGGTTAAGTACAATGAAGAAGTTACCGATATAGGAATATCTCAACAAATTCATAGGGATATCTTAATAAAATTAAGTCAAAATAGAGAAAATTACAGCTATAGAAATATCTCAATACTCTATAAGGATATCTTAATAACATTAAGCAAACATAAAGAAATTACAGATATAATATCTCAATAACTTAGTGCAAAAATGCATACTTCCTGCGGAAGTTCTAGATTTATACTTAAAAATTAAACCTTTAACAGCTACTTCGGTTAGGAAGTAAGACTTACGTTTATTGTTTAATATAAATCTCAATTTAAGATAATTAAAATAACCATCTTATACTCCTTGACGAGTAAAAGTTAGTTTCATAAATTAAAACTAGCCTGTTCCAGCTAGATAATCATAAAACCTACTAGGGATTAATATACAAATGAATTTACAATAAATAGACCAACCACTCAAGCATTCCTTGACGAGGGAGGTTTCGGTTTTAAATTGAAAACTAAGTTTTCGTATGATACAAGATAAACAGTTTAGGTAATATGTACATTACTGGAGTGACCCATCCACTTTAAGCGAAATCTACAAGAATTTACAACAGTCTTAAGCGAAGCTAGGGTAATTATACACTATACATAAAAATATACAGAGGGAAGAATATACAAATATAATACAGTCTATCAAATCACCACATAAAAGGTTTATAACATAGGAGATTAAGTTAAAGGTTAACAAATTGTCTTTTAGTGATCAATTTAAAAAAGTTAAGTCCGGTGAGTGTGGCATTGTGCCAGTGAAACGTTACCAGTGATTAAAAAAGAGGTATTTTAGCAATATTATCTAAAAAGGTGGCTCTTGGCCCATTAGTAGTACATTACGAGTGATTCAACTGAAGTATTGAGGTGAAATTATCCTGAATTATTAGACACATGAAATTTACTCATTCAAATTCAAAAGAAGGGTTTTTTGGTATTATATCTTATGAAATTTAATAAAAATTAGTCGGAGGTGGTGTTAGTACAGTAATCAAGGAGAAAAAATATGCTACTTAGCTCATGTAAGGCAGGACTCTAGCAGACAGGCACGACGGATTATGCGTCAATCTCCAGCATCAGATCAATGTGGACGGTTGACCATACAGCACGTCGGGGTGACCGGCACATGCACCGAAACAGGAACTTCATCCAAAATGACACCCCCACTCGTCTTGGCCTCTCTAAGACATACATCCTCCATTCCAGACATGGGATCCATAGCAGGGTAAAGGATTTAGAGGAAGACTCCAGGTTACGAATACTGACTAATGCATTTCCAACACATTCATGGCTAAATCCATGTAGAAAGTAGAAAATAGAAGTAGAAAGTAATAAAGGTAGAAGATAAAAGATGTAGGAGATAAAAGAACCAGAAGATAAAAGAAGTAGATAAAACAAGTTGATAAAAGATAAATGAAGTTGGTAAAAGAAAAATGAATAACGAAAAATGAAGAATAATGAAGAATAATGAAAAATGAAGGTAGACGAATAACGAAAAATGAAAGTAGACGAATAACGAAAAATGAAGGTAGACGAATAACGAAAAATGAAAGTAGACGAAGCCTAAAACAAAACGTGAACATTAGGACGCCATTTTGTGAAACCCACAAGGTATTACTTACCAGGTGGTCGGGCTTCCTTCGGTCTAGGTGACGAAACAATCCCATTTAAGGCTCAAAAGACAGCTTCTATGTTAAATTCCGATCCGGCCATTGCCGCCACATATAAAATGTGAATAATTAACACAAAACCATAATTTTTATATCTTCGTCACCTGCTGTTCAAGTCTTCTGGACCGGTATATAGAACGAACAGACCTAGGCACTACGCCGTAAAGTCCTTAAATAGACTTTCCTATCAAAAAAACAACTTCCCACTCGTGACTCGTACTGCTTCGAAAACCCATGTGACTTCCGGTAATGACAAGTAAAGCTGGAGGGTACTTTGAACTTGAAAACGGGAATCTACTCATTTTAACCAAAAAAGCCATGAAAATAGATGCAAGTTTGACCCGAAACTAAATGCATCCAAAATACTAGGTTAGGCAACGTCAAAAAAACGGCAGTCATCCCAAAAATGTAAAAGATCGCATAATACCATCTGGGTGTGCAAGTGATATTCCGACAACTGGTCCTACACATCGTCATATTACGGGTTGCCTATACGTAGGTTATTATATTAAGAAGACCAGCCTGGGTCTAGAACCTTTTAGACAGGGGCGTATTCAAAAATTTTTAAAAAAATTTAATTATTTAAATTGGTCAAAATTTGATAAAAACTCGGGCCATCCACTAACGTTGTAACAAGCACAAAAAGATTGTTACAAATACCCCCTTTCAACAAAAAATTAAAAAATAAGAAATAATTCAGGACAATTGATTACCTCTTAACGTCTAATTTCCAAAAAAAATTTTAGGCTACAGGTTGCCTTTACATTTGAGATACAATATACATTTCGGTTTATTTTTTAGTCTTAATTACTAACTTACTAGCTATGGAATACGGTTGGGTTTAGGGCTGGTCAGCGTCTTCAAGATCAAGACTGCTATCCAGAGGGGATTTAAGATCTTTAATGTGATACCGACCGATGCTTTTATCGTGCTCATCCTTAAGTTCATAAATGATTGGAGAAATTTTCTTAATGATTTTACATTTAATGAATTTCTTTGCCAATTTTTTAGAAAAATAATTCCCAGCGTCAGACAAGATGAAATTTCTTTTATAGACTACGTCACCCACATCAAACTCAATATTTCTCTTTCTCAAATCATAATATTTCTTATTTCGCTCATAAGCTTTATTGATGTTTTTAATAACTTGTTCATAAATGTCTGGTAATTTAGACAGTTCTTGAGCTAAGTTTTGTCTGTCGTCAAATTTATAGGGACAAAGATTTTTACTTTCTATGATACCAAAATAATCTCCAGAGGTAGGTAAGTTACGTCCAAAAGTTAAGAAAGCTGGTGAAAATGCAGTTGATATGTGTGTAGTGGTGTTTATAGCGTTACATATGTGGTGTACGTGTTTGTCCCAGTCACGGTGGTTATTTTCTTTAATATAGGACCGAATCGCGGTGCCTATCACTCTATTTGCACGCTCTACGTTATTTGTTTGGGGATGGTATCTGGCATTGTACCAGATGTGACCTACTTTATAACTATTCATCAGGCTGGTGAATTCTTTTGATTTAAACTGCGTACCATTGTCTACTACTAGAACTTGGGGAACGCCAAAATATATAAAAACTATTTCCTCCAGAAAGCTACAAATTTCCTTAGTCAAAGCTCGTTTCATTTTATGAATAAAAGTAAATTTGGTGAACCAGTCTATTACGACGAGCAAATAACAAAAGCCGGACCTGGATTTTGGAAAAGGTCCCTGAATGTCTATAGAAAGTAATTTAAATGGTGTGGAAATATTCTTAGGTGCCCCCATGAGACCAGCCCTAGCAAATTGAGAAACTTTCTGTTCATTACAAACCTGACAACGAGAAATATACGTCTTTATATCTTGTCTAATCCCTGGCCACCAGCATTGTTCTAAAATTTTATCGAGACACTTTTTAAAACCAAAATGTGCACCTAATGGATTATCATGAAATTTTTCTAAGACTTCCGATCTTTTAATTCGTGGTATGATTAGTTTCCAATCTTTTTGGTTAATTTGAACATTGTGACTACTGGGGAAATGTTTATATAAGTTATTACCCTCTATTCGAAAAGCTGGATATTTTTGAGGATGTTTTTGTATTTTATCCCTCAACTGTGAATACCATTTATCTAGTGGAACGTTATCTATTGAGAAAATTTCTGGAAAACTACGACTAAGTGCGTCTGCGACGACGTTTGAGGTGCCAGACCTATGCTTAATAACAAAATTAAATTGTGACAGCAAGATGGACATCCTAGCTAATCTACCCATGGGGTTTTCTAAACGGAAAAGCCACTGCAAGGAATAATGGTCAGTTAAAATTGTGAAAGTTGGGCCACCCTCTATATAAGACCTAAACTTTAGTACAGCGTGTACTATGGCCAAAAGCTCTTTTTCTGTAACTGTTATGTTAATTTCTGATTTTGTTAAGGTTCTAGAAGCATAAGCTATTACATATTCGTCGTCCCCATCTGATTGAGTAAGGACCGAGCCTACTGCTGCGTTTGATGCATCAGTTTGTATGGTAAAGGGTTTATTAAAATCTGGATTTCGCAACACCGGTGTTGTAACTAGTCTTGTTTTAATATTTTCAAAAGCTTGCTCCGCTTCAGGGTTCCACTCTACAACTTGTTTTTTCTTTTTACTTTTTGTTATATTATTTAAGGGTACTATAAGTTCAGAAAAATTTTTGATAAATTTTCGATACCAAGAAGCCATTCCCACAAAACGTTTAATGCCTGTGACATCTTTAGGTTTTTGATAATTACAGATGGCTGAAACTTTGTCAGGATTCGCGTGTAATCCATTCTTGTCTACTACATAACCAAGAAAAGCAAGGCTAGGTTGACAAAATTTACACTTTTTTGCATTTATGGTGAGGCCTGCATTTTTAAGAGTATCAAAGACTTTATTTAGAGTTTCCAAGTGAGAGTCAAAATCGCTATTTACTACTACCAAATCATCAAGATAAACAAAGATGTTCTTTTCTAAAGTGGGGTCAAAAAGGCGGTCCATTAATTTTTGGAGGGTTTGAGCAGCATTACATAGCCCGAAAGGCATACGAACGAATTCAAAATGTCCCCTGTTAATGACAGTAAACGCGGTCTTGGCACATGAGTCTTCACTTAGTTTTATTTGCCAGAAAGCGTGCTTTAAATCTATAGAGCTTAAAAATCTAGCATCTTTTACTTTGTCTAGTGTTCTTGATAGGTATGGTAAAGCATAAGGGTCTTTAACTGTATAAGAATTTATGGCTCTTCCATCATAGCATAACCGGTATTCACCTGAATCTTTCTTTACAAGCAAGACATTGGCGGAATACGGGCTTGTGGAAGCTCTTAGCACACCGAGAGTTAATAATCTATCGATCTCGTCGTTCATGTATTTTTGCATATAGGGAGAAAGAAGAAAAGGTCTCTTACGAAAAGGTTCCTTACATGTAAGTTCTATTTTATGTTCTATTAAGTTGGTCACCCCTAATGTATCTGATACTAACTCATCAAACTTCCTAATCATATTCTCTAATCTACCCTTTTGTACCACTGTTAGATCGTTTTCAGACTGGATAGATATCTTTTCGAATTTTTCTTTAACAATAATTTCATTTAAACCCAGAGTGCTGTTTAAATCATAGGAATTGTCCTTAAAATCTAGTCTTAAGTTCATTTTTTGACAGAAATCTATGCCCAAAATAAAAGATTGATGAATGCTTGGAACTACTAATACTTCTAGGTCTACCTTTTTATTACTTAAGTAAAGTGGAAGGGTAACAGATCCTAAAATTGATTGTGGTTTGCCATCAGCAGTGGTAATGGATTCTCTACTGAATTCTTTAATTGTGAAACCTAAGTTTGATATGATTTGATATCCTCTCTTCCCTACTACGCTTTGCATAGCCCCTGTATCCAATAAAGCAGTCACCAGTTTATCTTTAATAAAAACGTCTAGATAAGGTCTTTGGTCGTTATTTGATTGTTTTGAGAATAAAGGTGAAATTTCATTATATTTAAAGAAATGTTTTACTGTATTTAGCCACTTAGACCAGTTGTTCGATAAATGAAAAATAGCGGACTTTAAATTTGCTTTTAAACACTCCCTGCCGACTGATGAGAGTAGATTACTACGTTTTTTGGACCACAAGCTTTACAATTAGGTCTGGTGACATTTTTGTGTCCACACTTATAACAGAAAATTTTCTTTTTCATTTTACAGGCGGAGAAGATATGCCCCTCTTCATCGCAGTTAAAACATTTAACTCTCTTTTTTAAAATAGGCTGAGTTATACCAGTAGTTTTATTTGTTTGATCTAAAGCGCTTAAATTTAGGTCTTGAAAATTTATTAAATTATCAGTACTATTGACATTGTGACTTGAATTTAGTTTTTCTTGTTCTAGATTGACATTGCTAGGAGATTGATTAATTTCACTAACGTTTCTATTATTATTATTATTAAATTTTTGGAAAGGCTTTCTATAAGCTAGCTCGGGTTCCAGAGTGGAAGAATTGCAAAACGGTGGAGCTTGAAACTTATCAGTTCTTACTTTTGTGTCTTCTAAAATTCGACAAAGATTTTTTAACTCAAATAAAGATACTGGTTGCCTCAGAGCTAATTGTCCCTGGTAATAGGGTAACAGATTTCTAGTTATTATTTTTAATTGTACGCTCTCGTCAACTGGGTTTAAAAATCTTTTAAATAAATTTTCCATAACCGCTATATAGATAAGCGCCCTTTCAGTAATACCTTGAGTACGAGATCTCATTTCATCCCACAATGCTAATTCATAGTCTATAGGCAAGAAATTTAAACGCAACTGATAAACTAACTCATCCCAAGTGTTAACTAGACTTCTTATTGACCTGTACCAAATTAAAACATCTCCTTCAAAAAGTTCGTGTGAAAAATTTAAGAGCCCTTCTCTAGGTATTCTATATGCTAGACAAAATTCCTCTACCCTCTCTAAAAAGCTGTGTAGACTTTGGTTTCTACCATTGAATTTAAGACCAATACGGTTTAAGGGAGGTAGTCTGTAATTATCCTGACTACTTAACGAATTTGAAGGCACTTGTCTATTTAAGAATGAGGTCCGATAAGGATCGTTATTTAATTGTTGATTAAATGGCCGGGGTTCGTTTAAATTTAAATTGGAGGCTATGCTATCGAAAATTCCTGAGTTTGGAAAACAGTTATAACTCGGATTAGGTAAGCTTGCGGTGATATTTGGTGGAGGACCTTGTGCAAATAAACTATGCCTATTTATATCTGGTCTTGAGCTATCTATGTTATAGGTATCTGCCTGTGGCAAGTTAGGACCCTGCAAAAATGATCGATTTATAGTGACATTTCCTTCAGATTGATATCTGCTATGCAAGTTTGCCTGTGGCAAAATAGGACCCTGCTCTAAACTTTGTTGTCTCTGAAAAATATGACCTGCGGCCTGATTTACTTGGTTTCCTGACATAAACCCACTTTCCTCCCTAATAAGGCTATTATCCATGTCGTGTGGAGAGTCTCCCAAGGTGGCCATATGTGAAAATCTATCTAAGGAATCTAATCTGCCCTGTTCATTATAAAAGTCTGGCATTATTCGCGAACTTTGAGGTCTTGAGTTTAAATTGATATGTCGTGTGTTTAAGTTGGTATTTTGTTGTGTGTCTCTACTAGATAAGGCTGCAAGATTTGGTGTGCGGGAACAATTTGGTTGAACCCAGCTTTCAAAGTCATTATCAATTAAATTTTCGCCATTATCAACTTTATTTTGAGATATTGAGTTTAAACTAAATTGTCGTCTATACAAGTTGACGTTTTCTTGTGTGTCCCTACTAAACAAAGTTTTAGGCTGTAATGTATGAGAACAGGTTGGTTCAATAGAGCTTTCAAAATCATTATTGTTACTCATATGTTGAGATACGGAATTTAATTGCGAAGCCTCCTGTGCTGGCCCACGAACAAGAACGTCAGAATAAATAATTATTTTAGGATTTTCTCCTGGATTTACTTTTTGTTCGTCGGTCGCAAAAGATACTCTACGAGAATTTACAATTTCAGAGGTTTCAGAATCGCTTTCATGCGAGGTCTCTGAAGAACTTTCATCTGTGTCCTTGAAATGCAAAAGATTGACGTCATTATTTTGAGCTTTTGCCTTTAAATTGGCAATAAGAGAGGTTGTTTCCGTTATAAGTTCGGATTTGAAATTGTCTTCTTCTGGGTTACCAGAAGAGATATACTCTAATCTACGTTTAACATGTAGTAAACGTGACATAGCTCTTTTATAATCAACATGTTCTTTATTGGAATTAAAAATGGTTACCAATCCTTGTAATATCAAGAGTTTTCTTTGGCATATTTGTGTTTCCTGTTGAAAATCCATCGATATCGCCGGATGAGGCACGATAGAATCATCTTTCTCAGCTTTCTGTAGCTGTCGCAATAAGGATTTGAGGATGTTGACTTTTGATCCTGGATCAGCCTGGATTCCTCTGACGCAGAGTTCCCAAACCAACTCATCTTTCCACAGGTAGGTAGGGTTCATTTTAGACATTTTTCTCCATACCAAAATTTACCTAAAAAATTCCAAATACAATCAAAAAATGGTCAAAATAATATCTCTGGCCAAGCCAAAAATATAGAAATTTATGTGTTTAGAAAGATATCACTGCAAGGAAAAATGAAGATTTTTATCTGAAATGTTGTTAAAAATTTTACTAGTTACATACGACTGAGCTTACACAAAATGTTATTCCTGGCCCCACGTTAGAGCGTCATTTGTAATAATTAATAAAAAATAAAAAATTAAAAAAAAAAAAAAAAATTATTCTTAATTGCTTTATTTTATCTTATTTATCTTAAGAGGTTGTTCTTGATATTTTTATTAGCTAATTACTTGGGTCACCACGGCCACTCAGTTTTTTTATTCGCAGTCATCCCAAAAATGTAAAAGATAGCATAATACCATCTGGGTGTGCAAGTGATATTCCGACAGCTAGTCATGCATATCGTCATATTACGGGTTGCCTATTCTGTAGGTTATTATATTAAGAAGACCAGCCTGGGTCTAGAACCTTTTAGACAGGGGCGTATTCAAAAATTTTTAAAAAATTTAATTATTTAAATTGGTCAAAATTTGATAAAAACTCGGGCCATCCACTAACGTTGTAACAAGCACAAAAAGATTGTTACTTTTTCTATGTTATTTTTTTATATCTTCTTTCTCTGATTTAGTTCCCTAGCCCTGAAAGAGAAAGCAGTATGAATAAAACAATTTTTTTAATCAATTCCTATTTTATTAATAAAAGAGTAATACTTTCCACCAAACACCCGTTTTATTCATTTAGGAAGAAATAAACATAACATAGAAAAAGAATTTGAATAAAAGGCTAAGCAACTAAATCAGAGAAAGAAGATATAAAAAAATAACATAGAAAAAGTTATGACATGAGCTAGACAGCTCCACTAAAAGATATATTAGATCGTAGGAAATCAAACAGAATAAGAAGTAAGGATTCTTTCTAAACACCCAATATAAGAGGAGTCAAATACTAACTAAAAGCTTTGAACATAATTAAAGTGTAATTACTTTAACGGTAGTGACCAAAATAAAAAAGAATTTAAATTTAAGTTAAACTAAATCAAATTATAGCATTCATTATGCCAAAATTGAAAATAAAATATTAATTGTAGTAAAGTCAATGCAAGGTCAATCGAAGCACTTACAATGCCCCAAAATTGGGTTAAAATCCCTTGAGAAATTTATGATAACTTCAAGGTTATATAATTAAAGACATTTACCCTTTTGCCAAAATTCAAAGTAAAGCAGCATTTAGGGTAAAGTTAATATAAAGTCCCTTATAGCATTCACTACGCCAGAATTTAAAGTGAGATAGAATTTAGAATCAAATGCATAATTAGTAATATCACTTCCAGGTTATATTAATAAAGACATTTACCATGCCCTATTCCAAAATAGAATTGAGAAACTTAAAACTTTAGTTATGTTCCCAACTAAATAGCTTAGGGGTGAAGATAAAGATTATCTAGCTAAGTCTAACTAATAGATATAGCCAAAACCTAGAATGACAAAAAATACATACTGATGGTAACTAAAATTTCTGGGTCAGTAAGTAATGTATTCAAGACCGGAATTATCAGTCTCTTATTAACCCGCTCAAAACAGATATAGATATATCCATTACAAGGTTAAGTACAATGAAGAAGTTACCGATATAGGAATATCTCAACAAATTCATAGGGATATCTTAATAAAATTAAGTCAAAATAGAGAAAATTACAGCTATAGAAATATCTCAATACTCTATAAGGATATCTTAATAACATTAAGCAAACATAAAGAAATTACAGATATAATATCTCAATAACTTAGTGCAAAAATGCATACTTCCTGCGGAAGTTCTAGATTTATACTTAAAAATTAAACCTTTAACAGCTACTTCGGTTAGGAAGTAAGACTTACGTTTATTGTTTAATATAAATCTCAATTTAAGATAATTAAAATAACCATCTTATACTCCTTGACGAGTAAAAGTTAGTTTCATAAATCAAAACTAGCCTGTTCCAGCTAGATAATCATAAGACCTACTAGGGATTAATATACAAATGAATTTACAATAAATAGACCAACCACTCAAGCATTCCTTGACGAGGGAGGTTTCGGTTTTAAATTAAAAACTAAGTTTTCGTATGATACAAGATAAACAGTTTAGGTAATATGTACATTACTGGAGTGACCCATCCACTTTAAGCGAAATCTACAAGAATTTACAACAGTCTTAAGCGAAGCTAGGGTAATTATACACTATACATAAAAATATACAGAGGGAAGAATATACAAATATAATACAGTCTACCAAATCACCACATAAAAGGTTTATAACATAGGAGATTAAGTTAAAGGTTAACAAATTGTCTTTTAGTGATCAATTTAAAAAAGTTAAGTCCGGTGAGTGTGGCATTGTGCCAGTGAAACGTTACCAGTGATTAAAAAAGAGGTATTTTAGCAATATTATCTAAAAAGGTGGCTCTTGGCCCATTAGTAGTACATTACGAGTGATTCAACTGAAGTATTGAGGTGAAATTATCCTGAATTATTAGACACATGAAATTTACTCATTCAAATTCAAAAGAAGGGTTTTTTGGTATTATATCTTATGAAATTTAATAAACATTAGTCGGAGGTGGTGTTAGTACAGTAATCAAGGAGAAAAAATATGCTACTTAGCTCATGTAAGGCAGGACTCTAGCAGACAGGCACGACGGATTATGCGTCAATCTCCAGCATCAGATCAATGTGGACGGTTGACCATACAGCACGTCGGGGTGACCGGCACATGCACCGAAACAGGAACTTCATCCAAAATGACACCCCCACTCGTCTTGGCCTCTCTAAGACATACATCCTCCATTCCAGACATGGGATCCATAGCAAGGTAAAGGATTTAGAGGAAGACTCCAGGTTACGAATACTGACTAATGCATTTCCAACACATTCATGGCTAAATCCATGTAGAAAGTAGAAAATAGAAGTAGAAAGTAATAAAGGTAGAAGATAAAAGATGTAGGAGATAAAAGAACCAGAAGATAAAAGAAGTAGATAAAACAAGTTGATAAAAGATAAATGAAGTTGGTAAAAGAAAAATGAATAACGAAAAATGAAGAATAATGAAGAATAATGAAAAATGAAGGTAGACGAATAACGAAAAATGAAAGTAGACGAATAACGAAAAATGAAGGTAGACGAATAACGAAAAATGAAAGTAGACGAAGCCTAAAACAAAACGTGAACATTAGGACGCCATTTTGTGAAACCCACAAGGTATTACTTACCAGGTGGTCGGGCTTCCTTCGGTCTAGGTGACGAATCAATCCCATTTAAGGCTCAAAAGACAGCTTCTATGTTAAATTCTGATCCGGCCATTGCCGCCACATATAAAATGTGAATAATTAACACAAAACCATAATTTTTATATCTTCGTCACCTGCTGTTCAAGTCTTCTGGACCGGTATATAGAACGAACAGACCTAGGCACTACGCCGTAAAGTCCTTAAATAGACTTTCCTATCAAAAAAACAACTTCCCACTCGTGACTCGTACTGCTTCGAAAACCCATGTGACTTCCGGTAATGACAAGTAAAGCTGGAGGGTACTTTGAACTTGAAAACGGGAATCTACTCATTTTAACCAAAAAAGCCATGAAAATAGATGCAAGTTTGACCCGAAACTAAATTCATCCAAAATACTAGGTTAGGCAACGTCAAAAAAACGGCAGTCATCCCAAAAATGTAAAAGATCGCATAATACCATCTGGGTGTGCAAGTGATATTCCGACAACTGGTCCTACACATCGTCATATTACGGGTTGCCTATACGTAGGTTATTATATTAAGAAGACCAGCCTGGGTCTAGAACCTTTTAGACAGGGGCGTATTCAAAAATTTTTAAAAAAATTTAATTATTTAAATTGGTCAAAATTTGATAAAAACTCGGGCCATCCACTAACGTTGTAACAAGCACAAAAAGATTGTTACAACCTGAAGGCACCTTAATATCCATTGACAGGTCTTCCATGAAAGCTTGGCAAGCACTGGTTATATTTTTGTCTTGCCACAATTTTGGTACCATATAACCTTCATTAATCCACGTCTCATCAAGATGAAAAATTTTCTTCTGCTCTCTTCTGTACCGCTTTCTACTTCTCAAGTATTTTCGTCGCCAGCAAACAATTTCATAGCTTTCCAGTAAAAGTGATTTACGGTGATGCTTTTCCCAGACACAATCCATACTTTTTAAAGTGGTCCATAAAAGTTTTCTAGTTATAAACGCAATACTGTCATCCTGGCCAAGCTCCATTAGAATCTTATCTAGGCTGGGTATTTCTTTTTTAAAATAAAAAAGTGAACTTTCATTCGAACTACACTTTTGGTGTCTTCATCCAGGACTTTTACTGGTCTGCCTGGACTTTTCTTGGGAGGTTCCACTTTACCTGCTATCTTCCTCTCCCTCAATAATTTAAAACCGGTGGACTTTTCAACTCCAGTCATTCAGGAACATCGGTTGACAGTTTCTTGTACAGTAAAGTTCGGATAATCGTATTTTATGCAATCATGTACATTTAAAATAATAACTTTTTCTCTCACTGATAGTGAAGAATTATTGGAACATCTTTTTTATTGGTGTGATTGTCGCCATTTTATTACTAATCTTATAATACTGTGAACACTATATACGGCTTATCAGCACATACTGATGCGTTAAACTAAACAGATATACTTATTAGGGTCATACACACACATGATATATAAGGTTTATTCCAAATTACCACCTATTTATATGATCTAGCCAAAGAGGTCAGAGCCAAACTCGGTACCTGTTAAATGGTACCTGTTAAAAGCAAAACGTAACTTTATAATCTACTATCTAACTGATCCCTACACAATATTTCGATTTTGACACTTCAGACCAGAAAACATACCTTTCCTAATTCTCTTACGTAATTACTTGAAATTTTAATATTACAAACAATACTATTTTATCTTAATACCCGTTAACCTAATTCTCTAAAATTTTTGGTTAGTTATCGTAAATAATTTAATGCACAAAGTTTACCTGCGCCTATGGCCGACACCGAAATTGAGCCGAACTGGACGGAATTTCCCATTTTCTTAGTCTACACCTTTCTGAAATAGACTATAGTAACTATGATCAATTTAAGAACTAAAATAATCCAAAAAGATATGTAATTGTATTATTGTCGAATATTTCGAATCAAGTAAAGAAATTAAATTTTCTTAAAATTAGTATATTTTTTTCCTTCTGTACTGTTGGCTTCTTAAGTTGGCCTTTCCTGGCTTTTACTTTTCGAATACACTTTTTAGGCTTTTTTGTTTGGTCTTTTTTCATTGCTGATTTCTTTCTTCATTCTTCTTTCTCTTGAAAATCGTTGTTCTTTTCCAGTTTTTTTTTTGTTGATTTTTTGATATTTTTCTTTTAATTCAGCATTCAGAGTGGCAGTCAGTCTTTCGTATGTGTGCTGCGGCTGTGATCTTATGTGTCAATTTGTTCTTAGATTATTTGTTGACAGCAAACCATTCGGTTTTTATCCTAGGATTCGTTGCATGTTGATTTGCCTAGACTTGATAATAAGCTTATCGGCCTATAGCTGTCTGCCAATGTTAGATCTTTACGAGTCTTGGGTATTAATGCCACTTTAGCCTTTTTCCAGTCTTCAGGGAAGCAGCCCCTTTCGAGTACAGCTTGTGCTATGTGAATCAATCTGGCAATTTCGCGCGCTTTTATACTCGTCGGTAACTAAGTCGTTTGTTATACGAAGGGATCAAAAGTATGAATCTGTCAATAATGACTTCACGTCAAATAAAAGGTTAAAATAATAAATACGAGGGAAATAAGATTCCAAACAATGATAACTTAATGAAACAAATTATAAATTACCGTTACACTATATAAGATGCACTTTATGGAAATATGACTGTAAGAATCAAAGGTAAGTCTAACATTCCCCACAAAGTCAATAGTGGCAGTTTTAAAATTGCTACAAGGTGTGACTCTCCTACTACAAGTATAATACTAGGTACTTTATTATGATCCGATCGAAACAATGCACCGGATAGGGAACGTATGCATCGATAATCATTTTGAAAACTGAGATCGAGTTTTTCACATTTTAAATGTTTGAGATGAAGATCTGGAATGGAAAACGTAACAACAATACTATCAGAAGTAGATCAAAGCCAACTCTTATCAAAAATGTAGTTGTTATCAAATAAAGCAGTATAGTAAAAAAATGCTCCTGAATAAAGAAAAAAATAGAAAGCAGGTAGTATAGGGTACAAGCGAACAAATCTGTTTTATTTTTATTTCATTTTAAAACACGTTCTAAACAAAATCAACTATGTAATTGAAAATGTTTGTAGGAAATCTTTGCGTGTGGGAAAGCAAGTTTCCTTTAGGTAAGAAAATAAATTACCGTCAGTTTTATATGTTGCAAAGTTTCCGATGGTTTCAGGATAGCAACTTTCGTGGAAGAACAATTGTAAATATTGTGGTAATAAATTTCTTAAAAGGATCGTGGCAGATGTCGTCCGGTGCAAATTTCCCTTGGTTTATCTTTTGTTTGGGCGAGGGTAAAAGAAAATATTTATAACATATTATATTTATAGCCTGCTATTCTCTCCGAATATTTTATAGGCGACAACGAAATATTATTACTAACAAACCTTTTTGCTGAATTGAAATAACAGATAAAAACTTTTATTCATTGTATTTATAAGCTCGCATTGTGAATTGTAGTTGCAGGTAAATTAAATTCAAATTTGCAATCATGGCACATTATCAGTTAGTGCTGATTTGCTTATAATTAGGGCTACAGGATCGCCTAAATTAGCAAACTAGAATATAGTTGAGCTAGACTTGAAGATAATATAGTAAAATCTCTCAATAGCTACCACCCTCGGGGAATCAAATGTTGATCGGTTATTTAGAGAAAAATTAAAACAACAGGTCTGCAAATCACAGTGTCTGTTAATTAATAAATATGTTGAAACACTTTTTATTGCTGAAATAAATAAACATACAGGGCATTCTGAAAGGTTTGGCCAGTTATTAGGGATCGAGTAAATTGAGACAAATTATACATTTTGTCGTACGTCTCCCCAATCTCGAGCTACAGCCTCGCAGAGAGTAGACAATGTAGATGTTTTTTTTCTTAATATTTTCGAAACCAATAAAGATACAAACTTGAAATTCAGGTACTTTAGTAAGCTTTACACGCAGAATCGAACTGTTGTCGTTAAAATGTGGACAATTTACAATATATATATATATATATGTATCGGTCCATCGTTGTTCCCTCCATGATAAACACCAGGCGGACCGACCTCCGGTATTTCTATAACAGTTACAGCGTAATGTTTGTATATATAGATTTGGGGGAGGAGCCTTATTACGTCTTTCAAGAGAGGGGTAAAGAATTGTACCAAAAAAAATTATATATATTTCCAAGTTAAAATGTAGTATTAGTTCCCTCTGAATTTATATATTTTAATTATGGTAATTACTCGTAGTTCCCTCCAGCGCAGTTGCCATTTTGTGGAGGGCGCTACGTGTTATTATTATTGTGTCCTTATATTCTTTAAAGGTTTAATGAAATAGGGTATTCGTGAAGGTTTAGCTGGCGCGAAAAAAAATAAAAGTGTTGAAGTTTCTAAGACAAACATATTTATTTATTCTTTTATCTTAATATTTATTGAATTTTTGACTTAACTGGACCATTTCGTTAAAGTTTTTGATTATAATAAACTCTTTTATCTATCACCTTTTATCACAATTAGCTAACGGGTTTAAGGCGGCCGATTTGTACCAATCCTGAATAATTGATTGTTGACGGTAAGCTTTATCATCTACCAAATTTTCAACTCGCTAACCCCTTAAACAAGGATACTTCACCTTTGACATTTTTTACATTACAGAGATAAGTATCCAACTTTTTGGCGCTATTTGGATTTTTCTACGCAGATTCAATTTTATTTTTAATCTGTACTCTGCAGGTAGAAAGGGTATAATTGTAGTGATGGTCTAGAATACTAATTTTCCCCATAGCTATGATTGCGGCAAATATATAGACGTACAAACCCCAGTCATAAGGGTTGTATTGTTTGTGTACCTCTTTTGGAATGTATAATTTCCAATCTTCAACGGTAAAGGTTTTTTTTATAAAAAATATTGTATGCCGTATAAACTGGAAATAAACAATACAATTCGATTTATTTTGAGGCACTATAGTAATGCTGTCCAGATGTAATTTATTGCCTTGTTAATATAACACCACAGTCTTACAGTGGTTATGTTTTGTTATAAATACTATATCGTTATATAACACTCTAATGAAAATATTGTTATGGATAAACGGAACCTATCCATGATAAGTAAGACTAAAAAATATCAAAAACTGATTTGGATAGCTTGCCAGATTGAGCTAGTCGGCCAATTCGCTGCAGATCCATTTTCTGCTTCTATTCCGACAGTCGCCTAGCTGATGTATATTTCTACTGGTTCTATGCACAAAAATTTTAAGAAGAATAAATTCTTTCCTCACAAAATACAAATTTTACACGAACTCGACGAAAACGATTAAGATAGAAGGACCAAATTTTGCGAATTAATATGCCAAAGGATTGACGAAGACCCCACCTTAATAAAATAATGTTTTGCTTTAGCGACGAGTCAACTTTCTTTTTGAATGGGTATGTTAACAAACACAATAATTAAAGGTATTAGGATAATAAAAATTCAAGATTTTTTTCGGGAAGACCACAATAAATGTTATGATGATGGTTCCAAGACCAAAATGTTCCGGAGTTAAAATCGCCCCCCCCCCCCCCCGATCGATCTCAAGCGAAATTATCCAAACATCCACCATGTCCAATAGGCGGGTTCTTCGAACAGCATTCAAAATGAAAATGGTGTGACAACTTCTTCTTCTTAACGTGCCATCTCCATCAGTGGAGGTTGGATATCACAGTAGCAAATTCTTCTCGGTCTTCGGCTGTTCTAATAAGCTCTTCAAAGTTCAGTCCAGTCCATTGGCGTATGTTTCTCAGCCATGATAGTTTCTTCCTTCCAAGGCCACGCTTGCCTTCGATCTTTCCCTTAACAATAAGTTGTGCGTAACGATATTTAGGGTTCCTCAGAATGTGTCCCAAATACGCTGTTTTCCGGATCTTTACGAGTTTAAACAGCTCTCGTTCTATCCCCAGCCTGCGTAGAACTTCTTCGTTTGTGGTGTGCGATGTCCATGTTATTTTGAGCATTCTACGGTAGGTCCACATCTCGAAAGCTTCTAATTTATTAATGGTTCGTGCTTTAAGTGTCCATGTTTCGGCTCCATACAAGAGGGTAGACCAAACGTAGCACTTCGAGAGTCTTAAACGCAGACTTAGGCTGAGTCGTGAGTCGCAGAGTAGCTTCCTAAGTCGCACGAAGCAGTTTCTGACTTGTTCTATTCTGCATCTTATTTCTACGTCAGGATCCAACTTGCAGTCCATCCAACATCCCAAATACTGAAACCTATCCACCTGTTCCAGAACTTCGCCGTTTATTTGAATTGGTTGTGGGACATTTTTTGATTTCTTGATGGTCATAACCTTGGTTTTCTTTATGTTTATTTTCATGCCAAATGCTTCGCAAGCCATGTGAACATTACTGAGGAGTCGTTGTAGGCCCAGATCCGAGTCTGCGATCAGGACAGTATCGTCGGCGTATCTGATGCTGTTAATGTTCACGCCATTAACCTTAACTCCGTCTGAAGAGTCCGCCAAAGCTTCGCCAAATATTAATTCCGAGTAAAGGTTGAACAGTAGTGGTGATAAAACGCAGCCCTGTCTAACACCCCTGTGGATCTCAATTTGCTCGGACGACGATTCCTCAATTTTAATTCTGGCGTTCTGGTTCCAGTATAAATTCTGCAACGGTGTAGTGTCTTTCTCGTCCAGACCCATGCCACGAAGAGAGTCCATCAACAGGTCATGTTTCACTCTATCAAATGCTTTCTCAAAATCTATGAAGCAGATGAAGAGGTCTCTTTGTTGATCATAGCATTTTTGTGCTAATACCAGCAAGCTAAACAGGGCCTCTCTCGTACCCATTCCGCCCCTGAAACCAAATTGGTCATCTCCAATATTTGCTTCGCATTTGCGAGAGATGCGGTTAAGGATTATTCGCAGCAGAACCTTTAAAGCAAGTGACAACTTAAGTTATTAAAAGACCCGAGATTACCAGCTTCCAAATTGACTTCTGCAATTTAAGAGGACTGAACTCGAACATCAATGCAGTTCATCAATATCAACAATCTACCAAACCTCATGTACTTGCACTAACCGAAACAAAGGTCACATCATCATTTAGTACCGTTAGCTATTTATATCCTGGATACGACTTTCATCACCGATTTAGGCGCCATTTTGGCCTTTGTCTCTTTGTCCGCAGTGATATTTCTTGTCGACGGGAGAAGACACTCGACCCTAATGACTTTGATGTAATGTGCTTTAAAATATTAATGCAGGGAATTACTAAATTCATCTGCTGCCTTTACTGGCCGCCAAGCGATACCCATTACAGAGACTTGTTTTCCTCTCCTGCTAAGTCGACTTCTTGCAAACCCACCATCCCAATTCCGAAGTTGTCATCCTTGGCGACTTTAACGTTCGTAATATTAACTGGCTCAAATACTCAAACGCAACCGACAAGTAAAGTCACGAAGTCATCAGCTCTAACCTCATCCAACTCGTAAGTGAACCAACTCGGATTTCAGGCCGAGATGGCGATGTTGCTAGTTTGTTGGATCTTTTCTTAACTTCAAACCCCGAGTTTTACACTGCCACCTTGAGGCCTCCGCTGTGAATGTCTGACCACAACCTCATTTCGGCACTGAACAAACTACCAATTAGTGCCGAACAGCCTTCTAAACTACGTAAGATCTGGCATTATACATCAGCTATATGGGATGGCCTAAAGGATAATTTTTTAACCTTTCATTGGCAGAAAGTTTGTTTTACCTCTAATGATCTACCCATCCCTTTCTTAAGAAAGTGCCCTTCTAACAACAAGCCTTGGTTTATCAAAAATTGCGAACGAGCTGTTAAATTACCAAATTATTTCTACCGACAATGGCGTCAAAACCCTACCTCCGAAAATCGTACCATCTTTGTTAACGCTCAAAACTAATGCAGGCAAGCGATAAACCAAAGCAAGAAAGCACACAACCAGAGAATCAAAGACAAACTTCTTAAAGGTCCTAACGGCTCAAGATCATTTTGGTCGGTAGCTAAGACCGTCAGTCAGAACTTTACCAAGTCAACCATTCCACCTTTGACATGTTCTGATGGCACCATTGCGACCAAAGCACAGAAAAAAGCAAACTTACTGGCGGAACTATACTCTTTACATTCAACGGATAATTTTCAGGGAAAAGCTCTACCGAACACTCCCCCTGTAGAATCGGGAATGCCCTTAATTGTTTTCCTGCACCGCTATGTTAAACGAATCTTGAGAAGTCTTGACACTAAAAAGGCTTCTGGTCCTAACGATATTCCAGTCATTGTAATTAAGACATGCGGTGACGAACTGACACCGGTATTTTGTAGACTTCTTAACTTATTTTACAAAAAAGGAATATTCCCTCTTGCTGAAAAACTGCGCGAGTCCAACCCATACCTAAAAAAGGCAAGAATACCTTGCCAAACAACTATCGTCCAGTCGCATTGCTTTCGTTTATATCAAAAGTTATGGGGAAGGCTATCAACGAAAAACTATTAAAATACCTAGAAGGCTTCAACATTATTAGTGACCGCCAGTATGGATAGTCTAGTCTAGATCAACAGGAGACCTTCTTGCTTATGTTACTTGCGTTTGGAACAACGCAATAGAGCATCATGGGGAGTCCCGGGCGGTAGCACTGGACATTTCCAAGGCCTTTGACCGAGTATGGCATGAGGGGCTTCTAACTAAAGTGAGAGCATACGGGATGCCGGTTCAGTTTTGTTAATGGCTTTCAAGCTTTCTTAAAGACCGTTCTCTGCGAGTGGCGATGGACGGATTTATTTCAGACACATTTAACATCAACGCCGGAGTCCCTCAAGGTTTTATATTGTCACCCACCCTCTTCTTACTTTACATTAACGATCTTTTGGAAAAAACTAAAAATCCTATGTATCGCTTCGCCGATGACAGCACACTTGTTTCATCTTTTACTTTGGATGCTCGGACATCGGCTGCCAATGCCCATCTCTATAGGCAGCAAGCGGTCTCACATCTAAGCAAAGACCTGAAATAAATTCTGTCTGAGGGTGACAGTGACCAAGTAGAACTTAACGCTAAAAAACCCAGGCGGTAGTTTTTTCTAAAAAAGATAATGTTGAAAAACCGGATATAGTCATGGCGGGACACTCGATTCCCTTGGCTTTATCAATTCATTTATTGGGCGTCAATTTGGATAGTCATATGTCTTGGCATAGTCACGTTGCGGCTATTGCTAGGGCAGCCTTGCCGACGCTTGGGATACTTTTCCGAACTAAGAACCTCTATACACTTCAACAACTATTGATGTTCTATCAAACCCAAGTTAGAGCATCGTTGGGGTACTGTTCTCATATTTGGGGCTCTGCTCCTAAACGATCAAGCGTGCTATCTATAATAAATGTACCAAGTTTGGTTTGGATCGGCCGTTTTTATATCATTGGTCAATGGTTTTTTGTAAAAAGTATCATGGGTAACGTACTACTCTTTAAAGGGTTAGTGAGTTAAAACTATAGTAAATGATAAAGCGTATTATCTAGAATAGATGTGCCAAGTTTGGTTAGGATCGGCCGTTTTTAAACCTTGTGTCAATGGTTTTTTGTAAAAAATATCAAAGGTGAGGTTCCCTTATTTGAGAGGTTGGCAACCTAAAATTTTAGCAACCGATAAAGCTTACTGTCTACAATAAATGTGTAAATTTTAGTTTGAATTGTTCGTTTTTAATTCCCTGGTCAATGTTCTTTTGTGAAACATATCAAGGATAAAATATCCTGATATAAGGGTTAGGCTAGTTGAAATTTTCTTAGATGATAAAGCTAAGTAGCTACAATAACTGTTTCGACTTTTGTTCAGATTAACCGTTTTTCAACCCTAGGTCAATGTTTTTTTGTGAAAAATATTAAGGGTAAAGTAGCCTTATTTAAGGGGTTGAAGAGCTGAAATTTTAGCAAACCATAAAGCTTACTCCCTGCAATAAATGCGCCAAGATTGGTTCGGAGTGACCCTTTTTAAACCCTCGGCCAATAAATTTCTAGTCGATAAATAATTAGGTACTCCCCACTCGCATCTTATATTTGATCATAATTTTTGCGGAACAATATTAAAAACACATGTAAAACATTGTTGTCGGATTTCGGAGGGAACTAAATCGACTAATTAAATTGAAATCTTCTATAACATTCTGGAGGGAACTTAGAACGAAATATGTAACCTACAAACTCGATTACAGCGCCGCCGGCAATACGTCGAACTAAACCATCCATTGTCAAGATAAATATGCACAAATTACCCTCCAGGCAATTTTTCGTCAGTTGCTAGGAGGAAGCTTGGACAATGGTTCAAAGTGAAATTCAAGGCAAAACGTAGTTCCCTCCACAATCGGAGGGAACTTGGTCATATATGAGGGAACTACGAATGATATATTTGTAGTTTGGAGGGAAGAACGTAGGGGTTATACATATATATATATATATATATAATTTTAAATATTTCTACTTAAATTTATCAGAACTGAAATTAAAGTAAATTAATAACATACATATTATACAATGTACTGTATGTTTGCTTTGAAATTAATATTTTTTATTTTATTTTTACAAAGGTATTATTCACATTTTAATAGCAATTGAGAAGTATTTGTAGACTTGTCAAGATTGTAAACATTATTAAAAAAGTTTTTGAGTCTCAGCAAGCTTCAGATAGGCTTGATATTTTCGACACTGGAGCAAGTTCAGGTTCCTCTTCCGCTGTCTCAGAGTTCGGAGTAGTTTCATCTGTTTCTTGGATCTCTTTAATACACTCGATGATAGTCAATCCTGCACTTTCTGTTGGTAAATCATTATCAATAGAGGCAAATTGTTCCAAGTTCACAAATATGTCCATATTGTTAGGAGACAGTTGTGGGAGCAAAATATTCTCTTATTCTTCGAAGTAGTCAATATTATCTATATTACACATAAATCCGGCTTTCATAAACTCCTAGTTGAGAGCATTGAAAATGAAACTTGACTCCCGACTACCGTATGGAATGGACTCGACTTGGTTTCCGACCACCGTTGAAATCTGGTATGGTTTCTGACTACTGTGCTGATTAGCAGTTACGGTGTCACCCGCCGAAGTACCATCCGTTGGATTTTTTCGTAAGTATTATCCTGATAGTACTGTGGATAGATTCATATGCTTGTTCCATAGAGAAAAATAAAACTGTGTTTAAATTGCTAAAATAAGGGGCGTATAAGGTCATGTATTTTACGCTGGCCCTGTACCAACTTGGGAGTTTTCTGAAGAATATCTCATATTCTTTGGAAAGCCAGCAGGATATCCGAGATCGTGTGAATCTCAAGGCTACCGAATATCAAGTGCAGTAAAGCAGAACCTCGTTCGAGAGACCGGCTACTTTTAGGTGTTCTCACGCTCACTAGAGTAAGTAAGGAAATGAGTCAAGCAGTGAATGTCCTGGGAATTAACCGTCGACCGGCAGCACTATTGTATCCTCACTCATAGTAGTGTAGCTTCTCGGGAGTGAGTACCCCGTCTCGATTATCAGGACGGATTGGTGTGTTCTCGCGCCCACTATTGCCCTGACTACCGTTTCGCCAAAAGTCCGAACGACGGGAATGCAAGAGACTATGCCGAGTTGACTCGATCTTTCACAGTAGTATTTGCAGGGCCCCGTTAACAAGTAACCAACATTCTCATGACGCTATAGCTTCTTCCAAGGAGACTGCTCTCACTTGTCTATGTTCATTTAGATACCCCGCGTACCGTCGCTTGTTACACTCAGTGCGTTGGCGGTAAAATATCTTTATCATCACGAGTGTATCGTAATTTTGTGGACTTTGATACTCTATTTAATATCGTCGGTCCCATGCCAATACCATGAATGTGCAAAACTATAGTTTTGAGATAATTGCATTTAAAGTTTGTAATGATTGGGAAAAATAAGGTTTTTGTGCGATTTTAAATATTTTTTGCAATAAGTAGAAGTTGTATCGACCAATTTAAGTTGTCTAACAAAATTTTTGATAATATTCAGTTTTTTTTTGGAAAAAAGCACATTCGTGCTTTTGCCGTTAAAACATTTTAAACAATTCAGTTTCGCTGAATAGAAAACTGAGAGCCATTAAGTTTTTGCGAACTCGTTTCATAAAAAAAAACAAGGAAATTAAACGTTAATACTTAGATAATTAAAAGTTTTAAAAAATACATTCAGTTTTAATTAAAAAAAACAAACTAATCACTGTCTTCTGAGTCACTTTCCGACGCATTCGGCTCTGGTAAACAGTCACGGATTTTTTCGCTGCACTTCAAAGATCTGTAGTAGTTATGATAAATCTTAGGTATTGTAAGATCATTACACATTTTCTGCAAGTCTTGAAATTTTGCATTGGAATAGGGAACTCATCATTGTAGGGCTTGTTTAAAGTAACTTTTCTTGGACGGCCTTTTTTGGAACAATTTACTTCATTAAAATGTTCATCTGCATAACTTGTTTTAAAGAAAATTTTTGTTGGCTCATCCTTTAAATAGCGAAGCCAGCAAACTTTGCGCCATGGAATTTGATTCATGTTGAAAGACTGTGTTCCGAATGCCTTGAAATCTAAAAAGTCTTGGTATGTAAGGTTTTTGACTACAAAAGGTCGTGGCCTAGTTCTTGCACTGCGAATAATTTGTGCCCAACCTTCCGCAGAATACACCGGAACGTATTTCGCTTTTCCTTCTATTTTCGAATATATTGAGTCACACTCCATTTCAGTGTGACCAGTTTCGAAAAATTTATGATCTATTTGATTTAGGGTAGGGTGAGTGGAGAGAATTTGAAGGCACATGGCAGCAAAAATGGAGTTTTTTTGTTGGCCACCACACCCATTGGACATCATTCGAACCTCTTTAATATTTTGATGTGCTAGAATGTAATCGTGAATGCACGAAGAGATTTCAACTGATCCTCTTTTTCCTTGAGTTTCCTCCCAAACATAACAAAGAACATCTTGGTTGCCCAAGTTGTAAACTGTGAAATTGTAGATGTCTAATTTTCTCAAATAAAAGATTTGACCTACTGGGCCTTTTGGTGTTGTAAGAACTGCTTGTAAATCGAAGTTAAAAGATAAAACTTCCGTATTTTCCTTTGCAATTCTTTTGTCGTCATCCCTGGACTTGCGAGCTAATTCTTTTCTTCCTAAATGTTGTTGATATTTTTCTTCTCCTTTTATTCTTTCAGTTTCTGTCATTTCCTTTTGCTCTAAACATTTTTTACATTGATCTTTTTTTGGCCGGAAGAACCCTAAATTATATTCTCTAAAAATCTGTCTATATTTTTCTAAAGAAACTGAGTTTATAATTTTTTTCTCCTGGCACATTTTTTTGTACATTGCATACATACACATTTTTTTGTGAGGAGCTTCTGCAGTAATGCGACTGAACGGCGGGAAATGAGAGGATATGCTCCCTAATCAACTGCTCATCATTATTGCTAAGCTTGTTAAAAGGTCTGTGTTTTCCACGCATGTCTTTCTCAACCACCCCATTGGAAGAGCGGTTCTGCAATGATGTGCGAATAAACGAATCGGTTATATTGAGGGTAGCCATAAAAAACTCCCGACATACATTTTTCTTTTGTCCTTCAACTGTCAAGCTGTAGTTATAAGTATAGGTTCTTCTTGAATTTTCTAGGTTTCTTGTTACTCTATTCTTCAGTTTTTGTTCAATATGGTTAATAACAAAAAATCTTTGATCATCTATTGTCGACAATTCACGAAAGGCATTATAAATTTCACGTCGGTTTGCTTCCATAAATGTAATACAATTATGTTTTGATTTTCCATAACAAGGGGATGGTAGCAGGGGGCGTGCAGGTTTCTCTATATTTTGCGCACCAACGTATGACTCGCCCTTAAGTTTCTTTTGTTTTCTAACGTTTTTCTTCCATAAAGCAATATTTTTCTTCCTCTTGATGGGGTGTCCTAAAATAATTAAATGTATTTTTATTCCAAAATTTTATATTGATTTCAATCAACTTACTTGGTTCATATTCTTGAATGTTTTCGTTTTTAGATTTAGATTTATTCGATTCAGTGCTTGAATTCGAACTGGATGAACATGATGAGCAGGTTGATGAACTGCTAGAAGTATCAGAATCATTTTCTGGATCATAGTTATCCGATGAAGATTCGATTTCGCATTCAGTCATATTATTATTATAGGTATTAGAAATATTTCGTTTTATCCCGGAAGTGGAGGGCATGCTTTCATTAATACTTTTTTGATTGTTGATTTTATCTAAAAAAAAAATACAGTTAAAATTGGTTTTCAGTAATTTAACTAGTAGTTACCCAAACTTAATTTTGCTGAAAACTTATGAGAGACTTCATAACAAGTCGTATCGGAAGTACATTGCTCTATTCCAAGAGTAAATGGAATATTTTCGTCAAATTGTTCAATGGCAGTGTTATTGTACATAATTTCTACAAAAAATTAAAATAAAACAGAAGGTGTCACTTCAATAGTAATTTTAGCTATGTAGTATACCTACCTGATGATGATCCAATTTTCGAAGATAACTGAGAAACATTGTTTTCTGGTACTGTGTTTTTTTCATAGACGCATTCTAATTCAGATTCGGATAATATTGTTTTTTCATTATATTGATTATTGGCACTGGTACAGTCGATTTTATCTTGAAAAAAAAAAGAATTAAAATTATTCTTTTTAGGTTTCTAATTAAAAAAATAGCTTACCCAGTATATTTGGGACAGATTCATGAATGTCACCTTCGGCCATAGTAGTATTTCGTGTTTCGACCTGGGTATTTGAAATAAAAACAATATTATTATTATTATTACAGTGAAAACAAACATCTAAGTCACGGCCTCAAAATATGGTATAGGTCTGATGATGCCAGTTTATAAGGCGAAACGCGTTACCAACTAGAACAATATATTTTGAGGCCGTGACTTAGATGTTTGTTTTCACTGTAATTGAATTCAGGTCTCTTTGGGAACCATGGACGGATTCTTTGAATTATTTTTACCTGATTATTTTCATCTAAATTATTGTCCTGTAAAATAATTCTTGATTTGTTAGCCATTTGCAATATCCTTTTTGTCCTGGCACTCATGATTTTTAAAAGCTAACGTTTGTAAAATTAAATGCGAAAGTCTTGCTTGAGTTTTCACAACAGATTCACTTGTATTTACCTAGTTTTTTGCAACGTGAAAAACACGAAAGTGTTACATTGACAATTATGTGTAAAGTTCATCGAAATAGATATTCACGAAAGTGACAAATTCACATGTATCTAAATAATTGGTCGCAACACCAAACACACGAAAGTGGTACATTCAGATAAATTAAATAATTGTTTACAACGCCAAACACACGAAAGTGGCACATTCAGATATTTTGAATAATTGTTCGCAACGCCAAAGACGCGTAATTGTCACATTCGTGCAGTGTCCGTGGCGTCATCCGGCAGAGAACTGACCATTCGTGAATACTCGACTTGACATCGGGCCAACTATGGCGCGTAAACACATTCGTGAGTTTGGCATGGCTAATGTTGGTCCTTTTAAGACTTACGGTGCACTTAGGTGAAATCGGTCAATTTTGCACATTCATGGTTTTGGCATGGGACCGACGATTTCACATCTAGAAGCCTTTGCTTATAATACCATTCAAAATTATTTATTATAAAATCAGACAACTGCGTTAAATTAAAGTCTTTATTTCTCTCTAAAGCTATACCAAGCAGCCTAAATGTAACCTCAATGTAATTATTTGTGTTTGTTCCCCGAATCATCAAGTTACGCCTGTAAAATAAGCACCATAACTCAATCCGTTCTAGCATTGATTCTACATATTTAGTAAATTTTGGATATTTGGAAAATTGATCGAACTGCTTTTTTGCATTATTTAATTTTTCTTCTGTTTGAGAGGTGAGAATATTGCGGAATATTGCGTATGCTTTTTAACAGTCTTCTTTTAGAACCCCATTTTTAGAAATTTGAATCCACTTTCGACACGCCTTTAAAACGTGGAATGAGCATAAAAGCAAAGTAGACTTGGGCCAAAATAGCTTTGGGATATTGTTAAAATGCTTTCTCCAAAGCGTTTGAACATCAGTTTTTGTAGGAATGTTATGTCTCTCTAAAACTTGATTTTCGTATTCATTACCTAGTTCTTCCATTACATTCATAAAAAAAGTATGATTAGCTGAACTAACTGAATGACCCTTTTTAAATAATTTTAAAATAATTTTTTTGCTTTCCAAACTTAAAGGTCTCTCGCTTAGATTACCTACGCACAAAAATCTGTGATTGTGAGAATTTTTAAATTGAATTACACATGACCAGTCAGGAAATAAAGGATAATGGAAATGGTTGATTTTGACCCTGGGGCAAACTTTTTTATTGTAATAATTAATTTTGCTGGACAGTTTAAATTTCGAGTTTTTTTCTTTGCTTCTGCAACATTAGTCCTAGTTTTTCTATGGCATTTGTAGATTCTTTTAAATAAATTTCGTTGTCTGCTTTGTATCTTTAACCAACCATGTTTTTACAATAGTCCATATTTCTTTTTTAAAATCTTCTAGCTTACGTACCCAGTTCTACTAAAACAATTACTTACACAAGTTAGGAATGTCGATTTAAAAACTCATAAAATATTAGTAGAAACTTTAAAAAAAATCTCTACCAGCACCATCATATTAAATTGTTATGTTAATTTTCGTTAACACGTTCGCTGCCAACCACGCGTGTTATTAGAAACGCCATTCGAAACTGTACTATATCCTTTTATGAATTAATAAAAGAATGCCTTTACCATTTGCTTCGAATTGAGCCTCTCCTTCTCAAACACCCACGAGCCGCCACTGCTTATAATATCGTATAATAGCCCTGGCAGTGAACGTGTTAATTTAATTCCTAATTGCAACTATAAAGCGCCCTTAAGAATGTTTCAAAATTCACTATTTTATTTTATAAACTGATCATTTTAAGACTAAAACTTACCTCAACATCAGCTTTTGATTTTAAATTACATCTAACGATATTATTGCCATCAAATTTCTTGTAACTATAATTATCTGGTAACAAATCCATTTTTATACATTAGCTTACACGTAAAAACAGTAAAACACCCTAGCACGTAGTAAGTCTGCTGTTTCAAGTCGAACCAACTGCAGCAGCGTTGTGCTTTTGCACTGTACTGAAATGTTCTCAAAAATGTAATAGATTGTACTAGACTGTCAATTTTTGGGATTGGGTTTGATTTTTTTGAGTAGAAGGCTAGGTTAAAATGTTTAAACTGCTCTTATTAATTTTTTTCCTGTATTTTTTATTAAAACAATTTTTGAATAATACATAACATAAAAAGATCAAACACACAGTCGTTTTGTTACACAAAGAAATAAATCTTTTACGGACTGAAAGGACTAAATAATGCGGCTTCAAAACTACTGTACAACTGTACTGTAAACAAAAGAAAAAGGCCGACTGCCGAATGGAATTCAATTTGTCTGCACCGAACAAAGACATTAGCACCGAATCGCCGAACCTCGGTGATTCCCCAGAAACAAAATAAACACCAACAGGCGCGAGGGAGATGTAGGTCACGTGGTTTTACCGATTAGAGAGTTCTCGCACTACTCTAAGAACGAAATCAAATAAATCAAAATTTTTAGGTTGTAATTTTTTATTACTTTTTACTATAGCTTATTGGGATTTTGTGTTGTTGGGTGGTATTGACTGAACCAATGCTGATGAATTTTGTGAAAATGTAATAGATTATTCGAATTTTAGCTATTGTAGTAATATCGTAATAGGCAATGCCCAAATGTAATAGATCTAGTACAATTGTAATAGCAACTACAACGCTGAACTGCAGAGTGAGTGTCGGCCAATACTAAAAATCCGAAAAGAGCCGAAGCGTCGCCGGAAGTCTAGCGCGTCTGCTACTGAATATGTTACCCGGATTGATGATGTTTCACACGGGTATGAAGCTTTTCATTGGGCGTACGCCAACGTAGGCATCTTGAGGGGACCACGATTTCTGGTAAGGGACGAGGTAAAGCGTCAATCAAGCTGTCATCTCATATGAAACCGAACTTGAGTGTTGCTATCTCTATCTATTAATAAGCGTGACCCAATGGTGCTAGTCTTTACTACTCCAAGACCTGAGTTGAGATTTACTTCGCGGTACATTATAAAGCTGTTTCTTTCTAATACGTATTATCGGTCACTAGTGTTTCTTCTAATTACTCCGAGATCTGATTTTAAACTAGCACTGAGTTAAACGAATTGTTCATTATCGATTTTTACTGAATGCTAAAAAATGACAATTTTACCATGGAATTTTTGTCGCCATTTTATATTGATTTGTTTTGTCGTGGTTTTGTACCGGCAAAATTTTAGTGTTATATCGTTTTTATTAATATTGCTTGTAATTTTTACCGTTCCCTTTTTGCGACATGGAAGGCAAGTACAGGAATCGCCAGAAAACAACTCTCGTATTGTGTCCTTTTGCCCTTGATGCCTAAATCGCGCTTATAGGTTAGGAAATCGTCATCCTCTTTATTTTAAAACTATTTAGTAAGTACCTATGTTCTCTACTTTACGTACATGAATCTATACCTAAATAAATCTGCTTGTATAATAACAAGTAGTTTAAAATGCTATTGCTTCTTTCTAAAGTATGTTCGAGTGCTTGGTCTGCATGCAAGATAAAGTCGAAGCAAAAATTGTTTCAACTTTAGATTGGTTTGCTGAGTTCATGTTGGTGTAATTAAAGAAGGTATATAGGGTAAAGCTACATGTGTATTTGATTAGCATTTCTCTAGTTTAATCAAATTTGCATATGACCAAGGAAGCTCGGTGGGTGCATTACAATTCTTTGTGTGAATAAAGTGGATTTCATCATTTATTGTTAAAACAAGTCAAGTGACATTTTCTAAATTTAAAAATAAATAACCCAAGTTCAACACTTAGGGCTGTTTGTGCACTAGATGGTCAGAATGTGTTTGCAAAGTAACTCGTATAGAACCTATGATATTAATTATTTTTGTTTTCTGCAGAGCTTAACCAGGCAAGGGAAAGCAGCCCCAGAAAAAGTGGGTCCATTGCAGACTGCTAATCTTTGTGTCAGGTTTGATAAAAATTCTGGTTAGTTTATTCTTCATCATTGTTTTTAATGAAAAAATGTAATTTTGTCTTTTTCCAATAAGACAATATATTATGTATAAACTAGTAATTTTTTCCCTCGTTTCAGGAAGCATATTGATCAATCTGAGTAAGCCTAGCAGACTGAAACTCAGAGACAGCTACTTACACCTACTATGATGGCTGCGCAAGGCCCTAAAATTATATACATCTTCCTAGAAATGTGCTTCAGGTTAGTTCATTGTTGGGCATTGTTTCTTACAAAAAAAATGTAGTTTAGTGTAATTGACTCATATTTTGTTTAAGCCCAAAGAATTCTTATTATATTATAGTTGTCATTTTTTTCCTCGTTTCAGGAGACTGATATAGACTAATCTAAATATGCCTAGCAGACTGAGGTATTGGCGACAGCTACCTAAAATGATGTACACCTTACTAGAAATTTACATTTGTGTAGGAATATGTTTGGGTGTTTCTATACGAGGGCTGCACAAGGATTGAAGTCATGTACACTATCGTGACACTGAACAATATTGAATGATACCTACTGAACTGAACGTCAAGATGCACATCTTAATGATATTTGCGTAACCCTTGGCTTACTCTGCTAAAACTAAGGTCCTCACTACTTTCATAAATTATTGTATAAACTTTTAAAATATTTAGTTACTTATTCTGCATTTTTATTTATAGCAATTTATTTATTTCGCTAATATATAAGTTAGGTGTATAGATTGTTATATTATGTTTCATTATTTAAATTCTTTAATTTTTAGTATTTAGGTTGTTTTTACCCTCAGGACGTATTTTAATTCATTTTTGATGATGCCATCAGCAAAAATGTAATTAAAATGCGTCTTAAGGGTAAAAATAACTATAATACTAAAAATTAAGGAATTTCAAATTTCCCGCTCTGCTTTTACTCTCCTCCCCCGCTTCCGCCCACATCCGACCGATCGAGATAATAGTTCACGACCACCAGTTATAGACTGCGCTGCCGTCGGAACAGATGGTTTGAAATGTCTTTATGTTGTATCTCTCTTTACATGGGAACCGCTCTTCTTAAATTTTTGAGTTCTGTGGTGTTTCATTCAATTTTGACAACGTTAGAGTTTCGAGTGTTTGCTGGTTTTGAGAAATTATTGCTGTGTTTTCAGTGTTTGGTGGTATTTTTGTTTGGAGACTAATTAAAATATGTTGTAAGTATCAAGTATGCGACAAATCGGAGGATAATAACCCTGCAGTTACTTTTCATTGGTGAGTAAACAGAAAGTTGGGTGATAGGTTAGGTTTAGCATTGTCACATTCTAAAGTGAATGCAGCTTAATTTCCACTCCCGGCCCCATCCAACTCCTCACGTCGCCTCAACTACAAACGATTTTGTCAGCACATCTTAACAGCATTTGTGAATAACTTGTGCTCTCTATGGTTATTGGATCATTTACAATAATAAAAAACCCACATTTGTCCAATCTTTCATTAATTTTTTTAAACAAGAGAAATAAGAAATGGGGAAGCGGCTATACCCCTGGAATACCACTTCTCCGCTGTTTCAAAGCTAGGTAGCTTTGAAACAAAAGGAATATACTCGACTTCTTCGCCGGGGAATATCGTGACTGACGATTAAACAACCTGCCGTTCCGTGAGCGCCACAAATTAAGCTCGATCCGTCGTTTCAAGACCATGACAATATAAAATAATCCTGCTTCCGTTTTATGTTATTTTGTGAAATATTTTCTTAGTCAAGAAAATAAATTAAGATTAATGTAGGTACGCCTCAGTATCTGATTTAAGCTCAAATTTAGCATTTAAATAAAGAGTACGTTGTTGTGGAGGCCATTCACTATTCTAATCGCGGAAATCCGTCCCGGATTCAGCCCTTTTAATAAGTGGGATGAAACAAAGGGATAACTAAGTTGACAGATTGGCGCTTAATAGCCATTTAATTGCTGCTTTGACTTATTTGAATTCGGTGTTTCCAATTGGTAAACTTTTTCTGAGTATATACAGGGCGTTTTGTTGTAACTGCGATTATAAGACTTTGCTGCTAACTCTTTAATACTATATTAAGGTCCTCTCTTCTGTATCGTGATATAGCTAAAACTTTAAACACAAATTATTTCAATAAAAAGTATAATTAATATAATATGCACACCTAGAACGTAGACCTGACTTCAAGATGAAAGTTTTTGTCGTTTGACAAGGCGTGTAAAATTTATCTTTCCATGTCGTTTTTTATTTTATTTTACTTATCTAGAGTGGCAAAAAGATGCGCATAATGCCTGTAACTTTTGAATTACCTCTTATACGAAAAAGTGACCTTTATGAAAATTGTTCAGTAAATTATTCCCCTTATTTCTACCTACATGACTTTTGTCTGTTATTTCTGGTTTGGTCGCCATAGAAACCAAGTTACTTTTTTTAAATAGAACACCCTGAATATGATTGCATATTTGGATTCTAATACGAAAACTATGAATTTTCTCTGTTTCAAATTTGTATTTATTTACAATTGTAATAAACTTTTTAATAACAAAATAAATAGACTACAAAATTGAACAACATTGGAATAATAAACAAGTGAAACCTTTTCAGTGGATCAGGTGTTCAAAATTACCACCATCTTTTGCTAAGCAAAGCGCCCGTCGATCCCTGAACCCGTCTACAACGTTTAAAAGGAAGCCCTCTGGAATGGCCCAAATTTTCACAGTAATTCGAACTTTTAACAGTTAATTGACAGTTAACGTAGACGTTGTTCTTTAAGTGTCCCCACAAAAAGAAGTCGAGCGGGTTTAAGTCCGGGGATCGCGCTGGCCAGTCATTAGCACCTCTTCTGCCTATCCAACTTCCTGGAAATTGTTTGCTTAGGTATTGTCTAACATAACGCATAATACGCAGGTGCTCCATCTTGCTAGAACGAACCATACCTGTTCGTTTATGCCAATATTTACATCCGATGAAACCATTCTTTAAAAAGGAATTATGTGATTCCTGAGGAGGTGCAGATATGTTTTACCATTCAAATTACCATCTATAAAAAAGGTCCCACAATATGTCTACCAACTATGCCCGCCCAAACATTAACTTTTTCGGGCCTCTGAGTATGACCTTCCTGGAACCAGTGAGTATTCTCAGCAGATCAATAACGATAATTGTGTCTATTAACAATGACATTTAAATGGAAATTAGCTTCATCTCAGAAAATGATATTCATCGGCTCACAAAATTCAGCTCTTCCATCAAAACCGTCCTCGTTTAACTCATGCACCAACTTTATCTTGTAGGGATGCAACTTCGCCTACTTAAACAAATTTTTCACTGACAAGTCACTTACAGAAATATTGTATGGTGATGCAATTTGATATAGCAATTTAAAGAGATATTTTAATTTTTATTACTGAATTCTAGAACCAAACTAACTTGGGGGCGTATAACAACGGGAATCATAAATCTGTACTTATATTTGAAAGTGATCAGCCTAAACTTAATGGCGCTCGATCGTGAAAAATAAATGATATTATATTACCTTTATCATTTTAAGACTCTCGAATTAGTGTTAATACCGCAAATTTTATTGCTAAACTATATCTTAAACAAATTACAATGCTGCACTAATGGCGAATAATCAGCACACGCCTGACGCTTCTGAGATGCACAGCACCCCAAATGTTTTTTGGTTATGTGGAACCTGAGTCAATTAAATTACTTTTTCTGGTCCACTGCATTACGCTCATCGCGGTAACTTGTCGCCAGATATGGATAATTGTAGCAATATGCAATAATTTTTTATGACATTCCACGACAGAAAACATAATTATTTCTTAATTAAATAATAGATTGCTGCTCTGTTATATGACTATATTTTAATACTCTTATATAGTCCAACAATGATTATATACTCAGTGTAATACTAATAAATATTTAGATGAAACAGAGAATGAAACCAGATGGCTCCATCTCGTGGTGCTGGTAAAGAACACCGAATTCTAAACTTCGTTTTGTTAGAACCTATAGCCTCACTGACGAGCTGTTATACAGCGAAACGCATCTGGGGATGGTTCTGGCAGAAGGAAAAAGCAAACCTTTGTCATTGTATTAAGTTTTCGGTTACTAAACTGACAATACGCCCAGCTCGGACATAGCGCTGCCTAGCGAGGTCTCCTGCAATTGTGACGCTCTGTCTTTGCAGGCTTTCCTCTGATATTTGTGACTTTATAAGTCCACGTCAGAGAGCGCAGGTATGTTTAAAAATTGGTGTTCTTTACCAGCACCACGAGATAGAGTCATCTGGTTTCATTCTCTGTTTCATCCCGATTTCTCTGTTTTAAAGCAGATGCCGATGCTTTTTCCTTTTGTCAGAACCTAAAGCCTCGCTGACGAGCTGTTATACAGCGAAACGCGTCTGGGGATGGTTTTGGCAAAAGGAAAAAGCAAACCCTTGTCAAATATTTAGATGTTCTTTATTAAAATGTGTGCTAGTCAAATCAGCAATATCGCACTTTTTCTATTCGCATTCTTTTCACAGGACAAGCCTCGTGCTTAAAAAAAAATTTTTCTTTATTATTTCGATTCCTTTTATTTACACTTTCAAGTTATTATTTTATTTAACAATAACGGTAGAGAATTATATTTCAAAACTTAGAAAATAACGTTAATATTACATTTTTACGTCTCCGACTTAACTTTACGTGACAGCGGCTATCGTGGAACATTATTTAAAAATTTTAAATTTAAAAAAAATTGGTTATAAAATAATTAGATATAACCTGTGCTAAATCACAACCGCGGTAGTCGTCCGCAACGTGAAAGTTAAAGTAAGGTTAAGGCCAAGAGAAAAGTGACAATAAAGATATAGAACCAGGTACAATTATGAGAAATAATAAAAATAAAAGTGATTGTTGAAATGCAATGAGAAGATTTAACTAACTCGATATTAGGTTTATAAAATCCATATAAGTCGATTAATCTTTAGTTGTTGTCATCACTGGACGTATAAGTAAACGAATGGCAAAAATATATGGTTACGTTATGAGGGGAATTGTAAATGTCTACTACTTGCGAGGGTTGCTGACGACACTAAAACTAGCCGACACAGTAAATGTAGGAGATCAAGATATCCCAAAAACACTTACAAAAGAATGTAGAAAAATGATGAAAGTATCTCAAACCTTAAATAGTTATTGGGTACAATCAGAATATGTAAGGGGGGCTAAAAGTATTGAGCATAGATAGAAAGAGGTATGTATTTTGTAAAAGAGACTGTTGTGTTTATAAACTACCCAGATTCAACGCATTGAAAAAATTAGTGCTGCTATTGATTTGGTCGTTAACACAATCTATGTTTGGATTTTTATATATTCCATTTATTTCCATTATTTCTAGAAGGTCTAATTTATTACTTTTGTTACAAAAATGCAAAAATTTAGTGTTTGTATATGGGTTAAGATTATGTTAATTTGTAGATACATGTCTAGAAAAATTGGATTTGATTTTTGAAGGGGATAGATTAAGATTGGAAGCTCTTGCTATCTCTTTACAATGCTCATTGATACCGATTTTGAATTTTCTGTGTTGTCCAACATAAGAGGTAGAACAACCCTTAGTCACAACTCACATCTTTTCTTAAAGGTTGTATGTCGCAGGAAGAATAATTATTTGTATAATAGAAATTGTAAAGGTCGTTATAAAACAAATGTGTGCATGTATTTTTCCTTACGAACAAAATAATAGCAAATATATGCACTAAAAAACAAAGTCATTCTTAAAGCAGCGCCATTCGATAATTATAAAATAATTTGCTTATTCTGAAGTTCTGCTTTGTTTAATATTGTTTATTATTTTAAGATTCAGAAAGTCAAATATTATTTCTTAACACAGAAAGTGTATGTAACATATTTTAAGCAGAGTCGTTTCTAGCGGGGATGCCGCCCATGCCATTTCATGAGGCGGAGAAATTGGGGGCCGGCATTTTATCACCTATGTACTCAAATTACTCACGTTGAGTTCAGGTAAGCGTAGTTTGCTTATGTAAAGTTGATGCATGCTTACTTAAGAACAGGGGACTCTTAAATGCAACGGAATCCTTTTTCCAATTAACGAGGAATACCTTGTCGTTGGATAAGTCTAATTGCTCGCAATTCCAAATTGAAGATGATTAACGATTATTTAGCATCGATATTGAGTAAGTACACCAAGAGTCCTTAGCAGAAAGTGACTGATACGATCGATATTGATAATGCTATTAAGAAACTTGCTGCAAGAAAAATAGAGAAATCTAGTTTTATTTTACTGTTTTAAAGACATTTTATTGTTACTTTTTCCGAGATTATGAGTTTTTAGCTTTTTGTGGCCAAATGTAGACCGCAGTATACATAAGTGGTGTGCTAAAAACAAAGTTTGAGAACCACTGTTTTAAATATTAGACCTTAGAAAACTACCACTACTATTTTGTTAAAATTTACCATAATTGCTTCATGTAATACGCTCCAAGGGGTTTCCTAATTTTCGTAATTATATTTAAAATATTAATTAGCTAAGCCTCACATTATGACTGAGCCAATATTATTATCTAAATTGGCGTCGTTTATTAGCTACAGTCAAAATTTCATTTAAACTTAATACCGTAGTGTACAACATGTTTGAATTTGTGCCAGAAATTATAAATACAAATTTCAACTTCGCTCATTGTAAAAAAAGAAACTTTCTTTAATTAAACGTTGTAATAGATACGTTTCCTCCAAGTTTTCGCCATATGGGGACGAAACTGCAGAGAGAAATAGTATTAGAAATAAAGCTACAAAACTAAAGTAATTTAATTACAAAGGAAGCTTTGTCTGTTACAAATAAGTTAGTCCAAAGCTTTCCTCAAATACTTCAAATTTGTGGTCATAGTTAGAAGTAGGCAAAATACGTTATTTTTAACTGATTATGTTTCTATTCGCTGTAAGACACTGTTATATTCTCACTAGTTATTTTGTTAATTTACCTTCAGAATAGATCGTATTTCTTTATTTTACGAACGGAAAGATTCAGTGAAAATAATTAACTTTCTTTTAAAATATTAAATATTTTCACATTTATATAACATATAGAAACCAAACATGAAATTTAACTTTGCACCACGTATTCTAATAATTGAAGATGGGAATTAGTACGAAATCAGTATGTTCTAAAACATAATTTTATTAGTAATGTTGAAATATAGGCACGTACCGGCTTCATTAGTTTGGCACAGGCTGTTGAATTTTAATAAACCATTGGGTAGATTATTGCATCCTAAATCTACAAGAACAAATTATCTGAATGGTAAAACTAATTGGTTTAGAAGAGACTTTCTGTTACTTTATCGGAAAAAAAGCGATGTATTTGATAATTACTAATATACAGTGTGTGTATTAAGTCTGGACACGGCTTAATAACATCACAATTTATTGGCCGATTTAAACCGAATTTGGTACAGTTGTGTAAGAGGATCTGACACACCGAATGACGATATTGGCGTTGTTGTCAGGTTTTTAGTTTGTCTGGAATTCGAACGAATATTATATTTTTAATTGTAACACCCTGTATATTTTTTCCTTTATAGTTTTTACTTTAAATTTGTTACACTTTTGGTATAACATACTGTTCCTAATATCAGTAGTTTTCGAAATAACGAGTACAATTTACAAAAAATACATTTTTTATATTAAATGTTCAAACTGTTTCCCCTGTACAGCTTGACAGTGTGCTAATTGAAAATAAATTTTTCAATTGTGTTGTAAATTATTTCTGGCGTTATTAATTCAAATTCGTCCAAAATTCGACGCTGCAAATCGGCCAAATCTTAAGGTTGTGTGGTATAAACTCTGTTCTTTAAGTGTCCCCATAAAAAGTAGTCGTTTGGTGACAAATCAGGGGACCTAAGGGGCCACTCGATTGTACCCCCTCTACCGATCCACCTATTCGAAAAAATGTTATTCAAAAACTCGCGCACGTTTCGACCAATACGGGGAGGAACTCCGTTCTGTTGAAAGAATGTACTTGCATCATTTGGACCCATCACATTTCGTATAGTAGGCACTATTTGCGTTTCCAAGAGCTCAAGATAAAGTTGTGATGTCAAATTTCCATCAATAAAAAATGGACCGATCTTGTGGTTACCCAGAAGCCCAGCCCACATATTCAATTTCCAGGGCGTTGTATATGACCTTCTCTCATCCAGTGGGGACTTTCATTTACCAAAAACCTACAGTTGTGTCTGTAGACTTTACCATTTAATATAAATGTTGCTTCGTCCGAAAATACTATAAATTTGAAAAACTGATTATTTTGGTCAAACCGTGACATCATAATATCACAAAATTTAATTCTTCGCTCATAATCATCTTCTGATAACTCTTGAACTACATGTATTTTGAAAGGGTGATATTTATGTTTTATTAAAACATTAGGGACGGATTTGAAGCAGACGTCACTTACTTGAGAAATTTTTCTTAATGAGAAAACAGATGTTTTAACGTTGTAAAATTTCCAAACTTTTCTTTTCATCTACTACTGCTGGTCGTCCTGATCATCGCCTATATCTACAATTTCCAGTTTCTTCGAACCGTCGAACAGTTTTTAGAATAGTTTGGAATATAGCTTTTGAAATTAGATTTCGGTTTGGAAATGCGTCATTAAATAGATATTTAACCTCTTCGTAAGACCTGACCATATCGCCATATCCTATCATCATAAGAATTGTAATTCTTTCACTTTGAGTTAAAGTTATTTTTGCATATAAGAATGACAGCTTTTACGACTTTACATCAAAACTGAACTGGTGTTTTATTTGTTAATAAATAAAACACAATTTGTTGATATTTTCAAAACACGTCGTTATTTCGAAAACTACTGATATTAGAAGCAAAGTATGTTATACCAAAAGTGTAATAAATTTAAAGCAAAAACTTTAAATGAAAAAATATACAGGGTGTTACATTTAAACATATAAAATTCGTTCGAATTACACAACTGTACCAAATTTGGTTTAAATCGGCCAATAAATTGTGATGTTATTCAGCCGTTTTCAGATTTTATACAAACACTGTATATTTAAAAATTGGTTAGTTTCTGCAAGGAACTAAAATATAAATGTCAAAATATTTTTAGTCGGTTAGTTTTACTGGAGCGGGCTCGTCGACAGGAAAAATAGAGAAATTTAATTTCAAAAGATTTTTAGTTATGCTAACAGGTATTATTATGTTTTGTGTAATATAGAATATTATTACACTACTTACACAATTTGCATCTCGCAGTTTTTTTTAGGTCAAAATCTTTAAAAGTACTTTTAATCATCTAAAATTTATTTAAAAGTAATAATACAGGGTGTATTGTCGAGGTGAAAATAAAACTAGTTTGTCATAGAAAAAAATCCTCAAGTGCCCCAAAGGTATATCCAGCGACTTGCTGAATGTTTGAACCTACATATTTAATCTAATAAAATTTTAATATTTTATGTAGACTATAAAGGCTCATAAAACCATATCAGTCATGAATGGACTTATCACCAAAGTCGTTGGGCCAAATTTTCGACAATGCCGATATTAAAAACAAATGGGAATGTACCCTCTTCAAAAAATTTACTAACAAGATAACTTAAAGGTGCTTTTACATATTATTATGAGAAAATCAAATTATGTGCTCAGAGGTAATCCCATAATTTCCAGGAGCTTTGTTTGATTTCAGATCATAAATAGTTTTTTCTAGTTTTTCTTAATTGGTGGTACCATATCTATTGTCTTGCTTGGAAATTTTATTTGCCAGATCTATACCTAATTTTCAAAAATTCTTAATTTGTAATGTCCATTTTTCTTAATTACCTTGCCTACATCATTTAATTTTGTATTATTGTTTTTTCCCTTAACTTAAACTTACAGGTAAGTAGTAAATTCATTAATTATTTTCCATAAATATTTGATGTTCCCTTTATTTCTTTCAAGTTCTAGTTTAAAGTACTCCGATTTTATTTTGAATATCAATTTATGAGCTTTATTATACAGTTTTTGTTTATTGTCAATAGAATCAATTACCGTCCAAGTTATTCATAAGTTATTTTCATTCTAAATATATGGTCAGTACACTTTTGATTGATTTTGTATTCTCGTAGCTTTATTAATTAATGATTTGAATCCTCACTCACTTCATATACAGGGTATCCCAAAAAATATGGTCAATAATTTTGAATTGAGTAGACTGGTTAAATATATGGTCAGAACTTCCTATAAAATTTTATGCTATGTCCACTTACTACTGAGCTGCAGGCCCCTAAATGGGAAACCCAGAATATGGTCGAACCTTCGTAGCTAAATATTTGAAATTTAGATATTTTTGTCAGCTTTGTACGCTAAATAGAACTGTAGTTAATAGGTAGTTCGCCGCTCCGAGTCTTATCATCTTTGGTATGAAACCGTTATGCCAGACCTTATCAAAGGCTTTATTAACGTCAAAGAAAATCGCTCCCGTATGGGCTCATCTGTTGAAGCCTTTTAAAATGTTTAAAGTTAAACGTGTTGCCTGCCTGGCTGTGCAATATTCAAATATGAATCCACAGTGTTCATCAGGCAGCATATTTCGCCCAAAAATAAAGTCGTTTAAGTGACTAATGGGTATGTAATTTGTCGGTGACGTGGGATCCTCACCTTTCTTGTGTATAAGAATAACTTTTCCATATTTCTATGTACTCGAAAAGTGACGTTTTTTTATTATCGCCTGCGACAAAATTACTATATATTCCCTAAAGCTCTGCCGGGTAAGTATCGCAACGTCGCATTCTTTAAACCGGATACTCGGGGCTTTTTCCTATTTAAAAAGTTAACAAGGAGTTCAGCGTAACCTGAGGAAACTGAAATGGGGTAGTTGATTGTCTTGTAAATTACACCGTTCTAGCGACCCTAGCATCTCCAGGCACGTCATTACTTGGAGTTTCACTGAATTGGTCATATAGCTTGTCTGCTAGCAATTCAGCTTTATCCTTTGCGTTCATCAGAACTTGGCCCGTTTCCTGATTTCTCAGGTATGACATCGGGGTCTAACGTCTCTGATCAAATTTTTGGTCATTTTGAAGACAGAATTATCTTTGATGGCAAGACACTGCAAGACACTGAACTTTGCCGTTCAAAAAATTGGACTCGCGCTCGATGAGCATCTGTCTGATGACAGCGGCCCTCCGATTTGCCTCGTTCTAATCTTTAGTCGATTTCTGATCCTCATACGATTTTTTAATATCGTCTGTTAAAGCCCCGTATTTCGAAAATTTGGACACTTTTGTGACTGATGACTGTGCAAGAGCCATGTTGAATAATGTTGATATCATCTGTGATATTAGCTACTGCGTCATTAATCTCCCTCATGTTGCGTGGTCGTTGCAATGAATCGACATTTGCTAAGAGATTGTTCTACCTCATCCAATTCATAGAGGTGTGGAAGATGAAACATCTTCTTCTTTCCAGTGGTGTATCCACTTCGGTAATTGCTGGTATATGGTCTGAGCTAAGATCATATTCGGCTACCGGTTCTGATAGATGAACTGAGTACTTGATCACAAAGATGTCCTGAATTCCCGGAAACCACGCCCAAGCATGTGGGTGTGCTCCTGCGGTGGTAGAATGTGGTAATTTAAAGCTTCGGAAAAATTAAATAGGGTCCGACCCCTCGGATATAAATACCCGCAACTCCAAACCATGTGTTTGGCCCTGAGGTCACCCCCTATAATCGTTCTATTGTTATTGTTAAAAATTTTTGCTAAACAGTTGCCTGAGAAATCCACCGACGGACTGCAGTAAACTCACCCTAGGTGTTCGCGTTAAGGATTATTAAATCTTATTGAAATAAAAGTCCTCTCAATATGGGACAGCTGTTAGAACCTGGCACAACTTGCACAGATATGTGCTTTTTGACCAGAATCATGGTTCCACACCCGCGTCTATTTAGACTATCGTTCTGGAACACCGTGTGGGTCAAATCGAGAACCTTTCTTCCTTAAGCTAAGTCTCCTGGATAAGAAACATATCAATCTCGTTTCTTTCTACAAAATCGATACGTTCGATTTTGCGTAGCTTTACGCTACACACATTTAAAAATAGCCATTTTAAAATAAACCGTCTCGTGTTGTGCGGCCATTTAAACAGTTATTTTCAAAAAGAACTTGAACGTGTCCATACAACTGACAGCGGTGGCATTAGAAGATGGTGGAGCGCGCGCACTGTGCCTCTACTTTTATGGACGTATGATCAAGATCCCTCGAATCAAAAATGGTTTTCTCCGTTCGCGGTAAGAGTACCAAGACCAGAGGTAACCTTGATGATCTTATGGTAGTCCACTGATGTGGGTGGATGTATTTTTACACCTTCCGGCACAGCTGGTTCGTGATTAATTTTCATTGGCCGCAGGTGTCTCGTTAGTTCGTTGTACAAGTTGTTGCACTATAAATTGACCCCCATTTAATAAAAAAAAGGGTAAATACAAAAGTTGTAGGGTACAACGTAAGGTTTTTTATGAAATAGTTTAAATATATAGAGGGTGTTGCAGAAAGATGTAGCAAACAAAAATATAGTTTTTTCTTATGGAATACCCTGTATATATTACTCTCAAATGATAGGGCTGGTCTTCTTGATAAAAATGATATATAATTTGTTACACTTATTATTATGTTAAAGTCAAAAAACGCATATTTAAATAGTACTTGTAGTAGGCCATGGATTGAAAAAGGCACTTTCCATTGTGTAAATATCTTTCAAAATAACTAAAACAGAAATAAAAGTTAATTTTTTAATACATAACATACTGATAAAGTCAAATCTGGTCTTATCTGGCGGGTCCAAAGGTCACTGATTATATGAATCAATTCGAAAATTCCAGAGCTCATCAAAATGTTGTAAATAAAAACCAATATGGCCGTATATGGACAGCTGATTTTCCATAAAATTGAATGTTAATAGGTTAACCGTTAACTTGAAACTATCAGTCATAATGAAAATGACGGGTCTCGTTCCAAAATTAATTTCTCAGGGGTGCGTTCGTATTATTGCAGACGGTTAACACAATAGTTTTACATTTAGCAAATTTAATAACCACAATGATGGTGGAAAATTAGATAAACAATATACAGTAAAACCCCTGACAAGCGACCACCAAAAATGTCGATGAAATGTTAAATAAATTAAACAAATTTTAGTTTATTTCAGCAGATAATAATAAATTAAATATAAAAAAAATCAAATTACACATTGGCTAAACTTTTGTTGTGTAATATCAGGCTAAAAAATATTTCCAATTTAATAGGTTACCTAATTCAAAAGACAACGAGAAAAAGCTACTAGAGCCGGTGAGGTATCAAATCCCAAATTTATTTTACACGTATTTTGCCCCTGTTAAGCCAATAAGCGCCCCGCTAAAAATAAGTGGGAGAAAGAAACGTATAAAGTCTAAACCGGTCTCAAAATGCGGGTCCAAAGGTCACGGATCATATAAATCAATTCGAAAATTCCACAGCTTATATCAAAATGCTGTGAGACTATGTAGGTATCAATATACCCGGGGAAAAGATATATAGTTTGATTATTTTAACTGTCGTGAAGTCGTGAAGATAGCCAGATATAATATTATTATTTTTGCAAAAATTATGTACATAATAGTACAGGGGTGGCGAATCTTTATGTATGAACGTGCATTTTTTCTAAAGAAATGTTTAATGAGGCCATAGACGTGCCGTCGCAATTCGTAGTATAATAATTCATAGTAAACTTTGTGATCGGTGGCGAGCCAAAATTTTATGTCGCGTGCCATTGGGTCGCCATCCCTGTAAATAGTATACCTTAAATGTATTTATTAAAAAGGACAATAATAAACAGTGTAATTTATTTTAACAATTTTACTACTAAAACCTAAAAATTCAATGGCATTTAGGCTGATAAACTATTTTGAAAATGAAAGAAAAAGTGGAAATTGGCCAACCAATATGCAGGAAACCGTAGCGAAAGCACTGGGAATTAGTTTAAGGACTGTGCAGAATAATGTGCATAAAAGAAAGCATAATATAATACCGAAGAATACTAAAAAATGTAAACAAAGAAAACCATTTATAAACTAATTATAGACTAAAAACTGTTATCGTCACTATAAAATCTGAAAAGTCCTCGTCGTCTGAGTCGTCTTCGAATGGAGCAATTATCATTGGCGCTACTTCGACATCTAGTACTTGTTCTCGATCCCACCAATCCGTTATTAATATTTCTGTATGTTCCACTGATTTCTTCCAGTACTCTTGTGTAATATGATCCAAAGAATCTTGCCAAACTATTTGTACTTGGTCGGATTTAAGACCATCACCTACATGTTTTTCATAATAAGACTTTGCCCCGGCCCATATTAATTCTATTGCGTTAAACTGGCAATGATATGGCGGCAGTCGTAGAACCTCATGGCCATATTCACGCAATATTTCATCTACCGCGTATATTCTTGGTTTTTTAAGAGACTTTGCCATTGATAGGAGTTCCGATTTAAGCATATTTGGTGAAGGATTTTGGTTGTGTTTTTTAAGCCACTCATAAATATCATTTTTCCTCCAAGATGAAGTAGGCTGTTTATTTAAAATTCTTGAATGATATGATGCATTATCTAATACAATTAAAGACGGAGAATCCAAATTTGGTATCAATTGAACTTTTAACCATTTTTCAAACATTTCGCAATTCATATTATCATGATAGTCAGCACTTTTTGATGTTGAAGAAAAAATTAAGCTTGCACCTGGAACATATCCTGTTACAGAACCAGCATGTAAAATAATGAACCGCTTTCCCGTGCCACATCCCTTTTTCCTTTTCACGCTTTTCACAGAATCATCTTGCCAAGATTTTGAACCACTTCCATTTGAAAATATCCACGTTTCGTCTAAAAATACCACACTTCTAAATTTCGATTTGTAATTCTCCGTATAATTTTTTAAAAACTGAACACGCTGACTCACTATCTGTGGCTGCTCACATAAAAATCTTCGGTTACAGTCTTTTTTATAGCGAAAACCTAACTTTTTTATTAATTTTGATAGCGCTTTAAGTCCAATTTCCAAAACACCCCGAATTTTTAATGTTTCTTGTAAAACTGGAAGAGTTACATTGGTGTTTGATCTGTATAAATCGTAAATCACATTTCGAACTCCCATTTTAATATTTTCGCTTAAATCCTCAGTCTTTGGCTTTCTTCGTTTACATTTTTTAGTATTCTTGGGTATTATGTTATGTGTTTTTTCATGCGCAATTCTCTGCACAGCCCTTAAACTAATTCCCAGTGCCTTGGCTGCTGTTTCCTGAATATTGGTTGGCGAATTTCCACTTTTTCTTGCATTTTCAAAATAGCTTATCAGATTAAGTACCATTTTTTTTGCTTGGGGATGCAAAAACCCAGAAAATTTTTTCATTTTGTCACAAACTGTCAAAGTCACAAAACTGACATCTTTAAATCAAGACGAAGGTGGCAGGTACTTGGGCAGGTTCAAACTTTTGTGAATCGCTGAAAATTAAATAAAATACCTATCCTTTTCTTTCATGCCAAAATTGCATAAGTCTGTCATATTTGTCTGACGGATTTTATTTGGTAAGTATGATTAAACGCAATAAAAGAAAAGAAAAATTGAAAGTATGTCTTTGTTAAATCGTAAACCCGCCAGATAAGACCAGATTTGACTATAATGCATAATTGTTAAACAAAATTTTTTTATAAGGAACATTAAAAAAACTAAAACATAGCAGAACTGGGAACACATATTTCTATTGAAATTCCTTAAGAAGCTGGAAATGACCGCCGCTTATCTCTATACAAAGACGATATGCTTTTTTTAATTTACGGATAGCTTTGACTACCCAGTGTTGATTTCTATTTATAGTATCGATTTGATTTCGAATTTGTGCTTTCAATAAGTCGACATTGTCATGTCCTTTAAGGTAGATGTTATTTTTTAAATACTCCCATAAAAAGGTATCAAGCAGAGTTTGGTCTGGACTGTTCGGCGGCCACTTAATTGTTCCATGTTTCCCAATCCAGGTTTCATATTTTCCATTTAGCAAAGTTGTGACCCCGCCTACATTATGGGCTGGTGCCCCATCTTGTTGAAAAACAATACCTTGCGCTTCATTTAGGGGTAATCATCAAACAAATCTTCAATGTCGTTTTGAAGCATGCCAAGGTAACGTATACTAGTCAGAAAATGGTTAAAAAAGATCGGATCCAAAGTCCTAAAATCTTTTATCCCACACCAAACATTTACAGATCGGCGACCAGAATGTTTTACTTCAAAAAACTTTTCAGGATTGTCGGTAGACCAATAATGTATGTTTTTTCTATTTGGAATTCCTGCCGTGCTGAAGCACGATTCATCACTCCACATTATCTTGTAAAGGAAATTTGGATACCTTTCAAGAGTTTGTAGCATAATTCTGCAGAATTCCAAACGTTTCTGTTTGTTAGTTTCAGTTAAATGTTGGACTTTTGTCGGCTTAAACGGGTGGAACTTGTGTTTTTTCAAAGTTCTCTAAATTTTCCATACACTATTCTCAAGATCTTTGGCACCATCTCTTATTGAATTACCAGGATACTCTAGAATTAATAATGCAGCATTATTATTGATAGTTGCGCATTTACGATTCTTTTTTATATAATTCGATAAATAATACCTTCAAAATATAAAAGGACTTCTAATTCTTTATCTTCATTTATAGTGTGATGTCATCTGTTTGGTTAACGATATTGACTGCCTTTGTACGGTTTAATGAAAATAAGGTCAAATTTCTTCAATCTTTCGAGACCCCTTTCTTTCATCTGCCTCACCTTTATCGCCCACTCTAAATCTTTTTTAGCCATGAATTTCTTCCACTTCGCCCTCATTCGTTGTTTACTTGCCCTATACGAGCTTTGATTGAAGTCCACTGGATTTTCGCGGGGGTCATCATTTCATCCTCGAACGTTGATAAGGTCGTCTTTATGGGACTGGGGGCCTGCCCCTGCCTTGGGGCTCCATTTGAATTTAAAATAAAAGTAATTTAACTTTGACTTTGAACTGAAAATTAAATATTAATTTGATAAGTTAATATTCAAATTATCGAGAGCAAACAAAGTCACTATCACACAACAACCTATCTGATCGGCTGCTGAAACGTGACTTGATTATTTGTTCGTATGATTTTGAGCTATTGTAGCATACAGAAAATTATAAAATGAAACAATTCGCAAAAATTGAATTAAAGTAGAATTAAAGTAGGCGTTTGTCATAAACTGAAATAAGTAAATGTTCCTATTTCGTGACTTTCTGTAGTCTGACAGATGTTTTTATCGATTCCATTATGCTACATCTTAGTTTTTCGGAGTATGCAGATATGTATTCAATATACGCGCTAGCAGTATGCCTCTATGCTCAACAATTTTCCGACCGAGATTTACCTGATCGTAGATCTTTTAAACATATTGACCGCAATAAACGTGAAACAGGTATATTTATTTTAATTGCCAGTCTGGTACCAACACCTGATGGAGTAGGTCGTCCAAGAACTGCGCGCAATCTGAAAATTGAAGAAATTATTTTGGATTTGCTATCAGACGACAATATTACTAGAAAATTGGCAATACCACGTAATTCATCAAAATTCTTAGTGTATAATATGGTACTTCAGGAGCAATTATTACTCCATGCCAACCATTTCCAAAAAGTGCATGATATATTACCTTATGATTATCCTGCCCGGCTAGAATACTCTAATTGGTTTATGCAGAAGCAACTTTTAGATAATACGGTTGTGAGCAGAGTACTTTTTAGTAAGGAATCTGGATTTTCATTATTGAAAATTGTTTAATGGGTCCCTATGTTATCGATGGGCATTGGATGGAAATGGAGGCAAATATTTGGATTTCCTTTGAGATTAAGTAATTTGTTAAAAGAAGTTGCTTTAGAAGTGCGAAACAATATGTGGTTTATTCATGACTATGCTCTGCCACATTTTAACCACATAGTGAGACACTAATTAGATATTCGATTTTTCAATGAATAGGTCGAGGTGGTCGGCCTTTTTGGCCACCTTACTCACCAGACCTAAATCATTTAGTTTTAATTTAATTCGAAATCGGGTCTGACTAAGAGTAAGTTTTTTTCATAAAAAATATCAGATATTTATATTTTGTAAAAGTTTAAAAGTCAACGTAAAACAAAGTTATATTACTTTGTACCCCACTGTCCACTAATTCTAGCGCCATTTTCTAAATATCGACGTTTTCAAAATCACCATTCAGCGTATAAAATTTACCAAAATGTTTCAATTTTAAATTTTTAGCTATAAAGGTTCGAAAATATTTAGCAAAAACCATGTTCTGGGTCTCCCATCTAGGGGGCTGCAGCTCGATCCCGAGTGAACATAGGGCAAAACTTTATAGATAGTTCTGACCTTATTTTTAGCCGGTCTACGCAATCCCAAATTATTGATCATACCTTTTAGGACACCCTGTATAAAGATAACTTTGAGGACACGAACTTGCGATGATATTTTCACGTGACCCACATAAATCTGAGCGATTACCCACGAATTCTGTGTGTATAATTTTACAGTTCTGTTTTAAAAACTGCTTGCAAATATCAGTCACAATTTTTTTATTCATGATATGCATCTTAATTAATATTTTAAAGTTTGTCACAACATATACTATTACGATAGGCAAATATTAGTGAGTTGCACAATCGTGAGAGAAATGACAAGCGTTTCACTATCTCTCTATAGCTATAGTTGTGTGTTATTCTCAACAAAGTTTTTCTTAAAGTTAGTTCAGTGCCCAAAATTTAAACAGACTTTGAAAAATATTTTTAAACAGAATGCTAGTGAATTTAATATTGACTATGTTAGTATATTTACTAATATGACAAAAGCTTCAAAATAGATAATTAATTATTCGTCGTTGGTTATATCCGTTCTTATAAAAATATAATGAAATTGAATATTTTAGGTATGTATAAATTAATGAGCAAACATATAAACTAATTTTATTACCCTGCAATTCTCATATAGTTTTAAACCATATTATACTCTATGAGTATTATCGAGACCTGGCCATAACTTTGTAAAATACCTTGGTTTCTACATATTCATGAAGCAATCTAACGTAAGGTTGTGTGCTGCTAAGAGGATTAACACCATGCTGATTAGAGTTTAGTTAGACTGTATCTCTAGGAAGTTATTAACTTTATGATGGAGCTATATAGGATTAGTTTCCTGTTTGGTCGTCTGGGCTTACAATCTGGTCCTGAAATGATTTATCTAAATTAGATGAGTACCTAAAATCAGTAGTTTTAAGGATATTAATTTACTTGCTACTCGAGATTATTTAAACAACATCTAATATTTTTGGTCGTATTAAAAGTTAGTTTATTTCAGGTTTTAAAATAATATCCCTGTATTTATTAACTTGACTGATCTAGCTACAGATGATAAAATAAATAATTGAAGTTGATAGTAACAAATTTATGTCGTATAACTGACTAATATAGAGAATCTCTTGAATCTCGAAGGTATAAACTTTAAATTGAATTACCGCAAGTCTGACAGGTCAGCAAATGGCTCGGATAAGTTTTATGAAAAGTGTTATTTTTAGATATTATTTCTTGGCAGTTTAGGTTTGGGATGTTCTTGAGTTAGCGGAAATCTCTTAGACGGCCTTCTGAGGTTGGATATATAGATTATGAGATTTCCCACCAGATTCACTTAGATTATTTAGGTTTAACATTCAGTCTTACTTCACATTGAAGATAAACCTAACATGGCAAGGTATACTGTGACATAATATTTATTTAATAACTAAAACTTAATTCAAAGCACAATTTTACTCGAGAGCGCTTTTAAAATTGTTACAGTGATTTTATTTTTAGTATCTACTTTCATAAGTCTTAGGAAAAGATACGCAATATGAAAGTGTTGTAAAAGTAAGGGTGCAGTAACAAGGCGTAGCCGAAGAATTATCTGCCGGAAAGCTTGACGTAACACAGAAGATAGAGGACCCGCACCATAAATCCCGATGTTACCCAAATTTTATGTGGCATCCATGTTAAGTGCTCAATCAAACAGAGGCGTCGGTGATAAATATAAAAAAAATGTTAAATATTAAAGCTAACATTTTGTTGTATGATGTATACGGTAACTTTTGGAAGTTAACCCTATGATATGGGTTAAACTTATTTTTATATTGTATTTTCAATTATTATGTGAAATAAAGACGCTTAATAAATAATAATAATCAATTCCAACCAATAAAAAGTTGTTACTAGATTAATGTAGTGCTTTCGATATATCAACTATATAGTCAAAGCTAAACAGCTTATATTATAGTCACATGCCCGGTAATTAGGCAAGTGGACTGATAGGTGAGCTTAAAGTTCTTTTATTTTTTTATCTTTTAAGACTAAAATCAAATCGTTGCTGGAAACGCACATGCTCTAAGTTTTTTTTTGAACTTTGACATAATAATATTTAAAATAATATGGTTATGTGTGGGGTACAAGATATGGACATGTTATTATGTCAATGGGTATAAGCTGGATTTATAAACTCGAAAAGTTGGCGAGGCTGAGGTTCAGTTGGCGTTGGAAATAAGAGTTCAATTTAAACTGAAGGGAACACTCAGTTCAATTTATAAACTCAAAGTTTCGGTGTAGTTTGAGGTAACCAATTTTTATGTTCGGAGTTCAAAAGTTTCTTTTCGACCACTGAAAACGCTATTTTAAAGTCATGTGGTTACAGCGAAATGCCAAATGTCTTTTATTTGTCGTTTGCGTTTACGTTCTTAGTTGTTTAGGTCGCCCTTCAGTCATTTGTATTTGGATTTTCTGTTTGTTGTAAGCTTAGTATTGTGCTTTGTGCCAGAAATTGGAAAACCAGAAATAGATAGTATAGACAATGATGACTCTATTTTATTGTTACTCGAGTTAATCCAAAATTATGAATTTATCTACAACTTACTACAACTTAATGTCACTATTCTGTATCATTCTACTGGACAAAAATTTCAACCAATTAAACAACAACTTTCCGAACTTCGCTACTGACTTTATAAATGTCGAATATCGAACCTCAAATATTTTTTCATGTCCTGCATAATAATATGTATTAATTTGGATTACGGATATTTTATTGATTTAGCGCTAAGACATCAAAAATGGCGGTAGAGGTCTCCTTTATATCATAGTGATCAGTACTTTTATCAATTCGGTATTCCCATGCGATTCCCTGCATAGAGTTGTCATAAGCAAGATATCTGAAATATATTAAATTTTAATATTGTGATTATGTCAAAAATAGCAGTAGGCGCTATTTACATATTGTATGCAGGCGTATCTGTATTACTCTAAAATATTAATAAATTGTAATAGAAAGCCTCCGGTTTTAAAGCTTTGGAGCTATTTTCTCCAAATTTGGTTTGGAAGTTTCAATAAATCGTTGAGAAGGCCTTCGCGTCAGCTTAATAAATTGCTTATTATCTCATTCTAACTCTCATCGAAGTACTGTAAAATACCCCTTTGTCCCTATTTAAATTCAAAAGACGTGCCACAAACTCCTTTTTTTGCTCCAAGTACATTATTTAGAAAGGGGTATATTGCTGCAACAAGCAGGACTCTTTCCTATTTTAAAACCTCATTGTTATAATCTTTTGCAGGAAAGTAAGTAAAAATCACTTGAAAATTCTAGGGAAAACTCAATAAAAGTAAAACATCTAAATTGAAGCTAAAAGCTATACCACACACCAAATATGCTCTATAATTATGTCTAAATTTATTACTAAAACTAATGCAAAAATTAAAACTCTTTGCTTTAACAGTCCTCAAATAATCATTGTAATGGCCGTAACACATAAACAAACTACATTTCAATAAAGCCGTTTAAGTACACCACTGATTTCAAAAGTGCCGATAAAGAGATTGAGAGAAATAAGCCTGTTACTCAAAGCACTATGTCACGCAACTGTCCCCCCACGAAAACTTCCCTTGTGACACGATATCCAAATGGTCCTTTAAATTTTATTAGGGAATTTTTGGCCGTAATTTATATTTCTCCCTGGATAGAACTTTTACCTGTAAAGGTATAAATTTACTCACGGCAAAACTTTGTATTGTAAGAGGTACAATCACTAATTAGAAACTTTTATATTGAAGGTATGACACAAGTCCAATCAAGAGTAATAATCTGCAATATTGTTGAAAAATAAGATTTTTGTACATAGACATTTTTTTAAGTCATACCCGATTGGTGATGTTCCTGCTGACTATAGTAAAAACAAACTACACATTTTTCAGTGATTTTCCGCCAGGAACCCAAATTTAGTATCAAAAAATATATAGGTTCACAAATTTGGCAGATATGACGCCAGATGGAATAAAATGGCAACCCTCATCCATAACCACACTAGTGAAGTAAATTTCCTTCATCGATTTTGTCTATTAAATGTCTCACCCCGTTAATAATCAGACCTTTTAAGCTAAACACAACAAAGTAAAAAATCTCCATATATTATAATCTTGAGTAATATTTTATCTTAACTTTTAAATGCATACTATCAACCTTAACACCGAGAATCTTCACATTCGTCGCCAAAAAATAAAATTAATGGTAACAAAGAATTTAGAAAAATAATTTTTAACTTGTGCTTTGGCTTTTTAAAGATTCTAGATTTCCATTTTAATAAAATATTTATTTAGTTATAATTGATATGTGATGGGCTACATGCTTGGTGAAATGGATATTCTACAGTAGAGGAAATTAAAGTCGTACTTGTTATATTTCACAATTTAATTTAGTTTCCTGACACTTGTTTCAACCCTTGCGGATCATTATCAAAGGCATAAGACAATAATAAATTCTACATGTCATTAAAATAAAAATTGTCAGATGATGGGTTATTTTGATCCTTCATTTACAGGTATTGACCAAAGGTACAACTAACTTACAGGTGTGATAATAGAGGTATTTACATCTAAGTAATAAAATTAAGAAAATTATATGATATGATGAAAATATATGAAATAAGGCTTAAAGAACATAAAACATCCATTTAAAAAAAAAATAAAACAGGAATAGCAGACCACTGTATAAAAAATAACCACTCAATATCCAACAAAATAAAACCGATATATACTCAACACAAGGGTAGAAAACTCAACCTATTAGAAACCTTAGCAATCAAGAAAGCCTTAAAAAATCGATGTAATGTTGTTAATAATCAAATTGAAATACCTTCAGGTGCCGATCTAATACTTAATAGCCTAATAACTTAGGATAAATATGCAATAAACACTGCCAATAATTACGAAAGAAAAAACCCATAATTATATACACAATATTATTTTCTTAATTTTATTACTTAGATGTAAATACCTCTATTATCACACCTGTAAGTTAGTTGTACCTTTGGTCAATACCTGTAAATGAAGGACCAAAATAACCCATCATCTGACAATTTTTATTTTAATGACGTGTAGAATTTATTATTGTCTTATGCCTTTGATAATGACCCGCAAGGGTTGAAACACGTGTCAGGAAACTAATTAAATTGTGAAATATAAGAAGTACGACTTTAATTTCCTATATTAAGAAAAACATTGTTACCAATTTTTTAATGAAGTTAAATATTATAATATAAAAGCCAAATGAAAACTTTAGCTCATTTTTCGTCTAGAACTTTTGAAAATTGTACACGATGCAAAGCAAGAACAGCGAGGAACTTTAAAAATTTTCACAGCGTAACTGCAAAAAACGTTGTAGTTAAATATTTTAATTAAAATTTATAAATCGGGTGATTTAGCTTGTTACCTTTTGTACTGAGTTTTAATTAAAATCACTTCATATTTTTTATTTGATAAAAATGTAATTTTGGACTTTGCGCTTGGAAAACGAAAAAAATGTTTTAATTTACTTTTTTTTATTATCTTCTTGTTTAGCATTACAACATTTTCACAAACTACACATTAGTTAGTAGCTACAGCATAAACCAGGATTATAAAATTTTAGTAACAGTTTCTAACTTTCTATACAAAAGTGAAAAATATAACGTCTGAATTAGGAACTGATCAGCACCTTTTCTTTGATGTAAGATTAATTTAAGTACTGCCATAATATTTATATATATCGGAAGCCAACGGTTGTGTTACTGAAGTACCTTAAAAAGAGCTTAATTCGGTAGCATCCTTAAATTAGGCTTGCTTGAAATACGTGCAACTCAGTTTCCAATTCGCGGCACTTAATGCCCAATCAATGGCGTCTGTTTGTCGTTAACTATTCAATATACTGTCGTATCTGTAGTGCGGATCTTATATCTCCGACTCTCGTAGAGCTACCCATTGTCTTTTTGATTTTGATAGCCGACACTGTCGCTAGCAGACCCGACCGCAATTTTTTTTTTTAAACTTCCACTTACCACTATCTTTGTAGCGGCAACTTAGCGCACAAAACAGTTTTTCTTAAAACGTCAATAAACTTGACATTATTCTACTAATTTTTTGACGTTAAAGTTTTGCTTTTTATACAATAGACGGTTGCCATAGGCAGGGAAAGTAAAAGTACTTTTTCTTCCGCTGAGAGCCGAAGAAAAAGTGTGTGTGTCATAAATAAATAATGTTGATAAATACAAGAAATATTGGATATTTGTATACTTTATTTATTTTTGAAAAATACAACAATGAATTTATTATTAAACATCAGATTAAAACTACAGTTATTTATGTGGCCACAGAAAAGTTAACACAAGGTGTTGCGATGTTGCGATCCTGACTTGTTTTTGTATTTTCTTGCGTAAAACCCTCCGTGGAACCACTTGCTGTTGAATTTATGTCAATGTTAATAGGGATTGGTTTAGTAAAATTTTTTTGTAATATCTTTCTTGTTGGTCATCGATTCCTTAATGTACCCTTCAGGTACACTACTGAATTTCCATCCCCCGTGGCGGTTCAAACACGCAATGTCTGCACCTGCATCTACAAGCAGTGTAGCTTCCTAAACAGTGACCGGTATTTTCTGTGGCATCAGGTAACTTTAAGAAAACTGCAGCTTCCTTAGGAACTGTACTCATCTTATGAATTCGCATTACCATGTGACAACAGCAACAATTTACAAATTTTAAAAAGAATCTTTTTTCATTCATGCCTTCTGGGCGTAATGATGCATATTTTTTTATATATGCTTAAATTTTGTCTCCAACAATAGTAAACGATCACGGTTTTCTAGTTTTACTATAAGGAATTCTTATGTCAATGGCAGATTCTAAGTCTTGTATGTCATCAACGGTAATTTTTACAATTTTCTCACATCGGCATTCACCAGAAATACCAATAACAAGTACAATCTAAGAATACCATAATATATTTTATAAAAAACTTGTATTCTTTGACATAATATCTAAATTTACCTTAATTCCCAAATACTTCTGATTAGGAGCTGCAGATAGAAAATTTTCAAATTGTTTCCTTCCTGGTAAATACTTTAGCTTTTTTGACCGCATTGTTGAACTTTTCATTTTTTGTTTGTTCGCCAGTTCAGTGAAATACGCCAAGAATACATTTTCAGAATTATTATTTTTAATGTCTTTCTCATTACACCATCTCTGGAATCTTTTGAACGCAGCTTGGTAAGTTCTACTGGATTTGGTATGCAACAAATTGTCCACGACATCTGCAGCAGTTTTGGCAACCTCCGGGGGCGTACAGGTAAATTCTGATTCTGACATTTTTATTTGAAGTAAAGTGTTCGATTTAAAAAAATTGTAAAATCTAAACAGGAAATTAAAGCTTGGAAATTGCTTGTAATAAGATTCACTGACACGTGTCAAATCGAATTATGCGTCGGGATCAAAAATAGAATAATAAAATAAATCCATAGCAACGTTTGAAGAAATAGTTATTTTCCTAACAAGTGCGCAAAGTGATACTTTTCCGCACGCAAGTATATTTGGACGAACGACGCGTACCGGAGTTTGGATAAATTCTTGCGTGCGGAAAAGCACTTTGCGCACGTGTTAGGAACAACATTTTTCCTACGAGCTTTATATCTGATAACAACAAAAATAAAAATATGAGAATTTATTCAATAATTTTTAATTTAACTTTAAAAAAAGAACTAGGTAAATTTTCAAATTGTTTCCTTCCTGGTAAATACTTTAGCTTTTTTGACCACATTGTTGAACTTTTCATTTTTTGTTTGTTCGCCAGTTCAGTGAAATACGCCAAGAATACATTTTCAGAATTATTATTTTTAATGTCTTTCTCATTACACCATCTCTGGAATCTTTTGAACGCAGCTTGGTAAGTTCTACTGGATTTGGTATGCAACAAATTGTCCACGACATCTGCAGCAGTTTTGGCAACCTCCGGGGGCGTACAGGTAAATTCTGATTCTGACATTTTTATTTGAAGTAAAGTGTTCGATTTAAAAAAATTGTAAAATCTAAACAGGAAATTAAAGCTTGGAAATTGCTTGTAATAAGATTCACTGACACGTGTCAAATCGAATTATGCGTCGGGATCAAAAATCAAATAATAAAATAAATCCATAGCAACGTTTGAAGAAATAGTTATTTTCCTAACAAATGCGCAAAGTGATACTTTTCCGCACGCAAGTATAGTTGGACGAACGACGCGTACCGGAGTTTGGATAAATTCTTGCGTGCGGAAAAGCACTTTGCGCACGTGTTAGGAACAACATTTTTCCTACGAGCTTCATATCTGATAACAACAAAAATAAAAATATGAGAATTTATTCAATAATTTTTAATTTAACTTTAAAAAAAGAACTAGGTATAGTACAACTAAAAATTGCATAACAAAAAAAATAATAATAGGAAACTAAATTATTTGATTGACAAAAGAGCAATTGCTGACATTATGCAAATTGATAGCCGATGCAGTAAGTTCATTCAGTGGGTGGTTTATGGTATGGCTTGATGAGCACTGACTTGGCGTGGAAGGACAGTTGTTCAAATAGGTCGATGAAGGTGTTAACTCAGAAGGATTTATGTAGCTTGATGAAGAAGGGCAGTTGTTCGTGGCCAATATTTTATTCGACATGTCCTTTTTTGATTTGTCGAATCTTCAATGTAGCTCTCGGCGACAGTCGTCTATTTCCAGCCTCCGAGTCGCTTGACATTAGTGATTCTTGCTCCAGAATCGGTCAACATGGTAGCCGATGAACGACGGAAACTATGTCCTGTATAATGCTTTGGATTTTTCAATTGTAGATATGCAGCTATTTCCGAAGGCATCTTACCGAATGAATTTATTCCAATACATTGAGTAAGTACCGCATGTTCCTTGTCGATACTGCACAAAAAAGCGCTTGTGCGGAGTGAATGGTTTTCGCAAATTTGCATATTTATGATACAGTTGTAAATAATATCCTTTATTTCTTTCATTAGATACTACAAAGATTCTTGAAGTATTGTTTTTACTCTCAGGAACTTTCACGACTATCAAATTTCCTTTATCCTCTATGTAATCAACCATTATCTTGCAAAGCTCATCGCGCCTGCAAGCACCGGTTAACCCAAAAATGGTGGCGACTTCAGGTGCTTCTTTCATACATCTGGAAACTTGGCCTTTTTCGGACGATATCCCACATTTTGCTTTTTCAGAAACAATGTTAGCTTGAAATATTGACTTAAATCCAAGTTTATTTTGATTTTAAGGACACTTTTTAACATAGAGAACTTACTCCATAAAGTATTTGGCTAAACTGATTTTCGTAAATCTGCAAAATACGCTAAGAAGACCTCCTCCTTAAAAGTATTTGTCCCTTTGTTTAATTGCTTCTTGTATTTTTCTTGGGATTTAGCGGGCAATAAATTTAAATTTGCAGAGTTTGCGGCCTCTAGAATGGAATCTGGTAGCTCCTCGTCAGAGCTGCTCATTTTAATAGCGTTTATACTTTCCGAGGATTTGATGGAAAGAAAAGTGTCGGTGTTTGTAGATTCTTGTTGACATAGAAACGGAGGAAAAATCTGACATCATGTGCCAAAATCAACATGTACATTTATTGTTGCTTGGCAATATTATAATCACTATACGAGGTACTTAAAAAATTGAATTTTTTTCATTTTAGGCTGAAATACGAATATCGTGAATTACAATTAAAAGGTAAAAGAGAATACACTTGCAACGGCTTCACACATTGCATAAAATTGTCTACAGCTACTAAAATAAATATAAATATTCCCTGCCAAGGAGATTTTTGAGTAGTGCTACTTTTCCGCACCCGGTGCGGATAAAAATCTTATCCGCACTAGTGCGGAAAAGTGTAACTTTGCACACGGAAATGCGTGCGCAAAGTACTACTATGCGCACGCTCGTAGGAAAATATAGTATATTTAATTCGTAGTAAAAGCAACTTGTTATGACTCGTCTGTAATTACCGTACTCACTTTGTTCGTCCGGCAAACTTTTAGACCCGTCATAAAAAGTATTGCTTTTACTTCTTATAAAACAATATACTATTTTTATTTAATTTTAAGTTCTATCAACTTAAATAAAGAAAAACATTCAATTCGTATCATTTTCACATTTCATTTAATAAGAAATTTCGAAAATTACTTCTCTACTTTCAAAATGAAACACTCCTTAATAATCAATACAAATTATTTTACAATAGTTTAACAGGGATGGTATAGCTTGACACATTTATCTATAGCTGTCGTGCCGAATAATTGCGGACAAAAATCGTCGAGTGGTTCACGATAATGCCTCATACCGTTGCTTAATTATAATTAAATATTTATTAGCAAGGAAACACTGGAATAAGATCTATTCATTGAAAATAAATAATAATGCATTTAAGAAACTAAGAGTATTTTAATATAATTTCAACATTATTCGAAAATTCTTCTTATCCTATTAATTTTGATATTGAAGTGGCATGGAAATATGACAACATAGTGCACCATTAATGATTCATTTTGGCACAGGTTTCGTGCCGCTCGCAAAAACAACCGGCCCATATTTGTGTGTGTTAGTGGAGTAGTGATACAACGGCGAAAGTTATTCACTTTTTATAAATATGTCAGCACCGTATGCAATACTTTAATTCATGTGTCTTTGACAATAATACGATCAAAACCAGAAATCATTATCATGGAAGAATCATTAAGCTGTTTCTCTTTTCATGCCGAAAAATTATTGCCTATTCTTATTGGATTCTTATCATGTTTAAGAAGATTGTGCTTCACCTTACCGACCCATCGTAGCCACAGACTCGTGTATACACCTATACTTTTAGGTTACCTACTCTTCATAATTCAATATAAATTTAATCTTATTTGAAGCGTCTAATAATAATAAACATTAACACATATTTAAGAATTTATTCACTACAATGAAAATGATTTCTGACCACTTTCTTGGGAAAACTCTTTATTTTGACCAGAAATCCAACCCATTAAAAAAGTCCTATTACTCTTCTCAAATAGAACAATTCCATTTGTTTCCCCATAAAGCAGAAATTCAAACATTGAATTCTCAGTATCAATAAAACTGCTGTATAACAAAACGGTACACCTGTCAATGCATTCTGCAAATAGATCTAAATTCCTTAGGGGCTATTCTTCTGTGAAATACTTGATTCTCTAGAAACTGGTCTCTATGTTGGAAATTGATTTCGACAAATGTGTTTTTTAGCTTTATAATACGATTTTTGTTTGTTATTTTAGAAAAAATTATGATTTATACAATTGCCTAATAATATAGTTCTAACTTTTTAGGGCCCTGTGACAAAGAAAAAACGGAGCACTCATAGAATCACTTTATGTTGTCTGCCCACCTGTCTGTCAACACCATTTTTCTTAGAAACGGCTGAATACATAAAATTGAACCCGATAACAAAATATTAAGGTTTATATGTGAATGCTTGTAAGTCAATATAAGAAAGTTATTATGTATTTTGATACTGCCTCAATCAAAAACCCCGTTGAACAATAACTTTCAAATACAGCGTAAGTAAAGGAAAAAAACTGAAAATCAAAAGTTTCTAGTTGTGTGTGAAATTACTACCTGACATACGTAGACAAAATGATGAGAGTTATCCTCTGAGGTAACTGTATCTCTTTGATGTAAAAAAAAAGTTAAAATATAGCTTATATTCTAAATTTTTTATAATATTATTTTATCGTACCTTGCTTATTTTGTTTATATTATATTTATATGTTGCGGTTAGTATCATATAATTTCAATTAACGCTGGTATCTTTCTTGTTATGTACCTAGTGACATGTTGTGACAGTTATTATGTACACCGAATTGAATTACATTACCTTAGGCGGCTTAGAAATAATAAAGTAAAAACTGATTCGTTTCTTTTAATTTTTTAGATCCCGTAACTCGACCACCGTAGGATTATATAACACAAAAACCTTATTTATGGCCAAGGAATATGTTGCTGGATATTTGACGTCCACGCAAGTCGGGAGAAACAGGCCGAACTCCCGTAGTGTATTATATGCGCGAAAACAATATGAAAAACACCACAAATGAACAAAATTTCATACATCCACATTTTCTTAATAGTAGCGTTTTTCTAATGTTCTAAAATACCGCCATTGACCTCTAAACATTTTTTTTGTTGAAAACTCCGATAAAAACGTTTCTATTGAGATATCTCTGATGTGGAAACTGTTGACGATATTCTTCAATAGCAGCTTTTACTTACACAAACCCACAATTGCATATTCTAAATTTGAATAGGTGTTTGTTTGGCATTGGGTAATTCTTTAGTTATTCAAGCTTGAAAATAGAGCTGGATTTATAAACTCAAAAAGTTGGCGAGGTTGAGGTTCAGTTGGTGTTGGAAATAGGAGTTCGATTTAAACTAAAGGGGACACTCAGTTTCATTTATACACTTGTTCATGTTGTTCATGTAAAGCTCATGTAAGGTTCGAAAACTTCCCGGGTAGTTCGAGATAACCAATTTTTATGCTCGGAGTTCGGAATATCTAACCTCACAAACTTGATCATAACTTCAACCTCACCAACTTTTCGAGTTTATAAATCCAGCTTAAACGTTCAATTACTGTCACTGCACACTGACACCTTGTCAAAACAACAAAGTTATCAAATGTTTTTGAGTCTTGAACATGGCTTACTCTGTTTATGCGAAAATTTGGATACAAGTGGAACGCTAAATAAAAAGTTAATTTATTAAATCAATGAAAATCAGTTAAGAACATATATGGGTTTTTCACATTATTTTTACTTGTATAATAAACTCCTGGAGTTTGGTCCGTTCCTTCCGACTCACCCTGTATATACCTTTTAGTATAAAAATTATATTTAGCTTTACAAAATACGGGCGGGAAACTAGATAAAAGAAGATTTACCTATAAAGCATATTATTTAAATACGTAATTGTGTTCAAAAGAGCTTTGTAGCGGATACTAAAAATTTAATTTTACTTTTTGTTTAGTTTTTAAAGTACTGTTGAAACAACCAATATAAATTATAGAAGTTAATTTCAATTAAGTTGTAAAGTAGAAAAATATACGTTGAATTAATTATTATTGACGTAACCTACAATGTGGTCCAATAAGATATGTCTAACAAATATTTTTCTATTAGCTGCATAGCCGAAATATAAATACCGCTAAAAGTTGGTGCATACTTAAAACCCATATAAAGTGCCTTAAGTCAAGAAACAAACGAGCCATATAGAAGAATATTATTAGGAAAACGAATTGTAAAGTTCGACTTTTTCTTTAGGCAGATCCATTCTCAGGCGGGTTTCCCCGTATCGCATCCCGACTCGTCCGCGACGCTAGGATCTGACGAAAGGAAAGGACACCTGAAAAGTATATGAGTACACAACGTAGAATATGAGTAGAATATATGCGAACCAAAACACATCATCCGGTTCAATATAACTATAACCTCTATAAGTTATTAAGAAAAGTTAAATATTATATTTAAAATGTAATTTAATGTTCTATTAAAACGACATTTTTTGCCAATTATTTGTCTTATTTCCATTTTTATTTGTTGCATATCATATTGATTTCTACGGCTATTAGTATTACATTGCATATTAATATTGTAAAAGTATTTGCCATATTTATAATAATATGTGGGAGAATTAAACTTCTATGTGGTATCGTCGCAACAAATACTTATCTAAGTAAATTTTACTAATTTGCCGAAAGTTATGAAGAAGCAATTTAATTGCTGTTATTTCCAAAAATATACACCCACTTCCAAAAAAACTGACGCACTTAAAAAAAAATAAACTGGTAGATATTTTTTCAAAGCCCCCTGGATGATAGTGGAAAAACTGAAGCCATGTTATTTTCTTAATTTTTGACATTTCCTGTGGTACTGCATAAAGCTTTGGTAACACATTCAGAGCAACCTAGCAGTAGCAATTATTTAAATCAGGTAAACTTGCCGGGGGCACAATTGTTTATTACTTTTCATAAATAAAGAAATTTAAAGAAATTATAGCTCCTGATTTGCAATAATTTGTAATTTCATTTTATTATTCTTATTACCGCAAAATCATAAAAAAATATTGCTCAAATCATAAAATAATTAATCTGATAGTACTCTGCCACCTAAAAAAATATTGATATCCGCACTTTTATTAACTGTTTAGTATCTATAGTCTATCTTTAAATGGTGCGAAGTAATAAATCAATCAAAACCGTCTTCTCCAGGGGCGTGCAAGATTTTTCGGCATGTATAGATTTAAATAGGCCTGAATTTTTAAATTTTTGCAGAATTAGTATAAGTATCGACATTAAATTCAAGTTTTGTCTTCAAATATATATTATAATTATAAATAAATTTTTTAAGCTTAAAATTATGTACAGCCGGACCATTTACCTCGAATTTTTTAAAGCAATTTTATCAATTCCAACTAAAAATTAAACTAATTAGAGTCTATAGTCTATTTCAAAAAGGTGTAGAGTAATAAAATGGGAAATTCCGTCCAGTTCGGCTCAGTTTCGGTGTCGGCCATAGGCGCAGGTAAACTTTGTGCATTAAATTATTTATGATAACTAACCAGAAATTTTAGAGAATTAGGTTAACGGGTATTAAGATAAAATAGTATTGTTTGTAATATTAAAATTTCAAGTAATTGCGTAAGAGGGTTAGGAAAGGTATGTTTTCTGGCCTGAAATGTCAAAATCGTAATATTGTCTAGGCATTAGTAAGGTAGTAGATTATAAAGTTACGTTTTGCGTTTAAGAGGTACCGATTAACAGGTACCGAGTTTGGCTCTGGCCTCTTTGGCTGGATCACTTAAAAAAATATGGATTTTGTCTGGGAAAAGAATAAACGTAAATCACTTTTACTGGAAAGCGATGAAATTGTTTGCTGGCGACGAAAATACTTGAGAAGTATAAAGCAGTACAGAAGAGAGCAGAAGAAAATCTTTTATCTTGATGAGACGTGGATTAATGAAGGTTATATTGTACCAAAATTGTGGCAAGAAAAAAATATAACCAGTGCTCGTCAAGCCTTCATGCAAGGCCTGTCAACGGGTATTAAGGTGCCTTCAGGTAAAGGGAAGAGAGTAATACTCGTCTATATTGGAAGCAAAGAGGGATTTTTGAAAGAAGGTTTGCTAACCTTTCAGTCGTTCAATAAGGGAGATTACCACCAGGACATGAATTCGAATGTTTTTGAGGACTATCTTGGTGAAATGATAAAATGTCTTCCAGCTGATTCAGTAGTAGTTATGAATAACGCAAGCTATCATTTACGACGTACAGAGAAGACCCCAACTTCATCTCGGAGAAAACAAGATATTATCGACTGGTTAACCACCAAAAGTATTGAATTTGAAGGTAATTTGGTAGAAAAGGAACTATCAGCTATAGCAAATTTACACAAACATCGTTTTGTGAAATATGCCGTGGAAGATATAGCAGAAAACATAGTGTAACTGTGCTGCGCACACCACCATATCATTGCGAACTAAATCCTATAGAACTAATATGGGCGCAAGTGTAAGGATTTGTAGAAGACACAACACGGCATTCAAAATGAAAGATGTTAAGCTACTGTTTGATCAAGCCATTAAGGAAGTGACACCAGAGAACTGGCGAAAAGCAATCCATTATATCATTAAAGAAGAGGAGAAAATATGGGATCTTGACCACCTGATCGATCGGACCGTCGACCCGTTAATAATAACGTCAAGAGGAGATGACAGTTCCTCAGATGACGAAGAATATTATGATTTTTTATAATTTAATTTCTGTATAATGTATTTTTGTATGTTGTATTTTTTTATAATGTTTAATAAAAAATAAGTGTACCTAATACTATGTACATAATGCCTACATTTTATTCTGTTAAAATAAAATTCTTTCCTTTTTACGAGTATACTTTAATTTATTATAATTTTTACGAGTATAATTTAATTTCTGTATAATGTATTTTTTCAAAAATGTTTAATAAAATATAAGTGTAGCTAATATTATGTACATAATGCCTAATTTTTTATTATGTTAAAATAAAATTCTTTGCTTTTTACGAATATCCCACCGGCACGCCTTTGTCACGCCATTTTCAGTGTTTGTTGATGGATAACAATAGGCAAAACCCATAAATTGACCCCAAACCCGGGTGGTACTACCTACACTCAATGAAAAGAAAGAATTTTGCAATGAAATCAATGCCCAATTATGAAAGTGGCTTAAATATTCGTTGGGTCACTCTGTAGTCCCTTGGCATACCTAATGAGCTTTTATTACTCTACACTTTTCTGAAATAGACTATAAGTACTTATTTCGTTTCTGTTCTAATCATTCTATTCCTTTTTTTTTGTACCTAATCCTGGTTACCTGTCTACTAATTATGTTGTTATTATGCCTTTATTTGTGCCCCTATTAGAATAATACAGCTATTTACATCTATATATACCTACCTTGGGTGTTTGTTTCTCAGTGAAACTAGTGAAACTGTGATGGGTCAGTGTCTTTTCAATTAAATATGGAGCATTTTCAACAATTGCCTAAACGCTCTATAGTCGGTCCATGTATAGCAAATGAAAACAAATTAATTCTTAACTGTTACGATTCTATTAAGAAAGTAAGGATGCGGATTTAAGTATTGACAATGCAGTGCAATTTGCAGCATATATGCTTAATTAACGTTGGGAAAACAACAATATATAAACTTTTAAAAGAAAAAGAAAGTGTTGGCGTCAAGCTCCGAAAAACTTCTCCAGGGCGACCAAAACTTTAGCTGGATGACGTTATAATGCAGAGAATAAGGCGAAAATTTCATAGTTTCTTTTTAATAAAAGTAATTCCCACGCTGGACAAAATTTTATCCTCAATCCGAGAAGACCAGGACTACCCATTTATGTGTAGAAATGCTTAAAAAAATTAGTTTTCGGTGGAAAAAACATAATAAGCAATCGATTTCAATAGACAGAATCGATATCGTCCGTTGGAGAAGAAATTACTTAAGAATCATGCGAAGAACCAGAGAAGAAAACAAAAAAATATTTAACCCAGACGAAGCATGGCTAAATTAATGAAGGCCACACTGTGACTAAATTTTGACAGGATAAAAATATTGAAAGTTGAAGGCAAGCTTGTTTGGAAGGATTGTCCTCAAAATTAAGGCCGTTATCTGAAAAAGGACATCGACTTATATTGAAAGTTCTGAAGGCTTCGTTAAAGGTGGTCTACTGATGTTCCAATGTAAAAATACAGGAGACTATCGAGAAGATATGAATGCCGATGTCTTTAAAGAGTAGTTAGAGCGAATGTTGGATCCTATACCAAAAGATGCAATAATTTTTTTCATTGCACTCTAGGCTGACGGAAAAATTACCGACAAGTGCGTGGCGTAAAAGTGAAATAACAGAATGGCTAAGTGTAAGACAACTAGAATTTCCATTAGATTCGTTAAAACAAAATCTATTGGTACTAGCCAATTTACATAAAAATGCATTCAAAAATATGTAGTCGATGAAATGGCAAAGTTACTAGGAATATCTGTACTCAGACTTTCTCCTTATCACTGCCAATAAAACCCGATAGAACTTATATGGGCTCAAATAAAGACAGATGTCGCCAGAAAAACACGACTCATAAAATGGTGGATTGAAAAAGACTCTTTAATGAAGCTATGGTTAAAATCAGTGCGGAAAAGTGGAAAAAGTGTATAAATCATGTGATAAAAGAAGAAGACAAAATGTGGCAAGTGGATATAATAATCGAAGAAATAGTTGAACCGCTTATTATAAATGATGTTAATAAAAGTTCATCTTCCGAATCGGACTATGATTAAGCCATAACTACAAAATATTCGATTTTTGAAAATGCTTTGTTTGTAAGATTCAATATTATGACTTGTTTTTGTAAAATTACTATTTAAAATAGTACCACTCATTGTTATTTATTAGTTAATACCATTTTTTTAACGTTTTTATGTGTTATAAATACCTACAAATATAATATAATACGATCTTAGGAGTATAGGCATGTTACAGATTTTTAATTTTAAAACTTCCCCAATACAAACTCCTGGCTAAGAGATATATCCAATAACAATAGTGAATCCTCAAATATAGCAATAGCTTGCGAAAAATTCAAGGTGGACCTACCTAAAGAATGCTCATTATTTGGAACCTTTAATATAAACACAATAGGTTTTGAGGGATGATGTTTAAATTGTTCTTGATAACCCGGTATCATTTTGCATATTTAATGAACATTTATTACTTCGCGTCATTTAAAGATAAAGACTATAGATCTTTACAATTGTAAAATGTTGTTCTGTAATCATTCTTATTAAATATACCCCTATATTTTTTAACTAAAGAGGTCAGCAGCATGAATCATGATTTGAAGATCGAATGCGTTTCTACGCAAAGTTCATAGTTTCATAGTTTTCCCTGAAATATTGGTGATGGAACTTGGTAACTTTTACCTACTAATTATAATCGAAACTAACCTAAGAAGCCAATATTGAATAACTATTCACGGTTCTTTATCATCAACACCTTAGAAAACTATTCAACTTGAAATAGTTTTTATCAGTTGTTCATAAAAAAGCAATGCTTATTCTAGATTGCATTTTCAAACAAACAGAAATAAATTCTGTTTATATTTACATACTACGTTTTAACCCAAATGATTTCTCCCACAAGGGCAATAATAAGAACACGCTTGCAGTGGTGTTATACATATATCGCGTGACTACATTCGGATTTTTCAGGAGATTCGAGCATGTACACAGGAATAGATTAAACCCATGCTTTATCATATTGTACTTTATTTTAAAAGTAAAGCCACATTTATTTAAATGGATTAACGTCTAAATGTATGTGCACCTATTTTTTTTTATTTACTAATAAAAAATTTAAAAAATAGCTACTATAAATGACTATAGACTTATTTGTCGTTAATTATATGTTCAGAGAAGATCACTCGATTAGATACATTTACCGTGTGTATCACCCAAATGGAATAAATTCGATAATAAATACATGGGGGCGTGTCCGAAAAAACGCTCGGGCACGTCGCGTCGGTTGGTATTTCTAGTTGTGCATTTTTTTCAATAAAAACTTTTTATACGGGGTGTGTCATGTAACAGTGTCTAATACTTACTTTCTTATTTTAAATGCAATACCCTATATATTATTTATTTTGGATTCCTCAGAAAATTTTAGACATATTTCATGTACACTATCCTATACCTATCTTCAACTGTTTCGGAAATATTAAGTGTTTTCATATTTATTGCAGAAATTAACAACATACTAAAAAACTAGTAAGTAATACTGTTTATTTCTTGATAATGTAAAAAAAAAACATTAATGTAGGAGATGTTGATAATTGATATTAAAATGTTTTAACTGATATGAAATAAAAAAAAAGGTATAAATAGTTTTGTTTACTTTTGTTTAAAACGCCTAACCTTAGCAAATTGTTGTCTGTCTGCATGACGGTAGTTGTCAGTGTTATAGTCGTTTGAATTTCGTTAACTGAATATCAGAAAAATGGTTTATTTAACAGAAATGTACAAAATAATAATTCTACAGATGATTGGTTGTGGAGATAAAACACGGACACAAATGGAAGTTGCTTGCATATTTCATGGAAAATTTCCAAATTTGCCGCCTATAACTCGAGGGCCAATTAGTAAAATAGAAAAGCAGTTTCGCCAGCTTGGACATGGAAAGCAGATAAAAAAAAGTAGCTGTCAATGCAATAAGTGATGATACCAAATTAGATATTATGCTTGAGTCACAGATTAACCTAATGCAGATACGTAAGTAAGCGGCAGCCTCGTATTCAACCCTCGTAAAAACCACGCCCCCCGAGAAAGAGCCGGCTCCTTGTCGTATAGTATGGGTATCAGTTTAGTGCTATCGACTATCGGTGCAACACGATCGGTAATAAACTGTTGAGTGTAGTACGTGTGCCTATGTTATTTTAGTTGTTATTTTAATAAGATGCCTGGACATAAGTGTGTTTATTTGCATTGTTTTACCAGAAGCGGTGGACAAAAGACACTTTTTGGGTTTCCAAAAGATAGTTTAAGGTAAGATATTCCTATAACGTATTTTTGATCTATTTTTTGTTTGGAAAGATGATTCAACTAACATAATAACCAGTGTTGTAGGTTTCATTTTTTGAAATTATTAAAAATATACGTATAATAGGATCAGAATTATTGAAATCGAAAACTATTAAATTTGTAGGTCTGCAATCTGGGCTAAAGCAGTAGAAAGAGAAGATCTTCTACAAAAAAACGTTACATATTATAAAATCTGTAAAGATCACTTTGAGACAAAATGGCTGTCGATTTCCTCGTCAGGGCTGAAACGGCTTTATAATGACGCTGTACCATCAATTTTTCGTGGTCCAAAACGATCGTCGGATGATGTTACTGAGGAACCGTCTAAAAAGATTCTTGTCATATCATATTATTATTTGTTAGATTAAAGATATTTTATACGTTAAAATATGCAAATCGTAATATATATAGTTAAAGAAAGAACAGATAAAACGAAGCGAAAAATAAAAATGTTGAGTCGTTTGTAATATTAACATTTTTTGTTTATTATGTCTAAATAAATATTTTCGTTGCCAATTCATGAGGTTTTATTTAAATTAGTTCAATACAATAACAATCAAAATGTATGTAGTATAGCAATATAAAAACATTCCATATTTTGAACACGTTGGTGCGGTTAATCTTTCTCCTGAGACATCCCGAATATATAAATGCATTGATGCGGCCAGCACGTGTTCATTAAATCTAGTGCGAATTTCTAAATCGCCGCTCTTACGTATCTGTATTAGGTTAATCTGTGCTTGAGTTTCAGGAAAACCCACATACTTCTAGTCGAAAAAGAGCCCCAAAGTTCAATGTTTGCCATTCATCGATTATTCGAACATTACAAGAAAATAAAATGTATCCACATAAAATGATACCTACTCATGAGCTCATGGAAGACGATTTTGATAGGAGAACGTATTTTTGTGAGAGAACATGTTTTGTTTTCTGATGAGTGCACCTTTACACTTTACGGTCATGCTAATCGTCAGAATTGCCGCTACTGGTCTAGGGAAAATTCTCACTGGATGAGAGAAGAACATATGCACTATCCTGAAAAGGTTAACGTTTGGGCAGGAATTGTTGGAGATCATATCATAGGTCCCTTTTTCATTAGTGGCTTAAATGGCGATAGCTATTTAGCACTGCTCCAAAATAATGTCTTGCTAAATTTGACAAACTTATATCCTGATCCAGCAAACCCACAACTTCCAGCGAATATGATATGGTTTCAGCAAGATGGAGTACTGCCACATTACCAAATCAATGTCCGGCAGTACCACCGAGTATTTTTAAATCGGTGGATAGGGAGGCCTAGATCGATAGAATGGCCATCACGATTCCCTGATCTGACGTCATTAGACTTCTTCTTATGGGGTTATGTCAAAAAAATATTGTATACAAAACTAAACCCCTCGACTTAGCAGACTTAAGAAGACGAAGAACTCTTGCGATTAAATCGGTCACGCCTGAGATGTTCAGTAACGTTAGAAGAAATTTCTATTTAGGATTAGGATGTTGCCAGGACGTTCGCGGCGAGCATTTTCCACATCTCCTACATTAATGTTTTTTTTTGTTTTTACATTATCAAGAAATTAACAGTATTACTTATTTTTTTAAGTGTGTTGTTAACTTTTGCAATAAATCTGAAAACACTTAATATTTCCGAAACAGTTGAAAATAGATATAGGATATTGTACATGAAATATGTCTAAAAATTGAATAATATATAGGGTGTTGTATTTAAAATAAGAAAGTTAGTATTGGTCACATGACACACCCTGTATAAATAGTTTTTATTGAAAAAAATGTGCAACTACAAATACTAATCGAGGTGTCCGAGCGTTTTTTCGGACACGACCTTATGTATTTATTATCGAATATATTCCATTTGGCTGATACACACTGTATACTTCTTGCAAAACAATTTCCGGTGAACGTCATCAATCAGCTGATAATTACGTAAGGAAATATGAGGAAGTTAAATTTGGGCAAAAAAACATTAAGATTTTATGCGATATTGAATGTGCTACAAACTTAATGTATTCTTCTTTGATACTAACCCACTTAAAGCAAATATTTTGTATATTTAAGCTTGTAGAAATTAATGTACTTTGAATTTAATTGGCCGACAGTTGGTAACGGAACTGTCAACGATGCGGTGGCGCCAGTTCGTTCGTTGGCCTGTTTTGACGTTTTGTTTACGTTTCGTTAAAAACTAACCTTTATTGTTCTGTGCTTTCGTGTTGATGTGCGTCTATTTTTTAACAAAAACTCCATATCTTTTCTTTAGCAGCATCAAATTGAATTTGACTATACAATGTTCAAAGCCGACCTTTTATAAATCGTTAATAGGTTGTTACACGACATTTTGTATGCGCATTTTTTTTTAACATTCTCTTAAATATTGAACCTAAATTCTTTTCAGATATAAGCCACCAAAAAAATATTTACTTGATGACCTAGCTGAGCAATATGGACATAAAGTTTTTCGGCTTTCTCCATACCACTGCATGTTCAATCCGATTGAACATATTTGGGGGAATACCAAGAATAATTATAACATACATATTGGTCAAGATGGCAGTACAAAAACTGACTGTATGAATATGTGGAAAGAATGAAGGTATGAAAGAGAACATGTATTAGATAAATAAAACGAGTGACTTAAGTGATTCGGAGGATGATTGATGAGCCATCTTTGTATTATTATTTTTATTATTCTTAATATTGAAATCCGAAAACCAAAAAAATTGGAGTTTTTAAATAAGGACTACCTACGTGTAATTTCAGGTATATTTTTGCCTCGTCTACTTTTATAAAAGTACGGAATAATAAAATAGATTAATGGCCAAAGCATATATAAAAAAACAATGAAATTGCATTACTATTCCAATACAATTTAGGTATATTATATTGTTATCCTGGAAGTTTTTTTAAATAAAATAAATAAACTTGTGTTTATTTTTGTAAATTTATCTTGTTTTTATGAAAACAAAACCCAGTGTAATTTCCTCACTCGGTGATTTTCGTTACAAACAACGGAAATTGTTTTGCAAAGAGTATAGGCAGAAATTAGTTTACATACAATATTGTTCGACGCCGGTGCCTTACGATTTATTTAAACCAGAAGAAGCTAATTCAACCTATTTTTTGTGTATGTTATTTTGCCGGCTTATGGAATAACTTGAACAGCGATCGTTGAATCACTCTACAAATTCGACAGTTCTAGTGCTCCCGAAAATCTAAATTTTAAAAGCAAGTGGGCATATACATCCCAGCAAATAATGAAATCCGAAATTTTTATAGAGATATATTTTACTCATTGTCATTAAAATTGCCTTTGAGTTTTAATTTTGGAAGAAAATATAAATCTTAAAGCTCGTATTACAGTAATTGCCTCAATATACAACTAAACGTTTTTTGGCATCTGGGTTGTTAATCTTTGTGAGATAATATACGTAGGGGTATTTAATTGTATTAATATTAACTCTCGAACTATTTGGTTTTGGTATAGTGGATGTTATACAGGGTGGGGATTTCTCTAAATTACAAAAATACGTCCTTAAAGATTTTTTATGTGCCCAAAGAGGAGGGCAGCCCTTACCAACAAGATTTGATGTCACCACTTGTGGCACCTTTTGGGAAAGTATACTGAAAAGGGACAATTAATATTTTTTTTTGACATCTGTTCAACTATTTGTTAGAAATTTAATAAAAACTAATTTTTAACTATTTAATGAGCAATTAAATTAACAAAAACATTAAAACTGTAATGTAAACTTTTTACCGTAACAAGTGTTGGAAATGTACCACATTAACCTGTTTATACAGACCCAACCGATGGTAGAACTCTTCCCTTACTCTCCCCAAAACTTCTGGCGTGATTAAACGTATCTCTGTCCGAATCCTTGTCTTCAACCCCTTTTGGGGGAACATGTGCATTTGAAGTCTAATTAACATAATTGAAGCTCCTAATATTACTAAATAATTTGACCAAAGCTATAATCGCATTTCAGTCAAAAGTTAATAATGATCGGCAACGCCGCATTTGGGTCATGTCCTGTTCTAAAGAAATAAATGAAACTTATCTTTTAACATATTATAAAAACTTAACTGCGAATTCACGTCGCATTTAATAATATTTCGGTAAAATAATACAATAGAAAACCCATAATAACACAGCTTGTTTATGTTTTTATACACCTTTAACTTGCATCTAGCTGGTAAACAGTAAATATATGTCAACTCGGTTTGCGGTGAACATCAGGGTCGGCGAGACTTTTCCAAATATCACAAAAGGCGGCCGGCGGGCGTTGAATATGGTGCCTACGTGCTAGACCGATCAGTTGTTATGGGATATAGTATATAAGAGTGTTTGGAGGGATGCGGTGTTGCAAATGGTTTTCGCGTGGAAGAGCGATCAACAAAGCGAATGTTTTCATTTTTACAGTCAGAAGGTTTTAAGATTTACTCCGTGGTGTACGTCTGCCGTGATTGAAATCACCACGTATTTTCGGGACATCAGCGCCAAGTGTTTTCAAGTAGGTTTTATACTTCACTCCGTTTGTATGTCTGCCGTGATTTAAATCACTATGTATTTCGGGCCATCTGCGCCAAGTGATTCTACACAGTGAGTCGAGTCACAGATTATTTTCATGGTAAAACGTCTTCTTCCCACGGAACAACGTTTGAAAAAAATGTTAAAGTAAAAGTATAATAGTTTGTTAGGGGTTACATGAACCCCATTAAGTGTGATTAGTCAATGTGGCCATTTATTAGTTAATCGATAATAAGTTATGTGAAGTAGTTGTATGATTTCACAATTTATGCAAACACCTGACATTATCTATTCAAATGGCATAGTTTGGTAGAATAAAGAAATGCTTTTGTGAAGAAAGGTGTTTTCTTGAGAGTGAAATTAGAAAAAAGAATCAGTGAATCACCCTTTACGTACTTTTTGTAGCTGAGACTGGGATTTTAAAACCCAGGCTTTGTACAAACTCTAATTTCTAGGTCTGGTGACATAGATAAAAGTCGAAGGGTGGAAAATCCGGGAATCTGGACGGCAACTCTATAAATCCTCGCCGTCCTATCCACCCATTTGGAAATGTTACATTTAAGAATTCTCTTACATTTCTTGCAAAGTGAGACGGTGCTCCATCCTACTGAAAACATATCCTTTGCTCTAGATTGCTGTAATTAGGAAACATTATTTGGAGTTGTGATATTTAACATGCCCAATATCTGTTGAGCTGGCTGCATTGTGAATGTTTTCATGCCAGTGATCTTTAACACCGTTTTGTGATCAATACTGGTCACGTGATAATTGCCTTGATGGTTTAATTGGGTTTTCTTGATAACTCAATAGGATATCCAATTTAGTTTTATCTGATACTCTTGGAAGTCTTCTTCGAGGAACATGTCTTACATGACCGAATTCATAAAATGTCTTTGCAATTGTGCTGACTATACTTCGCGATAGAGGTAATAAATTATTTTTGACTTCGTTTTCTTTCTCCAAACCCGGCCATTATCAGTATTTCAATCTTCAAAGTTTCAGTTAAATATATTTTTAAAATTTTTAAATCAAAGCGTTAAAAATTTTAAACTAGTACTTGTCAATCGTAACGAAACTGGAGGTATTACCAAAAAAACAAAACAACTGGTTTACGGTTGAGTCTGTGCCAACAGGATAATAGTTACGCTAAAAAGGTGACATTACAGTTTTAATGTAATTGTTAAGGCATGTTTCCTACCACGCGGTCATCACATTACGGCGGCCGCACGCATCAGCCGTCCTTAGAAACGATCGCCGGCCGACCGCAAGCCGCCAAGCAGTCATCTGTTATGTCTTTTGTTAATGGAACAGGTTGTTATGAATGCTGATCTTCAGCTGCACATTATTAGAGGAGAATGAGGAACACGAGATATCTCAATTAATAAATATGGATGGTGGAAATGAGGTTATACATCCTATGTTACCATGTGTTATCTTTTACTATTTGATCCTTATAAAGTGAATTCTCCAAGTGGTTAAAAATGCAAGCTTTTGGTATTAAAATACATTTATACACCCACCAAGATGCGCTTGCGGCTGCGACTACACCGCTATCATGAAGCACTCGTTTACGGCTAATAGATGCGGCTGACGTCTGGAAGCAATCGGGTACATAAAGAAACGCGTAGAGGGAAACATAAATAAAGCAGGTGAGCCGCAACGATCGCACCCGTTTACAGCTAACGCATGCAGCTGCCACGTAGAAGGAAACGGGTACACATGGAAACACGTGGAGCAGTAGATTGCGGATGCCGCGTGGTGGGAAAAATACCTTTAATGTAGTTGAATTTAATAGTTAAAAATAAGTTTTTTTCCGACACATGGATCGACAGATGTCAACAAAAAAATATGAATAGCAAATTCCTTTTTCAATAAGCTCTCCCATCTTATAAAAACAGTTGGCTATGGCTGCGCCTCCCCTTTAAGGCCCTTTTTTTTTACATGACAAAAGCGAAGTTTATAAAAGTCTTTGAGGATGTATTATTGTATTTGTGACAATTCAATTTTGTCACTGTTAAGTCAGTAGAACTGGCCTATTTTTAGTAACGTTATAACATACTTACTGTTATACGGCCTCCGCTAGCTTCAGATGAGACTCGAGTGGGTTTGGCATGCTGGTAACTGTATTTAAACCTTTGTTTTATCTAGATGTTAAAGATTGAGCGCCACTGTTCTAAACTGACCAATCAGCTTCAACGATTTTTGAAAATAAGATTAAAAACGAAATATTAAATTTTGATAAAACAATACGATAGATATTTATAATTATTTATAGCTATTATGAATACATTTAAAGACAGGTAATTATTAAATAAGGTACAGTATTATACTACATAATTCGAATTTATAGGTTATGTATTTGTTTACTGAAATTATTTTAATATTCAATCTTTTATTGCAGATGGTTTGGAGATATTATTTTGAGTAAATTATAGCCTCTACAACTATGCTTGCAAGGCATAACACAATCTCCGTGTTCACTATGTCAGGAGTTGATATAAATATCCAAAAAGTTACTTGAAATGGTTCGTAAGACTGAAAATAAACAGGTAAGATATCTTAACTATTCTAATAAGTAAAATGATAACTTTTATAGGATTGTTTATAAAAATAGTTATTATTGAATATTTTACATTCCCAGAAACCAAAACTAATCGCTGTGAGAGTTACGATGTACTGGAATCTCAGTTCAATCAACAATGAAGATTACTTAGCAAATTATAAATTATGCAAAAAAAGGTGGAAATAAACAGTAGTATAAAGTTGTATCCTTTTTTTATTACCTAACACAGTAGCATTTTATTAGGGTAAGTAAGTAAGATTTTTAAAATGCTACAACGTATATCACATATCTGATTTGAATTTTAGCTTTAAAACTAGTGAAAAGTTCAATGTTTTGTTTTCTGTATAAAACTATATACAAACTTTTTTTTGGTTTCCTACTCGAGGTAGGGCCAAGCGGGATTAGATTTTTGCCCATATATTCAATCATCCTATTTTCCTGGCATCAGCTATCCTATCATTTCTTATACAACAGTACAATATTTTGTGAAAATTTCCTTGTTTGTTTTTCCACTGTATTCCAAACTTTCTAGGTTAAATTCTTCTTTCTTTTCCAAAGATGTTAATGGACTGTATAACAAGAAGCAGAATCCGAACGACCGTTTGTCGAACGTCGAAGATATTGGTTGGCTATTGATTATTTGAGGAAAATTTATGGTGATGTGGCATTGATTATACAACAATAACTAAATATAGGTACATCTGTTTTATTTCACTTAGCTTAAATACCTGCAATCGAGTAGCCAGGACCCACTAGACTTATTTCAATATCAACCGCTAGTATTTGAACCAGCCTATTTCGGTTCAAGCAAGTAGTTCTGTCCGGGAGTGGTATGCTGAAGTTTGCTTTATCTTCTTGACGTCCCCATCTCTCTGTGGCATTGTTGAAGGGTGACACCTTTTACTTGCTCACTTTAACCTTTATTGTTCTGTGGCTTACTTGACTTTTGGCGGCTGAAAGTGCAAGAGGTTTTTTTCAATCCAGGACTATCCCAGTTTTCTCCTCAGGGTTTGGGATTGAAAGGCCATATTTTCTGTCGCCCATACCGCAGCTTGGCAGTGTAGTTGATATTTTTGCATTTGCTGTTCCTTGGGAGGCAGGAAAATCACCTAGGTGGATTTTTGCTGTATACTTCGCTGTCAAAGCGTAAGTTTTGCATACCATACTGTTTTTCTATGTCATCTCGTCAACTTTGTCCTAAAGTGCCTTCTGGGGCTCTATTTTGGTCAAGTCCGGTCACCAAGACCTAGAGGGACCGATAATTTAGCAACATCAGCGTTGAATTCAGCCCAAATTTGCATTAGGATCCTAGAAGCTCCTACTAGGTGAGTGTAATGCATTTTTATCTTTTCATTTTTGCTGTATATTGGTGCAGAATCCCATAATTAAACAAAACAATGTTTTTCCCAGGTAGATGTGTTTTCTTGTACATATGGCCAAGGGCTTAAAGGCCTCATTAGCTAAATTTTTAACATACCTCATTACCTTTTGGTTACTATATAAAGCAACTGGCCACCTATGTTAGTTAAGCCCCATCTTAGCCATTTACCATTGCTAGCTTATCAACCCTGCAGCCTGCAGGCTGTCTTAAAGTATTATCGAAACAATAAATGCCGTGTTAAATGAAGAATTTCCTGTTTTCTTTTCAGTTTGGTGTATACTGTCAATTTAATGTAATATATGATTGAAATTTCATAATTAATTGATTGGTTATGACCTTGGAATTTTTAATTAACTGTCCTAAGGGTGTTGACAGGCCCAGTGGCATTGCTTCAGTTTATATTAATTTTTATAAAGAGTTCACTACTGGGTCCAGTTTGCTTTCATTTTGTTTCATTTACTTTGTTTTATATAGCACAAGTTTTACTTAAAGTCCAGTGTTGCATGACATTTCAATTCATGCCATACCTGGTGACATATCCGATTCTTTAATTTGTTTAATTACTATGTTTATTTTACAAATAACTGTTACTTTTCTACTGAGTTGCTTAACTTAGTTGAACATATTTAAGGTGGTTTAGTGCCATATAGTGGACAGTTACTGATTACTTTTAAATTCATTTGTTGCATATCGCTGATGCAGTAATTAATGCATTATTTTTACCTTGAGTCTGTCAATACTGTATGGTGGCCTGATTTATAAGTGATGTTGTCTCCTCCTGTTTTGGTAATGCTATGTAAGCATTGTAATATTAAGTTCACCATATTTATTTTAACGTGCTATTACCTGTATTGCATAATTAATTGGCCTAGGATTCAGTTTGCTAGTTATGATTTATATATTACATAATATGCTTGCTGACCTTGGTCTTAAAATCAGCTGCCTATAGTTTAAGATGGTGCCCTCGAGCTAATCATTTCTTTCATTCTTAAATAACAATAAGGCATTGTCTTGATTATGATTATAGATATTTGAAGCTACTCTATTGTACAATAATTCCAACCAAGGCTTATAAGACCAGTACAGCCTGTATTTTAGTACAATTTGATGTTAGCTCACGAGTGTATCAAGAGTTAATGGTATTTTTCTTGGATTGTACTAGTTATGAGCATTTCTAAATTCTTTATTTTCACTTTGTCTTAATTTGAGGTGCTGCTTAGGCATCTTTAATTTGTATTGTTTTCTTTTAAATAGTAGCATTAGGGTCTGATGATCTCTCTTTTTAATAGCGTCATATCATGGTTATGTAATACCTTTTTTTAAGTCCTGGCTTTGATATTTGGTTTGCTGTATTCGGAAAGATTTTCGAACATCACTTGTGCTATACTATATATTTTTCTTATCGATGTGTATAATTAACTTTTAATTGTTGATGTAACTCTAGTACATAGGCGTACTTGTTGACTTTATTATTTAATTTTGTTTCAAAATTTGTTTGCTTAACTTAACTTATGCATCTTCATAAAATATAATAACTAAGTCACTTCCCTTCAGGATATTAATTTGGAAATTCTAATTTGTAATTTAACTATATTCCTTTGGTACCTAACTTAAATATTAAATTAATTTTCTTTCCTAAACTCAAATCAAAACTTGACTTGTAACTTTAATTTATTTTCATTTTACATTGATTAACTTCGTTGATTTATTTCTTTAAATTGTGATTTGTAATTTAACCTGACCATGGATACCTAAACTTTTTATAGTTCATTTAACCATTTTATACTTTTGTATATTTTCGTTTACTTGGTTTTGCTGTTTAAATTATATTACTTTATTATAAAGTTACTGTATGAAGAGAAAAGGAAGTAGGTAAATTTTATTAGTAAGCCATCAGCTTAGACGTTTGATTTTTTCTACTAGGGTCTTCTTTTCTATCGTCTGGTCTTTCTTTCCCATTGCAAGAAGTCTGTCTTTCTTACATCATCGTCTCAATTTCGAGATCGTCTTCATTACCTTATCAGTGTACAGATAAGTATAATTTAAATACTAACACACTATATTTTTTTTTAATAATAAAGCCAGCAATATTTTTAATGCTTGTTTTATTTGTACCCCTTTTTACCTGGGGTTTACGTGGTGTCAGGTCGCACGATTTGAGCTAGCTCTACGGCCATCTTAGAGGTTTTTAGCTTTTCCTGTGGTAAAGCTGGTGGCGCTTATTAAACCCCCTCCCGCGAGCTAGGGCAAGTGCTGCTTGTGCTCTCTGGTCACCACGTTTATTAGTTTGTCGTTCAGCAATAGTTTACTTAATTTAATTTTTTCCTTTTTTTATTTTGTTTTAATATTTACGGTTTTGCTCCTCATACCATCACTGAACGTACCATCCTTTTTTTTTTAATAAAATAAATAATTTTTTTCTATTGTATATTTTATTTTTCTGTCAAAAAAAATAACACTGAAGTACCTACGCGTCGCATATTTTAGAGAAATCTTATTTCCAGGTCGGCTATAAGCAGCGTCCCATTTAAAATCCCCACTTTGCAGAAAGAAATTATAAGAAGAAATGTGATATTCGATTTAAGAAAATATATTTCTGATTTATCAAAACTTTTTAAACAATATATTTTTAAAAGATCATCAATATTTTGCCTCTATAACTATTTTAGTTCAGTAAGACGTAATAATTAATAATTGATGCGACTTTAAGGTCGCAAGGAACCCAAAAAGCCCGGGCCAGGCAGCCACACGACCGGTGCTGAATATAATACCAAACCACCTTTATTAAAATATAAAACTTAAATAATTATTAGCTATTTAAATTCTTTTAAGAATATTTTTAGGGAATTATCACTACATTACTAACATGGGAATGTTTATTTCATTGTCACTTTAATTTAAAAGTGCATTTGGCTTTTTTAAAAGTATTTAAATATCCCTTTCGCAATTTTATTATATAGGTGGAAACGGCGATCAAAAATTTATTTTATTTTATATTATTCATGATGATTTATTTTATATCGGCGTGTGGTAGCCATATGGTGTCAATAAATTTATTACCATAATGAAAAATATGGTCGATTTCTATTATCAAGTTTTATTTTAATTGATCATACACTGAGAGAATACTTTTGCTGGGACAATAAAAAAACTAGCAACTGCAGCAAAAAATCTAATTGCATAGGCGATTGCAAAATGACATAACTTGAGTTCAACTAAATAGAAAATGTCAGGGGGTTCAAAAATTATCCGACTAGGTTCAAATACAACCGATCAGGCGATTGTAGAATAACGTTTTACCACTGCAGTAAAATTATTTTGGTGCTGTTAAATAAATTTCTTCATAAAGTCTTTACTGATTGCCAAGCGTTTTGCTACTATACCAAAAATACTTGCAACAGCAAAAATATTTGCTTGTCGCTAAAACTTAGTCTTCCTACAGTAACAAAGTTCTTTATAATAACCATATAGAATATAGAGCTATCTACAAAATTACCTTTACTGTAGGATGAGACTCATTTGCAATCTAAGGTAGAAATTTTATTATCGCAGCCAGAAAAATCGTAGCAAAGATTATTTTACTGGAGGTTTTCTCAGATCATCTTTATTCATATGGCATTTACTAAATTAAACATATTTGAAAACTTGTTTAATAATACATAAGGTATCGCCAAAATAGTAAGAATTTCAGTAACTAGAACTTAAAAAAAAATTTCTGCCAAATATTCACGAATTTATGAATTAAAATCAGCAAGAAACTAGATTAAAAAATGTTTTAATTTCTTTTGTTTTTAATTGCTGATAGAGTCTATACAGGGCGTTCCCGAATATGTGGGCAATCTCCCGGATTGAGAAAGAACACATCAAGATAATTAGACAAGTTTCTATTCATTTTTTTCCCCAAGGCCCCTCCTTCGGACATACGGGTTCATAAATGACGCCCCTGGAAATCGTTTGCTTTTAAATAACTTTTGAAGGACTAGGTGTAATGTAATAATTTTTTAATACGATGGTTACTAGGTCAGTCTCCTTAAAATGGGCCCCTTTAATCATATTCGGCTCATTTAGTTTGCCAGGGATGGACTAGCTCTAAAACAGTCACGCAATTTTTTTTTACACCCTGTACGATAAATGAACACCAATAATGTTTTCGGATAGCTTAAACCTAAAAAGAATGTAGTCTTGATCTATATCGATAGAATGAACTGTTTATGAGAAAAAAAATATCATTATTTTTGTGCATATGTTTTTTTTCTTTGGTTGTCATCTTCATAAAATTCCTTTTCTGTTGCTGTTTCTTTTCAAATGAACCGATTTAAATAAGAATATTTTTGCCAGTCTCAGTTGAAAATAGGGTTTTTTAAAATTTTCGATGTTTTTTCTTCTCTTTCTTCTTAGTTAGTTAATTAGTAATCGAATTTACGCTTGCTGAATATGCCGACATGCATTTAATATATGGGCTGGCATCATGTAATGCCTTAGAAGCCAGAAGGCTTTATGAAGAACGGTTTCCAAACAGAGGAATTTCTGATAGAAAAACATTTTAAAGAGTGGATCGTCATTTGAGAGAATCAGGTAAAAACTACGATGTTGCACTTTTTACTTGTACTTATCGAATGACAGAGATTTAATGTAAAATATCGTAAATAATTTTAAGCCACAATTGTGGTAATCAAATCCATCGCGGTGAGGGTGTTTAAGAAAACATCCTAAATGCCCTAGAAGCAGATCCTTCTTCAAGTGTCCGAAAATTGACTGTCGAGCTTGATTGCCCAAAATCGACGGCATCTAAAATCCTTAGAGATCAACAGTTGCATTCGTACCATCTTCAAAAAGTTCATGCGCTTCTTTCGGCAGACTTTTCGCCGAGGATTAAGTTTTTTAACTGGGGATTAGATCGGCACGAGAACGATGCAAATTTCATTTGTTTAGTTCTTTTTACGGACGAAGCTGGTTTTCTAAAAACGGCATCATAAACTCCCATAATTTGCATTTATGGACAGAGGAAAATCCCTATGCTTTTATTGTAACGCATCATCAGCATCAATTTGAACCCATCAACGTGTAGTTAACTGCACCATTTGTGTTGCCAAGAAGGTTAACTGGAGAATTTTATTTGAAATTTCATTAAAACAATTTGCCAACACTTATTGAAGATCGACCTCTGCGAATACGACGTGATGTGTGGTTCATGCATGATGGGGCCCCGCCACATTTTGGTCTAGTAGTTCGAGAACACCTAAACAAGAACTTCGAAAATCAATGGATAGGAAGATGAGGACTAGTGGCTTATCCTCCTCGATCACCTGACATAAATCCATTCAATTTTTTTGGTGGAGCTATTTAAAACTTTAGGCTGTGCTAATCCAATATACAATCGACAAAACTGAGAAAGAATTAATTTTCGTTGTCGCTAAATAAGGACTAATGTTGAGGCATTGTGGAGGATCCAAACAATCTTCAAGTTTTAGAGCTAGAGGATGCATAAGAGTAGATAGCTCGTGTTGAGTCGACATACAAAATTATTCAATAAAAACCATATCGAACAAAGAATTTTTATTTGTAAACAGTTTATTTTATCGATTTGGTTTGAGGGTACCTTTTTTTAGTTTAAGGTTTAAGCTGTCCAAAAATATTATCGTTGTGTCTTTATCGTAAAAGATGTAAAAGAAATAGCATTACTGTGTTAGAGCTAGTCCGTCCCTGGCAAAGTAAATAAGCCGAGTAGTAAAAGGGCCCATTTTAAAGAGACCTACCTATACTTAATGCAAAACAAAAACCGATGCACGTCATACCCTTCGAGTGACGTCAGTTATCGACAGTGTTGCCAGTTTGTAACCAAAATATCCGAGAGAGGGAATTACACAGTTTTTTTTTTCATAAAAACAAGATAAATATACAAAAATTTCCCATAGTTTATATATTTGTTTACTGCATAATACCTTTTACCATAAACTTTAGTTGATCTAACACTTCTTTTATTTTCATCTTGCCAAGATCGATCAATGGTTCCATTCTGAAAAATCCATGTTTCATCCAAGAAAATGAATTGGTACAAGAATCCTTCTTTTTCTGTAATATATTCTTTTAAAAATACAAGTCGTTTTAAAGCTACATGGAAAAGTTCCATGAGCCTTCGCGTCAGTTCAGCTTTTTACCATTCCAAGCCTATTTTCTTGAAGAGGCTTGTTAAAGAGTTAAGACAACCATCAAACAAATCTCTGTCTTTTAATTTCTAACTTAAAGTTGCCAAAGTTACATGATGTTCTATAAAAAGTTAAAGCTTATGAATAACCGATGTAAAATATTATAATTTTTAAATAACACAAGCGTGTTTCTTACATTCTATAAATAGTGTCACGGATAAAACTTATATCCAATCTTTACACATTTACAACTCTCTTTGAATTAGAATGTTTGTTTTAAGGTGATTCGAATAATTTATTTTTCCTGACTGTTGTTGAAATTGCGCTTTCAGTGGAGATATCCAAATTTAGGGCAGCTGCTACACGCTATAAATTAGTGAACTAAAAATAAAATATCTAGACCTTAACATACTCTTTAAATTTACTTTTCTGTACTACTGTCAAGGGTAACAATAGGCCATAGTTGTTAAGTTCTTTCTGAGAATAGCTTCGTAGAGAAGCTATTAGCTCTTTGCACCGATTATTTAAATCCTTCGGCATTATTGCTCACATATTATGGGACAACCTGTATACCCAATTGGAATTTTAAATATATTGACCTAATGTAATTTCTGTTTCAATTTGGTTTTTAGCGCAAACCAAATTTTAATCTTAGCTGAAAATTCGTTAGTATACAGGGTGTCCGGATAAGGATACGGAGCGGCCATATCTCGGAAACGATACGTCCCACAGATCTGAAAAAAAAGCTCTCATCATAAAAACTACCAAGAGAAATTCATTCAAAATAATTTTAAGTTTCGGAAATTGCCGCAAGAGGGCGTAACGGCTTATTTATTTCTTAAACTTCATTTTACGGCAAAAAATGCCACTTAACCGTAGAAAAGCAAATAAATAATTAAAATCAGTAGATTGTTTACTACAACTTTTGTTATTGTTATTTTTTTGAATCTCGCCTAATAAAGGAGTGGGGGAAGCCTTTAGGACATTTTTCAAAAACTGTCATTATGTCGTTATCCTTCAACGGATTTTCTATAACTTGGACTTGTTTGAAGGGGAATTCCTTGGAGTTTAAATAAATGATTCAGGAATTGTCACAAGTTTCCTGATACAATTTTAAGATGGCGCTGTTATTCAATCTAAGTTATTTTTTTATTTTTCTCGGTATTTGCAAATTGGATGGTATAATTTTTTTCGGTAGAAATAGGAGACAATTTGCATAGGGAACGACTAGTCCAAACCGCAAATCGATATCACCAGGGGTTTAAAAGTTATTTTGATTTTTCTTTCAAAAATGATACAGTTTCCATTTACCGGTACCCGGTATACCCCTAATAAGCAAGATAACAACTAATTTCATGGCCTACTGTTTAATAAACTATAAAATTTATAATAAAAGTTTAACGAGTCAAAGAAACATCAATGACACTGAATAAAATATGAATATTATGATATGAGATTATGAAAAAGTGCACAAATCTTAAATCTAGAAACAATTAGCAATTTAGCAAGACAACAATAATTACAAATGTTTAAAATATTTTCCGTCACTTCCTACGCTCTTGGTTATTCTTCTTTCAGTGAAAAACACACTTGCCTCTTGCCTCAATTTCAGCCGTGGATAAGCTTCGAACGGCATTTCATATCCTTTCCATCATGTTTTCGCCTAAATTACAAGTTCCAAGTTGGCCATGGAAAAAAACAAATTAATAATTTATTGTGACAAGCTGTTGATCAGTTTTAAACGTCAAGCATCTTATAATATTAAGCATTGTTTTTTACATTTATATTGCATTTTTCTACAAACAGTATGCCGTTTACTAACGCGGAAGCGTATGATATGTTGAATATGTATTTTCAATCTCTTGAAAATGCTGTAATAGCGTCGCGAGAGTATGCAATGCGATTTCCACAAAGAAGACCCTATTCTCGAGAAGTATTCTCAAGATTAGCTCGACGATTAAGAGAAACTGGTAATGTGCAGCCCATTCAACGACCCTTACGCATTCGTAGGACACGTAATGAGGTAAATATTATCAACGTTTTGGCTTACGTTCAATACGATTCCACTTTAAGCACCAGAAAAATTTCCCTTGACTTGGGGGTTCCAAAAACAAATGTCCACGAGATTTTACAAACTAATAGTATGCACCCTTACCACATCGTTTTACACCAGGCATTGAACGATACTGATTATGACCGTCGATTGGATTTCTGTCACTGGCTATTAAATATGATTAGGGAAAATCCAAATTTTCTTTCACGGATATTATGGACAGACGAGGCCACTTTCATCAAAGCTGGGGGTGTGAGTTTGCATAATATGCACTATTGGTCTGAGCAAAACCCTCATTGGATGAGGCAAGTAGATTTTCAAAACCGCTGGAGTTTAAATGTTTGGTGCGGAATCTTGGAAGGAAAAATTATCGGTCTCCATTTTTCTGACCAAACCCTTAATGGAGCAAGATTTTTAGATTTCTTGGCCACTTTCCTTCCACCTCTTTTGGAAGAAGTCTCCTTACAAACGAGAACAAACATGTGGATCCAACTTGATGGTTGTCCGGCGCATTACTATCGTAACGTACGCCAATACCTAGAAGAGCAATTTGCGCATCGTGTAATTGGAAGAGGAAGCTTGTTTCCCTGGCCGGCTCGTTCACCGGATCTTACTTGTCTTGATTTTTACCTATGGGGTAGGTTAAAAGATCTGGTTTTCCAAGAGAGACCAACAACAAGGGAAAACATGATGGTAAGGATAACAAATGCCGTTAGAAACTTATCCACGGCTGAAATTGAGGCAGCCGTATTATCAACTAACAGAAGAATAATCACTGGCCGACAAGATTTTTCTAACACAGGTCAGATCTTTATTTTTAAAATGGAAATACCTTTCTAATAATAGAAAAAATATTCGGCAAGCCCCAACACGTACCATTTTTCAATAGCTTAATAGGACCATTTTACATTAGCAGGTAGTCAATTTAATTAGGGGACGGTTAAAATGGATGCATTTTATAACAGAAAAATTACCTGAACTGTATTATTTACAATATTAGACATAAAATCAACATTAAACATTAGTATTCTGTTCAGTTTCGAAGTGAGTGGTTCTCTGTGTATAGATAAAAAGTGTTTTTAAGAAAGAAAATGTCGAGTCAATCGCGCCGTAGTTGCAAAAGTTCTCCTGACAGATTTTGTTACATTTGTGGAGCATTTATGGTGAAATCACAAGCCAGGCCATTTTCTGAAAATGTAAAAAAAGCATACCTTAAATATTTTGGTGTTTTAATTGGAGATCAAGACAAGCAGTGGGCTCCCCATGTGTGTTGTGTTAGTTGCAGCGTGTCATTGGTGGAGTGGATGAATGGGAAGAGGAAAAGCATGCCTTTTGCAGTTCCAATGGTATGGCGAGAACCCGCTAATCATGTTGATGATTGCTACTTTTGCCTCACAAAGACGGAAGGTTATTCCAAAAATGGAAAGCACAAGACTGACTATCCAAATTTGCCGTCTGCCATACGGCCTGTTCCTCATAATGCAGATTTACCAGTGCCCATTGCGCCTTTAAATCCGCAAAATATTATTTTGGAAGATATTGGCGACAAAGCATCATCAGACAGCTCCGGGGAACAGCGTACCGACCCTGATTTTACTCCAGGGCCCAGTTCCGGCGAGCCACATTTCATTGTTCAAAGTGAGTTAAATGATTTAGCACGTGATTTGGGGTTATCAAAGCAACAATCAGAACTTCTTGGTTTCCGTCTTCAGGAATGGAACTTGTTAGCCAAGGAAACCAAAATTACAACTTTCAGGAAAAGAAATGCTACGTTTTCTGCATTCTACAATATGGAAAATTCGTTGTGTGCGTGTACTGACATCGATGGTTTAATGCAGGAACTTGATATTGAGCATTCTCCCTGTGAGTGGCGCTTATTTATAGACTCGTCTAAATACAGTTTAAAAGCTGTGTTACTACATAATGGAAATTTAAAACCCTCTATACCAGTTGCCCATTCAGTGACGATGAAAGAAAATTATTAAAATATGCGCACACTTTTGAATAAAATCAACTACAACCGGTATAAATGGCAGATATGTGGGGACCTAAAAGTTATAGCAATTTTAGTAGGACTTCAGGGAGGATTTACAAAATATTGCTGTTTTCTTTGTTTGTGGGACAGTCGTGCAGTAGATCAGCATTATGTAATAAAAGATTGGCCACAAAGAAGTGAATTTCAGCTGGGGTCTCAAAATGTTAAGTTTGCACCTCTCGTAGAGCCGAAAAAGTCCTTCTGCCTCCTCTTCACATTAAACTTGGGCTGATGAAAAACTTTGTAAAAGCTATGAATAAAGACGGTGATGGATTCAAATACCTAAGACAAGTTTTTCCCCAGTTAAGTGATGTCAAATTAAAGGAAGGCATTTTTATTGGGCCACAAATCAGAAAATTGCTGGACGATGTCAACTTTACAGAGAAGCTTACCAGGCAGGAACTCAGAGCATGGAACTCATTTGTTAGTATGGTAAGGGGATCTTTGGGCAACAATATGGATGCAAACTATCAACAGTTAGTCGATGAACTTTTAGATTCCTACAAATCGCTTGGTGCCCGAATGTCATTAAAAATTCACTTCCCTCATTCCCATCTCTCATTTTTTCCTGAAAATTTGGGAGCTGTCAGTGACGAGCAGGGTGAAAGGTTTCACCAGGATATCAGGACAATGGAAATTCGCTATCAAGGACGATGGGATCCAGCCATGATGGGTGATTACTGTTGGTTTTTAAAAAGAGAAGATATGACCCCTCATAAAAGGAAAAGATAAAATTTAATTAGTGTGTTTAGTTAATATTTGTAATGTTTGTGTTTTTCTTAGATGTAAGGTATGTTTAGTAGGTGAAACAGTATAAATAAAGTCGATATACACAGTTAGAAAATTCTAAAATTATTTTTTCAATAGATCTTAAATATTGTAACATTTAATGTGGTATTATAATTGTATAAATGTAACAAGAAAACGTTACGTGTTACAACATTTTTTTTTCATTTTCGTATTTGGATAGGTCCATTCTACCACAATATGCCATTTAGCTTTGTGTTACAACAAAAAAAAATTTTTTTGTTGACCTGTGAATTAAGTGCTTACAAAATGACGGAAAACATTTTGAACATTTGTAATTATTATTGTTGTCTCGCTAAATTGCTAATAAAATTGTTTCTAGTTCTAAGATTTGTGCACTTTTTTATAGTCTAAGTCTCATAATATGATATTATCATAATATTCATATTTTATTCAGTGTTATTGATGTTTCTTTGACTCGTTAAACTTTTATTATAAATTTTATGGTTTATTAAACAGTAGGCCATTAAATTAGTTGTTATCTTGCTTATTAGGGGTATACCGGGTACCGGTAAATGGAAACTGTATCATTTTTTAAAGAAAAATCAAAATAACTTTTAAACCCCTGGTGATATCGATTTGCGGTTTAGACTAATCGTTCCCTATGCAAATTGTCTCCTATTACTACCGAAAAAAATTATACCATCCAATTTGCAAATACCGAGAAAAATAAAAAAATAAGTTAGATTGAATAACAGCGCCATCTTAAAATTGTATCAGGAAACTTGTGACAATTCCTGAATCATTTATTTAAACTCCAAGGAATTCCCTTTCAAACAAGTTCAAGTTATAGTAAATCCGTTGAAGGATAACGACATAATGACAGTTTTTGAAAAATGTCCTAAAGGCTTCCCCCACTCCTTTATTAGGCGAGATTCAAAAAAATAAAAATAACAAAAGTTGTAGTAAACAATCTACTGATTTTAATTATTTATTTGCTTTTCTACGGTTAAGTGGCATTTTTTGCCGTAAAATGAACTTTAAAAAATAAATAAGCCGTTACGCCCTCTTGCGGCAATTTCCGAAACTTAAAATTATTTTGAATGAATTTCTCTTGGCAGTTTTTATGATGAGAGCTTTTTTTTTCAGATCTGTGGGACGTATCGTTTCCGAGATATGGCCGCTCCGTATCCTTATCCGGACACCCTGTATAATGCTCAAGAGGTCCAGAATGACTGAAATAATAAAGTACTTAGGATTTGAATATTTTACATGATCTTCAATCATACTTTACAATGTATTAGCAGCTGAAATTCAAACTTTTCCTAACAGTATTTTCTTTTAATTGCGTAGCTATTATGTCTAGTTTTAGCAAATATACTTCAGTTTATATTGCAATATGTTATTTATCTGATTGTGTCATAAAATGACGATTTATAAATTAGAAATTTGGACGAGAAGGCAACATTTTCAATAAGGTATTGAGTATTGCGCTGGTTGCTAGGTAACACTTGTCATCCTAGTCCAAAAAACATTTCTCGAACGCTAACATTGATGTCATTAATTTAATTATTTGTTATATTACAGGTTTTATTGTCAAATGACAAACATTAAGATGGACAAATTACCATGCAAAGAGAAATATATTGGTTTGCTTTATTTTTACTTTATTTTATAACTGATAATCGGAACAAAAATACGATCAGATAAAAAATAACGTATGTCATAGGGACGAAAAATGTTTTTCGGACTATGCGGGTTACCGGTTATCTCCCGCGTTACTACATTTTTCGTCCTTATGACATAATATAATATTTACGCTGCTGTCTTCGTTATGCGATCCATTTTTGGGTGGGTAAAGTTTGTTCCATACTTTAGAATATTTTTCATTCGAGTTTTTAAATTTGTATCAACAGATAATTAGTGCAAAATAAAATTTAAAAGGTAGGTCGATTATTATTCGTAATTAAATCAACCTAATTATGTAGATATCTGCACCGTGTCTAAATTGTAGTAATATAAATAAGTATATAATGAGCCATAATGAAAACTAATATATTTAAAGCAAAACAGTGCAGTTTATTGTAATTTAAAAATTTAATTAAACACCTTAAATAAATGCCCAGCTGACCTCCTGCTAGTTAACAAATGGAGCCTGTCTCGTCATTGGATAAGCTGTATTAGTTGGAGCGATTTTTCGAATTTATCTTCTTTAACAAAATGAAACACACATTTAATCAACCATCGAGAATCTCGTTTAATCAATCGATCAGCGTGACCAGGGATTGTTTGTTTTATAACTTGTGGCCAATTACTACGTTTTCTATTTGGAATGAGGGAGTAGAGAGGGGCTGGTAATATGATTGGTAGCTATGTCATAAGGCTACAATATTGGTTTTTCGGTTTTTGGTTTAACTTTAGTTTCCTAGTCAACGTTCTTTATGTTAATTAATAAATATAATTGCGCTAATTTTTTTTTTCACTTCAGGCAACAAGCTGGTGACATTTCAATTTTGTATTTATGACATAATAAATCATATTTTGTATGCATCTCTTTCCATGGTAGTTCTCGATGACAGATTGCTTCTTCTTCTCTCGTGTTTCCTTTTAGAGAAAGCTTCTTTCATGTCGCGTTTTCGGTTCGCAGAAACCGACAATTTGTTTCTATTGGTAAGTTTTTACTGAAGGTCCAGTATTGCGTGACAGATCAATTCACGCACTACCTGGAGACTTATATATAATTATTTAATTAACTAAAAACCTATAATATTTTCGTTTACATATTGACTTAGTCTTGAAATCAGCTGCCCACAATGTAGGACAGCAAACAAATCCTTTACTTTATTTTAGGTAACAATTGGCTATAATTATGATTTTAAACATTTTAAGCTACTCTATTGTTCAATCATTTCATCTGAAGCTTGGCCTTTACTTTGGTACAATTTGGTATACAATATTCTTTACCTTTTGTGATACATCGAAAACCTTTTATATTTAAATAAGGTAATCGGGTGTAAATTCTGTAAAATCACTTCTCATTAAAACATAATTTTATTTACACCGGCGAGGCTGAGACGGCACGTAGTGGCTTCATTATATTTAGTACAGCAGAAGCAAAGGGATTCCTGAATTTTAATAGGACCGATATACCCTGTTATGTTGCAACATGCAGATATAGCAGCTACGATGTTTACTTGGTTAGCTATTAGCTTGTTAAATTTCGACAGATTAAATTAATTAGGTCATTGAACTAAATTAGTGGAAAATTATTTACCATGAAAGATTGCTTTACTTGTAATGTGTTCAAATAAACATTTTGTATTAACATGGATAAACAGTTTGAATTTGAATTTGAAATAAAAATAAATAAATCTATCCAATGAAAAGAAATCATGCCCGGAGTCAGGTTTTGCTAATATCATTATCCTATTTAAGCAGTTAACTCCAGAGCACTCTGCCTTATAGGAAAAGAAGGACGCATATGTGGATATGATATTTCCGCACATCGCCGGACGTTTAATCTAATAGAATAGCAACAGTTTCTTCTTAAGTTACTTATGAATAAGGAAATATCTGCAACACCTTGCCGATCTTTATCTGCAATAACTAACAGTCACAGCAACATTATTTTTGTAGAACTAATACATTTCTATAATAACAAGGTGCCTATACTTACTAATTTATAATAGTTTAATAACCGGAATAATTTATATTTATTAAAAATGTAACTGTTTGATTAATAATTCTAAGCATGCCAATTAATTAATTGTATTTAATTACATGGTACTTATATTTTCATATAAATGAAACATGATTTATATTCGGTTCACCCATCTATATTATTTATTTGTGTACGTCGAATAATGCGGCAAACCAGATAAAGGCCGTATTTGGTTAAACCCACATATATTTTAACAATGGTTCAAATTAATATATATTTAGACTTTGCATGTACCTAATTCATCCTATCGGTTATATTTTCTTGACAAAGTTTGAATTACCGATACTTAGATCTTAAAAAATGTTTATTAAATACAACTGATATGTATCAGTAAAAGTAACGAAAAATTAGTTAATCAGTCTTCTGGGACTAAACTAGGCCAAGAATTGTTAAAAGTATTATGTTAAAAGACACCTTAATAGCACATAGTTATGTTTTTATGATATCGATTGCTGTATGACATAGGGGCGTATCTTCAGTGTTTGCCTCAATTGCTTCTTTATGCAACATGGAAGATCTGTATGTTGGTCACATTTTAACAAAAATGCGTATGTTGATGCGCCTCTATGTTCTAAAGCCTTTGATATAATTCTGATCTACTAGTTCAGTATGGGAGGACATACCACATCAGAAAGAAATTAACAAGGAGTTAAACATATTATACAAAATAAACTGTAATATGGTCGTACAGAAGTGAACATAAATTAGACAAGATTAACGCAAGTCAAAGTAAAAAAAAAAATCCATGTTAATCAATCAGCATCAAAATGGAACATTGCCAAAACAAACATTGATAGAATCAACACCATTAAAACTATTCAAAACCGAATAAAATCCAAAAATCGTACAATGCGCACTAGCTAGCAGTTATGCGATGTTGTCATTTTTAATGTGTTATTTCCTGGGGCCGCCCGCTGGTCGGCGGCTGACGAGAGTTGGTTATGTTTGGGTTTACATTTCTTACGTTTGGTGTTTATTCTCTCTTTACCTCTTACACATGAGAAAAAAAGTTTTTAATTGAAACCTCTCTTCTCATTTCTTTTTTAGTTGAAGGTTTGGTTTATGTTCACACTATCTTTATATACCTATCTACCTACCCACTTGCACCTGTAGGTAATAAATTATTTCTTTGGATTTTATTACCTGCCACTTACCCACGTATAGTTTTTAAGGTTTTTTCTTGATTAATTTAAATAATTGGTTAGTTCGAACAAGTTCAGGATTTTTAGTTATGGGGTGGGGGGGGGGCTTCAAATTTGGGCTTTGATTGCGGCGGTATATATAAACAGTATATTCGGCCCTAGCCGTAGCAACAAAATTGATGGCGTTCTGGGTTAATTCCCTAGTGGTTAAATTAATTAAATTAATTAATAGGGTTGCTCACTAGTTCGTTAATTTTCTGCTACCTTTGATTAAAACAATTGTTTACTTAAACACTTGTGTTTTTATTCCCTAATGCAAGTTATGGTAGCATGTAGGGATGGTTAAAACAGAGCTTTTTAATAACAGGTATTACATGTTCCAGTTTTAAAAAGTACCTGTTTTAAGAAACCTGTTTCAGTTTCGAGCTGTTCCAAAACGAAGATAATTAATTGTACCTTCTGGTTTCGCGCTGGCGGCTGACGCTGCTCTTGTCCTGTTGTGATGCATTGCGATCACGCGGTGTCCGTTATTCAAGACAAGGTTGCCGGTTGTCGCGTTAATAGCAGAGAGACGTTTAGAGTAGAATTAAAATATTCGCTTTTAGGGACTACGCTGTTTCCTACTTGTTTTAATATTGTTGTATTTACTATTTATGTTTTACACATCGTAGTAAATCGTGTTGTGTCGACTGCTTATATTAATATCGCCGAACTAAGTAAGTATAACAGTTTTTTCTTAAATAAAATTTATAATTTTATTATTGATTTTATTATTTATTTATTTATTTATTAACGGGCAATGCCCAATTTCACAAAATATACAATGCAGTTAATCTGATTTCTAACGCAGAGTTACATATCAACAAATTAATACCTATAATTAAAACAAAAGAACAGATAAATTTGAAAAAGTAAGATAGAACAAAACACGAGGAATGGATCTTGAAATTTTAGAGATTCTAGATACTTAGAGACTTCAAATTACGAGGCGAAGCTGTTTCATAAAAACCGATTAACTTGAAAAAAAATCGAGCGTAGGATGTTTATTGGCCAGTCTACCCGACCTGGACAAAAATTTATTTTGGCCATAGTAAGTTCTATGTGCGGGTATCGAGAAGGTGTATCTTAATCGTGTATCCCTAGAAGGAACATGCAAACCTATGTTATTCAGCAAAAGCGGACAGTTATATTTATTATTTAATATATTGTATAGCAGTTTGAGGTCCTTAAAATCCCGACCCTCCTCAAGGGTTCTCAGTTGAATATGATATTCCAACTGAGAATAGGTTAGTTCAGGCATATTAAGTTGAAAAGCAATTAGCTTTAGAAATTCATACTTCATACTATATTCTGAATGTGAACATTATAACGGGGATTCCAGACGCTGGAAGCATATTCGAGGTGAGTTCTTATCAACGAGCAATATAACTGTTTAATAGCATTTGTGTTAGTGAACTCAGAAGTAACTCGCTTTACAAAACCGAGAAGTTGTAGTGACTTTGATATCATTGATTGAACATGAGGAACAAAAGTAAATTTTAAGTCAGTAAGTACGCCCAAATCCCTTATCACACGGACACTGGAAAGTACAGTATTTCCAATCAAATAGGGTTGCTCAAGCGCTGTCCTGGATTTATGAAAAATATCTAAATGACACTTCGACACATTCAATTCCATACCATTGTTTTCGCACCAGGCGTCTAAATGGTTCAAGTCGGACTGAAGTTTTAGGCAATCATTTGAAGAGGAGACCTCTATGTATAGTTTTAAATCGTCCGCAAAGAACAGAAACTGACTATGCTCAAAACGAGATCCCAAGTCGCTTATAAACAAGGTGAAGAGAAGAGGTCCCAAGTGCGAACCCTGGGGAACGCCAGATGGTACCCGTATATTTCTAGATTGAAAGTTGTTAAACCGAACAATCTGTGAACGACCCGTCAAGTAAGTTTCAATCCAGCAAAACAATGCACCACCCACACCAACATCCTCCAACTTGGATAAAAGAATAGAGTGGTTAACCCTATCAAACGCCTTGGAGAAGTCTGTGTAGAACGAGTGCACCTGAGAGCCCCTTTCCAAGGCATCCGAGACGTAGTCAGCATAGGCAAGCAGATTGAGCTCAGTATTCTTACCAGTCTGGAATCCGAACTGTCTAAGGATAATATATTGGCCCAATACCGAGGTTAAATAATTAGTAAAAATATGTTCAAATACCTTGAAAATAATACTCAAGATACTAATTGAACGATAATTTGTGATCATGGATTTATTTCCAGACTTGTGGATTGGTGTCAGGTAACTCAGTTTTCAGAACTCCGGGAAAGTTCTTGATGTGAGTAAGAGGTTAAATATTATGTGTAAGGGGCGAGCCAACACAAAACTGCAGTACTTTAGCAGTAAAGGAGGTAAGCCATCAGGACCGGGTCCCTTGTTTATGTCTAATGAATTTAAATGCAAGTATACATCTAAGATTGAAATGCGGTAATTTGTGACAGTAGTATTGTTATTAAAGTTTGTTTGATGTTGATTAGGACAAGGCTTGCTACTATAAACCTGAGAAAAATGGTCTGTAATCATATTGGCTATATCTAATCCTGAATCGCTGTAATTTCCAACGTAATGAAACTGGCAAGGGATATCACGATTTTTCTTAATTAGTTTAATAAAAAGTTTAACAATGCGAAATAAAAGTAGCCCAGTGTGAAATTTGTTTACAGTCATCGATAAGACAAATGCACAGTGTAATATATGCAAATTGCAAATATCTTATAAATCTTCGCTAACAATCTTAAAGAAATTTATAATAAATAACCAAATACATACTGTATTTGGTTTTTTATTGTAAATTTTGAGATATTTAAATTCCTATATTTGCTAGTTTTTATTATTCACTTCACTTAGTTTATAAATATGTGTCTTTATCATTATGGTTTAACCTAATGGACTTAATAGTTTTATTGTTACAAGAATGGTTTTCTTTATTTGTATGTTCTTTTTATTAATATTCCAGTTGTGTTTGTACTAATGTGTACTGATGCTATGAACTTTATAAAAAGAATTTTTATTTTATATTTACTTAATATTTTTGTTATAAAAAGTAACAAATATATTTCTATTTTTGTGTATCTAAAAAATAGTAAGCATCGACAACACCGTGCGGGCCAAGCCACGGGTTCTCGTTTATGCACCGAGCGCTGCAGCACACTAGGTGAAAGATCTGACTCGCAAAACAGATAAGCGGCTATCCGACTGGACTGCTGCAACAGAACAGCACAGCTGAAACGGCAACAAGTAAACGAGACGACTGCAATACCGCAAAACAGGAAAACCTCTCGATTCATACCTGTTCCATATTAAAACCTGTTTAAAAAAAAACAGATCCTGTTCTAAAGTGTCATTCCTAGTAGCATGTTACAAGGATTCACGACAATACACTGGTCGATACTAACTAACCAATAAACTAATTCACATTTCTATTCACATATTCACATTACTCACTGCTTTTTTACATTGGTTCCCTAACTATCACTTAAAAGTACATCACAAAACCGCCCCGGTATTATAGGGAGTTCAACTTCGTACGCCAGATAACGCGGAATCGCTAACTGCTTAGTTTTACTTAAAAATAAACCACCATTAACTGCCCCAAAAGGCCTTAAAGTCGTGCCGTTTGCGTAAGAGCAACTTGCGTCACGGAGCCATCATGGAAGACTCTTAATTGCCCGACAGGCCTTAAAAATGTAAGCGTACGTAGAAGTACTGGCCTCGCCGCGCCATCTTGAAAAACTGCTGGCTTCTCCCTCGCACCGTGCTTCTTGTATTTATCAACTGGTGCACGATGCGATACAGCAACGCGTCCCAATGTTGACGCTTTACAAGTCCCGTCGCGAAGCGCTTTTGATTAGCCACGTGACTGAATACCGATCACTGCGTTAAGTTACAAACAAAAATAGCAGATATTGAAATTGCACGCACACAGCAATTACCAAACTATTCTCTTTGACGTGTTGACACACGTTTCCCCAACTAAAATATTAAAAATAGTTAGGTTTTCTATCACATTTAGTTTATATTTTTTTGTTCTTCAAGCTTTAAGGATATAGTAAATTAAGTAAAATAATTTCAATTAAAATTAAATACATTTGGCAATGTTGCCCGGGTCAAATGTCACAGAATTCTGATTTTGTTTGGTTTCGCTTTTGTTCGTTTCGCTTGAGTTATATTCAACAATTGTTAGGGTTTGACGGTGTTCTGTATCGTAAGTTAATTATGTAGTCTAAATTACTTTATTACTTATTTATACCTTACATTGGAGTTTTAATAAATACCTTTGTAACAACATTTGTAACTTAATCTTTGAAAATAACCCGAAAGGGCCGAAACACGCGTGTTAGGTAACTAAAGATTAAAACTGTGAAACATAACAAGTAATTTTTATTCTTACCCATAACAAATCGGCTATATTGCTCAAATAACGTCATTACAAAACCTCACTGAATGTAAATCGAAGACACTTACCTTCAAATAAGCACAGAAAAGTTCCCAAAAATCAAGATTATTCCGTATGAATGACAGTGCAAAATTCACATGCGACACCAACGGCGTCATATTTCACACTAGACATTTGACTACAACGGCCAAAACTGTGTAGTGCGAGTCGCGCAGGTGCCCTCTATGGACTAACGTATAAACATCATTAAAATATTTTATGAAAGAGATCTGTAAAAACTTCAATTCAAATTTTTGGATTTGGTGCTAAGTTACCATTTAAGGTTGAAAGTGTCCTCACTTTACGGTATGTTAAGACATGTTTCATTTAAATGTGGGTTACTGCTATCCTTGAGCCGGATGTTAATATTTTAGAAAAACAAAATGTCGTCAATAAAACAATGCATGCAATTAACATGTCATAAAATTTGTTAAGTTCGGCCTCTTTACGATATTTGTTTAAGCACTGATATTTACATCTTCTTTTACAGTTTTGGAAGAAATGAATGGTATTATTTTTTTTTCATTCTTAACTTTAACTGGATTTTATGCAAAATTTTTAAATTTTGAAAGTCACAATAAATTTTTCTCCACTTTTGAAATCTATTTAATAACAATTTAGTGATAAAATAATTAACAACTCTTTCTACTTGTTCTTGGTAACTAAAGGAAAACACATTACGATTTACAAAATATATTTAGGCTCTAAAGCATGATTCTAATATTAAAAATAAAGAAAAGTAGATCAAACCAGATATAAAAATTCTTTAATATCGAGATGAAATGAATAAAAAAATTATAATCGATTTCTTCAAAAACTGAAGACAACATATTTAATATCAATGCTTAATGAGTGATTATTGTAGAGTCCAATTTAACTGGTTATTTTAAAAGTAAATTAACGTAATTTTAAAATAAAAAAAGGCATATATTCAATGATAAGAAAAAAATTGACGTAGCTTCCGGTCGAACCCAACTTTGAATAAAATATATTTTAACATCTCGGTGGTGCTTTGTACAATGATTTAGTTGAAACATAAAAATATAAAGGTGTAAATTAAATGATCTCGTCTAAAATAATATTATCTCCAGTCCACGCACTAATGGGTCACTCTGTATAAAATATTCTAATAACTTAACATTATTATTTTTGATATGTTACGATAAAATTCCAAATTGATACATCACTAAAAATAAATACCATTTAATATTACAAAATATTCCTTATACCTATTCCTTTTTTGAGCATCAATATAATTTAAACTTTTTATACAATAAAAACATTGATTTGAATCCTGTAACGTCAAATGATTCATAAATAATGTACGGCTCTCTCTCAGAGCAGGGCAAATAAAATATTTACTTTACCAATAAAGCCACATAATATTTTGCTTTAGGTTTTCCTTGAAGTCACAGTTAGGTTGATATTTTTCTCATTCATGTAGCTAAAATATTTCCATACTTAAAGTCTTATAAGGGATAATATACTTAATAAAGCGTGAGATTGCGCCGTAAAATTACCTTTACAAGGCAACTTTACGTACCATGGTGCGAACGGCAGCTCTTGTGTCGGAGACTCGGAGTCCTTTCCTTAAGCAATTGTACACTTCTTTGATGTCTTGGACGCCACCTATTTTAAATGGTTATAAAACTTAATACTTACAAAACGTTTTAAAACAGGAAAACCGCTTGCTTCTAAACATGGTAATAGTTCGTCTTGCAGTACAGTGAGTAACAATAAAACACAGACATGTAAAACAACAATTGGGGTTAATTTATTAGGATCACTAAACGGGATTCCACAAAGAGATTAAATATTGAAATCAACAACTAAATTAAATATTAAAGTTAAAAAATTATACTCTCATGGGAAGACCTTAAGGGGTTTTACTCGCCTGGTAACTGGTTATCATCACCTATTATAGTTTATAAAAAGGGGAAAAGAGAATGTTCTAGAGCCTTCATACTTGTATGGTCATAATACCTAGATCCTTTCTAAATGTTACCAAGGTGGTATTACAAATTAAAGTTAGTTTTAGAGTGAAATTTTTGGTGTTAAGGTTATAAAGAAATTTAAAATTATCACAATACACTGGCCTTATCTCCCAGATGTTCCAAATCCCATGTGGCTTTGTTTCAAATTAATAGGCACCCTGCCTCCTGTCTGGTGGACCCGAACAGTACAAGACAGCACATATTTACTGGTTACAGGCCATGCGATCTTTCAATAAAGAGCCAATCCCAACACGTGGTCAGAAGGAATATGAATATATAACGTCTGTTACGTATTCAACAATAAACGCTTCGATAGAAGCAAAAGGAAAATTTTAACTAAAATATAAAAACCCTTAAATCGAAACAGCGAATTAGATACCTGGTTAAATTAAATCAAAAATATATCCTACCTCATTGGTTGTCCGGTTCTACCATCTCAAAAAAATTACAAAGAAATGAGGCCTCATGTGCAAATCTAAAAATTAAATTGCACATGTTGTAGAAAATTGGAGGTTATAAAAAAATTAAGGAGACACAAAGAAAATAATTAAAAAAATCTTACCATCAAAGAGATGAGGACGCTCTACTACCCTTGAGGTGCCAACTAAAGTTGGGGCGGCGGACGTTTTTAAATCACATAATAGTGGGCCCCTTCTAAAAACCGCCGACTCGCACCTTCAAGGGTGATCTTAAATGAAGTGGCCTAAAATCAAAATCCTTCGAAAAAGGTAAAGATCCAATGACAGGTGTCCCTTAACTGTCATGTCAAAAAAATTGGTACGTTCAGACAATTGATGAAAGTGATCTCAGTCCGACAAAATGACAAAACCAAACCAACTTGACATGTGGAAAACTAATAGCAGTTTACCCTGCATAATATGCAATTTAAAAACAAATAATGGCATACCAATTTATCGAATGGTGAAAAGTGCAATATCATCAATGTTCTAGAGTAAACTAACCAAGGTTCAAATGGAACAACTCAACGAACATACTATGAGCCAAATGAACTACTGACCGGTTATCATAAATGAACATAACCCCAAATTTTGACAATAAAAATATTTAAATACTCAGATATCTACTTCTTTCGAGTTAATTAAAAAGAAAAGGAATAAAGAATGTACAAAAAAAATATTCATGATAGGACCGTGGCCTGTAAAACATGAACATCTGCACCAAAGCACTAAACTTAAAATCCACCGAAAATATAGAAAGGTAATGTAAACAAATATCTTACACAAAACCATGTAGCATCCTCTAAATATACATCTATAGCAACAATGAATGCTACAAGATCAAAAGTGTATCAATTTTATGATTTTATTGTTCTTTACATTTTTTACCTATTTTAGTTAAATTATTTTTTGCATGTGACCAGCCCCTAAATCTTTAATTTGGGGTTATGTATTACTAAACCTGTTAGTGAAATGGCCTAATTTCCTATGAGATATTCTCGTTTCCGAAAATAATGCCAATTTCTTAGGATAAACCTGTACCATGTACTTTATACCACAATGTTTTAATAATGGCAGTTACTTTTAAGAACAGGCGAGCGTAATTAATAGATAGTTTTTGGGTTCGCCATTTGGAAATACCATAAGGCTGTTTCACAGCTACGCATGCGCATTAAAGCAAACCGGCAGGGGCAACGCTAATGCCGTTTGCGGGTCCCGTTATCTTACGTAGATACGAGATGCAGTACAGTATACAAACGATTTAATTCAATTTAATTTCGTTTGTTGCATATAATTTGAAGGTATGAAACATTACAACGTCAATAATTCATAAAATATAATAATCTATATCTAACTATTAAAGTAGCTGCAACACTATTTCACTCATAGCCCGTCCTCGCATATACAACTACACTCATGCATACCGTAACTAAGGAAGTATATAAAACATTATAATACAAAAGACAATATACGACATTACAAAATTTCATTCAGGTATCTTTTAAAGTAGAGCAGTTAGTAACAAAGAGAGAAAAGTTAATATATGACAAGGTATCGTTTTCCAATGGTCACCCTGTATATGCTTTGGCTATTATTCTTTTTATTATTTCGTATTTTTAAAAAAGTAGGTGAAGCAAAAATAAACCTAAAAGTACACGTAGGTAGTCCTTATTTAAAGACTCTAATTTTTTGTGTTTTAATATTAAAAATAATAAAAATTATAATACAAGGATGGATTATCAATCATCCTCCAAATCACTTGTATCACCTGTTTTATTTACTTCAGTATTAATGGGTTGAATGTTCAGTCTATCTAATACATGTTCTCTTTCGTACCATTTAAATATCTCACTCTCTGTATGCCGAATTTAATTTTTTCAAACATCAGGATTAGTAGTACACATCGAATCTTTCCACATATTCATACAGTCAGTTTATGTACTGCCATCTCGACCAATATGTTGTTTATAATCATTTTTGGTAACCCCCAAATATGTTCAATCGGATTGAACATACAGTGGTATGGAGGAAGCCGTAAGACTTAATGTCCATATTGCTCAGCCACACTGAGAAAATCGGATCAACTAAACAATTTAGTTGAATTATTTTTAGTTGCCACAATTAAAATTTTAGTTCTGATAATTAATTTTTTAGTTCTCGCAATAGCTCTCCCAACTAATTTATTTTTCTTGAACCGCTCTGGCTGTGACAACGTACCGGTTTTATTGCCAGAATTAAATTACTGAGTAAAATAAGGATTTTACCTAATTTTGAATGTTGTGATACCTGGTTGCGGCTATCTAATTAGGAGCGTTAGATTAACTAGGTTGCAACAACCAGTTGACATACAACAGGTTTTAATTGTCCCTATATATTGTCATAATTAAAATCAACTAATTTTCTAAAGTTATAGCAACCTAAAACGTTAAATTAATGATCTTCGGCTTTTTAAAACCCACCGAAAGTCACCGAACGTCAAACGAACGTCAAACGAACGGGAATTCGCGCCCGTCACGGCGTCAGTCCAGTCCAGTCTATTTTGTCTGTGTTGTTTATGCGTTTTTGGCGGCCGTTAATAATCGTTTGTGATTTCTGAAAATGTACAAAGTCCTGCTTTTACAGTGGAGTTTACAGGATTATGTAGAAGCCCTTGAAGGTAAGAATATTTAGTAACATATAGATACTTAGGTACTGATTTATATGAACGATTCGGCTTTTTAACTAACTTTTAGGTCGTATTGAAACAATCTTGGTTAATCAGAAAGAGAAAATTTGTTTCGTGTATAGCGCCTTAAAAATAATACAGTTCAATGAACACCTATATACGAAGTTACATAATATACCGATCACCTAGGATGTGTCTTTCAATCTGATATTCCATCTTTGATAGTGAACGTTTTAATAAAACGTAACAATTACATGTTTGTTGGAGTTTTTTAACAATACTAAAAGCAGAAATATGCAAATTCTATACGAGAATAAGAAAATCGTAAGAGTAAGCCCAAGTCTCCAAAAAAATCATAGCTCATTTTATTTTTGTTTGTGTATTATTGTATCCCTAATATCAAAAAAAATGTTGACAGAGACAGCAAGAATACTGGGGTATGTAGGTGATTGGCAAAATGGCAATACATTTGTTTTAAAATATTGTTCAGGTACTTATAAATATTCTTGTTATTTGCCTTTTATTGTAATAAACTTAAAAATGTTTATCTATGTTGTATTTTTTAACATCCCTTTTTTTTAAATTTATTTAACACTAAATAAACAATAATTTATTCAGTGATATCTCTTTGGTAATACTTTTGACATTTTAAGATTATTGGACGTACCAAATATCTAAGTGATATTTGGAAAATATGTATTTTTGTTAGTTATTGATAATAAAAATTTATTTTATTTTATGAATCCACCATATTATTCATTTACCACTTTTTGCCTAACATATTCTTTTGTTAAATCATTTCGTTTTTTGGACAATATAATTTAATTTTGAAATCTAATTAAGTACCTACTTACATTTTTGGTCAATTAATATTTTTATATACTTTATATTTAATTTAGGTACTAGAGAATTTTGTCTATCAATGTTTGAGATTCGAAGTTTTAGCCAGTTCAAGAAATGATAAAAAAAATGTTTCAACTAACTAAACTAGTTGTCACAGCCAGAATATTTGTTGCCACTACTAAAGGATTTGGTTATCCCAACCAATTTAACTAGTTGTCATAGACCGTTTCGACTTTTTAATTTAGTTACTGCAATACACTTCTATAGTTATCACAATTAGGATATTAGTTCTTACAACTTATTATGGTGTGGCTGTGACAACAATGACATTTAGTTGTTACAATAAAGGAAAATATATACGCCCCAACTAAACGAGCTCAGTTGTGGTATCTCGACGATCGGTCTGTCTCCTATTCTATTAATTTTTCTAGTTGTGGTAACTAAATTTTTAATTGTGGCAGCCTTTTTTTTCTCGGTGCAGGTCATCAACTAAATATTATTTTGGTGGCTTATGTCTGTATGTCTGAAAAAAATGTAAGTTGATGTTTGGCCACGTACTTAAATATCACCAATTTAACCTTATGTAAATTAAAGTTCCTACACTGAAGTGCCACTGAAATGGTTAACAGGAAGTTGACACTTATGGGAAGATAATAAAAATGTAGTGGGGACATGTAAGCCATTCTGCTCTAAGAGACATATTTAGAATGCTAGAAGCTATCAAAGTTAGCACCCTGTATATTTGAAACTAATTTCAAAATCTAATCTCCCACCACATAAATTACCGTAAAGCAGATCGAAATCTGTATCTCCAAAAGTATAAAATTCACAGACCAAGGGAGCTGAGTAGCGGGACCCTGTAATAATACTGAAATAATGTCATAAAATTTGTTAAATGACTATGTAAATACTTACTTAAAGTGATAAAACAATAAAAGCTTAAGTTATATACAAAGACACTTTTTCAGGTTTTTAATTAAAACTTTAATATCGCAAAGCAATATAAAACTGCTTATGGACCGTTTCTATTCATATCAGCAAAGTATTTGCATAAAACCCTAAAATATTTATTCAGTACGGAAAGATGGCCTTAAACTAGGAGACCAGCCACATTTACTACATTTTGCCTCTACGAGGGTATTTCAACTATTATCTAGTTTAATATAAAATATACCATCTATTGGAATTAGAAAATGTGGAGTAAAATAGAATATTTTATTGAATAAAAAATTCTAACCCGTATTTCTAAAGATTAAACAAAAAAAGTCACCTATGACGGGAGATAAATTATTATTATATCTCAGTTAATAGCTGCATTAACAAACTTTTTTTAATTAGACAGACATTGCTCCGGCGCATTTTTTACGGGATGTGAGAAATTACCTTGATGATACCTTTCGCAACCAATCGGTAGAAACGGACCTACATACTGGCCTGCTAGATCGACGGATCTAACAAAGCTTGACTTTTTTTTGTGGGTACATGTAAAGCAAATTGTTTCTAATAATCCGCCGACAACTGCCACTAATATGCAGCAAAGAATTAGAGACGTGTTTTTTAGTATACCACCTGAAATGTAAAGGGAAGTAAATAGATCTTTTCAAGAGCGTATTAATTTATTCACAGATCAAAATGGAAGACATTTTGAACATTTATTGTAGTTTATATTGTTAGTTTATTCATATCATATGTTTAACTCATAAAATAAATGCTCTTTTTACATTCTTAGACAACAGAATTTACGAAATTTGCAATTATTTCGTGAACGGCTGGAAATAACCTACATGTTTGTATTGCAAAAAATATTTGTTTATGAATTCTACGTTACATTAGTTAAAAATATACAGGGTGTTCCATTTGAAGAATTTGAGCAAAATGAGTTTTTAAGGACTCATTTTTGAAACCTTATTTAGAACACCCTGTATAAAATTGATGAAAACTCTTCAATTCATCATATCTTTTCCTTGTTATTATTTCTGTACAATGTCAATTACCAAAAATGTTTTCAGATTTTTTTTTAGTTTTCCTTCAGAGGTGTTAAATTTTTTTATCTTAGTTTTTAATTAATTGCTCTTAAACTATTAAATCAAATTGCATAAAATTATAGATATTTATAAAGGATAATAATACAAACCAAAATGTGCAAGAAAATACAGGGTGTCTCATTTAAAAAAATGAAACATTATGTAACCACACTTTTTTGGGCAACCCTGTATATGCAAAAATATTTTCCTAAAATACACTCTATGATACATTATAAGCCCGCATATGAATGAAATTTCTAACTTACTTCGTTTAGGAGCTATGAAAGCCCGACACACTGTATAAGTTATAAATCGTTTTCCACATTTACTGATTTAACAATTTTTACTATTTACGCATTGAAATAAACAGCTAGTTCTATTTTGCACATAAACTAATTATTATTCTTTTTAAATCTCCCTTAACATAATCTCTTAATTATAGGTAATTCACAGACAAAATTAAAATACAATTTATTCTATATCAAACATTTAATATTTTTTAAGAATATATTGTTAATTATTAAAACCAACCAATATATTACAATAGTTTGAATTTACAAACAAATAATGTAGTTAAGTATTATTAAATATTTAAACAAATCATTTTACATAATTATAATCGTAATATAAAACGATTTATCCCGTAAATACTGGATAACAATTATTATGATAAATATTTAAATTAACATCAAAATGGAAATAAATTGACATGTCACATGTAAAATAATTCTAATTCGTAATCGGTATTTTAATATTTTACATAATGACTGTTTCATTTTTCTTTTAACTGAATATTATAAACAAGGGTTTTACTTTCAATTATTAAGTCTAGGAACAGAACCTGGAAACCTTAAATCAGGTCAGCTGGAACTACACTAGACGTCTAACACACTGTATTTTACTTTTCGTTTTGTTAAATTTATACTTAGAATTCCACCAACTACGTAATAATATAATCAAAAAGTCATTAACTCATTGTTAGATAGATTTCCTCATACAAATGCTCGTTACAAAATATATTTTAATATACATACATTGCAGGAATATCTTTTTATCGCATAATATTTTATATAGAACTGTTAAACTTAACCGCAAGATAGACAAAAACTTTTAAAATTTAGTATATTAATAATTTCCAGGCTGTTGAAACTTTTAGTTTACCAGTTGTACTTTGTTCTCTAGTTTTTATCTACGTTTCGATCATATCTCAGGTTTGTACCAATTTATTATTTTAGCAATTTAAAGCTATTTGGATCGTGGCCCATGTTGGAACGATATTGGTCAAAATGCCAAATATACGTCTCATGCATCGATTTTGTTTGAGAAATACGTGTCAATGTAAATCAAATCCAGACACAAAATTTTATCTCTCTACAACGCGAAACGATTATGATTATTTTAAATAACCAGTCAACCAGTTTCAACATTCAGTTGCAAGTCGGCAAAAAGCAACAAAGGAATATCACCTGTTACAATTCTATTTTTACTCCGCTTAAAAAAAAGACAGTTTTGAACTCTGCATAATTCAGAAGATAACACACAACGATATTAATGTAAGTTCTAGGAATTACTATTTCTCAAGTTTAAATAAGGATGTACAATATTTTAAAGTGAATCTATTTCTAAGTCGGCATCCTTTGTCGGATAGTGTAATATGCAAATTAGTTCCTTTGATATAACGCCGACCTACCACCGGGTTACTATTCTCTCAATATTTGTCCTAATTTCTTATTGGCAAAGAAAAACTATGGCCACCGTTGCCATAGCGACATAGCGTGTCACTGAGCGCTAATTGGTCTACCCGGGACACCTGGTCGAAGGTAGGTGGCCCGCTTCGTAATGTCACAGACTCATTCAATGCACTTCCAGGATGATAGTTCGATTCGTGACCAGTCACACAGGACCGTCGTTTTCTAACACAAAAGGTGTGTTCTTTGGTTAAGTTTCTTTCTGCCGTAAAGTGGAAGTTCTTATTATAGTGTTCGATCAGTCGTATTTAAACTTAAACTCCAAGTACTTGTTTGTTTTCTTTCCCCGTTGGAAAGGAAACTTTGCCAAAACATGCTGACCAACTTCGAAGATTCTTGTAGGTACCTGATCATCATCATGGTTTTAATTATTATCGAGTTCTTGCTCAATTTGAAGTTCTTCTTCAGCGTATGACGTTGATATTATGGGTGAGTGATCAACTTCTTCTTGCACTAGTATAAGCTGTGCCAGAGGAATATCAGCTTCGCTGTCAGAATTTTCTTCGTTGCCATAATGGGCAGTGGACTTATTAGCAGCTGCCGTCGTAGCTGTAGATATGCTACAACCAGGTGCAACGTCGAGCCGTTTCTTTTTTCTTTGTAGCCGAGTTGAGACGACAAATCTTTGTTCTTTTAACAAAGTAGTAATTGCACTTCCAACCTCGGCTGTAGGATCTTCAACGATTTCATGTGGCAATTTTTTAAAAACTTCTTGGCGGTCCAGTGGATAAATTCCAGAAGAACGAAATGAGTTTATTAAGTTTCGTTTGATTGCTGATAGTATATCGTCAAATTCATTTCTTGGTTGAGAACTATATCTTGCAGGTTTGGCATCCATATTATTTAATGTTTTCTTCAAAAGGCTGAAAAAAATATCTTTGGGAACCGTTGTTAACTTTATATTTTGTAGTTTCCATTCCGACAAAGTGGCACGCCAAGCTTCTTTCATTGGACGGAAAAACCCAAAGTCCAACGGCTGACAGAGGTGCGTAGAGTTTGGTAGTAAGCAAATAAAATCAATGTCATATTCTGCACACATCATTAATACGTCATCATCCATATGTGTTGATAGGTTATTACCTATTAAAGCCTTTCGGCCTTCTAAACGGTTGGCGTGAGGTAGAAAAGAGGTTTTAAACCAATCACGGAAAGTAACAGCATCCATCCATCCGCTTATTGTTCGATTGTACCTTGTACCTACATTGCAACATGGTTTGTCGCAACAAGGAAGATCTCGTGGGCCATTTTCTTTCTACGAGTCATAAAGGTGGATACTCTTAAAAATAACGTAGGGAGGTAACAAAGTGCCGTCGGCCGAACCGCATATCATAACTGTTGTGCAACTCTTTGAGTAGTTCATAACCTTCTCTGGGTATTTTACGCCACGTCTGTAAACTCCTCTTTTTTTGCCAGTGTCGTCGGATAAATTAGATTCAGCATAATTAAATATATTGTAAGGTGGTAGGTTTCTTATTGTATTTTCCAAGTTATCATAAAATGATCCTAGAGTTTCTCTTGATACTTCTACTCTCGCTCGCTTTATATTAGTCGCTAGTCTTTGTCGAAATGAGCCTTTATGCCTTTTAAGAAGACTATATTATGTCCAGTCAACTCCAGGAATATTATTCTTAAACCTATTTGCCGTTCTCCCTTTTCTGTCTAAATAATACTTTGCCATCATCCATATATCCATAAGATTCAATGGAAACCCCCAATCCGAACACTTGGCTGCTGACTGAACGATGGCCAGTTCTTCTTGTTCAGTAAAAACAGTTGGGCGGCCTGGTTTTCTTCCATACTTTCTCTTGTATTTGTTGTAGACGGTTCCAAATGGAATTTTAAATCGTCTTGAGGCCTCGCGAATTGACAATGTACCTTCAACAACTGCTTCCACTGCTTGTTCTAACTTTTCTGAGCCATAGTCCATGTATGATCGACTGCCGAGTAATCGCTTGTGCGCACGAGGCATTTCTGAAACAACAACAATTTATTAATTTAGTTTGGGTTATATATTTCCTATGTGTAGGGATAACATTCATCGATGGGATAACATTAATCGTTGGGATAACATCACTCGATCAATGTTGCCCCAGGTCACTGCCGTCTCGAAAAGAACAGGCCGTCATGTTCCCGCCCACTTTCACAATCAGCTGTTTCTAGTCGATGGGAAGTTTTGACCGGCTTCCATTGTTTTGGTAGGCAGTTTCGGTGTTTCCTTAAGTTTTTTGTTGTTTTTAGCAGTTTAGTGAGATTATTTTAGAAAAACTATAACATTAATTTAAGCTCGTTTAGATCTTCATGTGTGAAACTATCAGTTATTTAATTAAAGTGTTGTGAAACAGCGAAAAATGCCCAATTCGTGTTGTGTACCGGGGTGTAACTCCAACTATATTGTCGGGGAAAATATTGCTGTTTTTCACTTTCCAAAGGATGTGGGAAAATGTCATCTGTGGATAAAAAGGATCCCAAGAGACGATTTGGTAGTGCGCACTTTAAAGACAAGTTCTTAGTTAGGGAACTAAGGGCAACCAGACCTGAAGGTAGGTAACACTTTACAGTGTAGGTAACCTTTTATATATTATTATTTTGTTATATTGTTTAAGTTTTTATTAGGCAATAAACATATGTTATAGTATATTGATTAGCTATAAAACAGATCGTATAATATTAAAGATTGAGCATGTCTTACTTAGGTTAGGTTATGACAACAATTTACTAACAAAACAATAAATGACATGAAATAAATATTAAGATTGAGAATAATAACCTAATACGTTGTACATTTTCTTTAGTTTTTCATACAATACAAGTTTTTGTTAGTTAAAATATCGGTTAAAAGATACCTACAAGTTTCAAGCAGGTCCCTCTTGATGCCCCTTTATTTTTCCAGTCAAATATCCAAGTAATATAAAGCCTGTATGGTTTCTCGAGGAGAATAAATTAAGAGTATATACCAATTGAGGTATACCTACCTACTGATAGAGAATTTTATTTGAAATGATGAAGTTGTTTGTAATGTTTGTTAATCAGAGTTTAAACAAATTTTTTATGGGCCATAAAAAGTTGCGGATTATTTTCATAACCTCGAAGGAGTATCGAAGGCATTGATTGAAGAGTTGAAGACAGTACTTAGATAACATATTATTGTTTATTAAAATATATTCTTTTTTAAGTACCCCCTTAAAAGTACTAACCGAATTGTTTTACAAGTGGTTAAAAGTTGCAACTGATTCTAGCATAGGTAAATTTAGGTACCTACCAATAGTTGCATGTTTAAGTGTGTGTATTTTTGGTGGCGGTTGTATGACATGACTATATGACGATTTTTTCAAATCAATTTGCTTTTTTACTCACCTATATACTGACCATACCTTTCCTAAACATTTGCTATAATAAGAACCCTCGTAAGTATTTTATTAAAAGTTGAAAAAAAAACATGATTTGAGATGAACCTACGAAAAACTGCAATCAAACTACAGTCTGTAAAAATGTTATAAAAGTGTCACTCCAATTCCAATAAAAGTGAGTATTAACTTTAAACGTACTTTCAAGTATGTACAGGGTTATCCAACCAAGACTAGACAAGGCGATTTTTTGACTTTTCCTGTACTTTTATAAAAAAAACTGAAATAGCCATCTTAAGTCATTTTCTCCCGCGAATTCGAATATCTTCAGCAAAAAACAATTGAACATCAAACAAAAGTACTAGGGGTCACTTTGATATTTTTTTAAATGGGATGCCGTATTTTTAATGAGCTTATCCGATTTCTCATATAAATTTTGATCTAAAATGTTGGATTTTTAATTCAAAAACGCCTTTTTTCTTCAGTTTTAAATTAATTAATTTAATTTTTAATTAAATTTTTTTTATTAAAAATCCAACATTTTAGATCAAAATTTATATGAGAAATCGGATAAGCTCATTAAAAATACGGCATCCCATTTAAAAAAATATCAAAGTGACCCCTAGTACTTTTGTTTGATGTTCAATTGTTTTTTGCTGAAGATATTCGAATTCGCGGGAGAAAATGACTTAAGATGGCTATTTCAGTTTTTTTATAAAAGTACAGGAAAAGTCAAAAAATCGCCTTGTCTAGTCTTGGTTGGATAACCCTGTACAGATACCTACCTACATCATATTATATTTAATAACAAACGTAAACTGTAAAATGTCATATACCTATTTCTTTGAAAAAAATCCAAGTGGACAGCCAGTTTTAATATACCTACCATGAAAATATACAGAAACATCAAGTTCTTAATTGAATAGGGCTGATCCGAAAACATAAGTTTTAAAATTTAAAAAAAAAGTCGGAAATACCTACATCTTAAAATATTTGGCGGTCCCTCGTCTTGAATCACCCTGTATACTAATTTGATCAAAATACCTTTTTAATATACAATTCTATACCTCATTTGATATAATTTATAAGGTGCTTATCTTTAATTTTATTACCTACATGCCATATAGCTCTATAATAATTTCCATCTTCTAGGGTGACGTCACGATCTTAACATGACGGCCTGTTCTTTTCGAGACGGCAGTGCCCAGGTGCTGATCAAAGTTACCCCTTTTAATAAAATCTTTCACAATAAATATATTATTTGTACTAATTCACGATAAATACTTGTTAATAACATTGCTAAATACATGTCTGAGACAACACAAGTATAGCCAAAATATAAATTTAATTACTCACCGCTGTGGATATGAAGTTTTTCAGCTAAAATAATGTAAACAAATCACGTGAGTACACAAACTAATTTTTCTAGAGGAGATACGTGTTGTCTCAACGTTTGGAGCGACTTGACTGACCGCCGAGAACAATATTTATTTATTTATTAATTTCAAATTTCACAAATTACAACAATGTATACATCATTTAAGGAAACAATATGTGTGTTTCCCAAATGATATACAGTAAATTAAACGTTCTTTTAATATCTATATATCTTATATCACTACTAGTAGTAGAGTAAAACAGCATAAAAGAGTATCAAATAACATAACAAAAGAAAAACAAAGAAAAAAAAAGAAAAAAAAAATTTTTTTTTCTTAGATGGTCTTAAAGCCAGGAGATTTTTGTAGACAAAATATGGAAGTTGCCAATCAGCCATTCCTTGATTCGAAGTTTATCAGAATGTTTCATTCCTTTGTTACACAACACTTTAGGGATAATATTAATTATAATAGGACCTATATAGTTCAAATGTCTTTGCGTGACGCTAAAATGTTGAAATGGTATATAGAGTTCTATTCGACTCACTGCTCTAGTCACTATTGAATGGTCAATTATTTTTTTAAAAAGTTGATTTTGTACAGAAAAGATGATAAGACGATAGCAAAAAAGTTCTCTTATTTTAAGTTGTTTGGAAACTTTAAAGAGCTCATCAGTTGGATACATTTTGGGTTTAAAGAACATTACTTTTAGGATGTATTTTTGGGCAACAATTAAGGGTTCAAGAGCAGATTCGGAGGCTACACCCCAACAGACAATACCGTAGCTCAAGAGAGACTCAACCAGTGCACAGTAAACCAATTTTAATAGACCTAATGATAAAATATTTCTTAACTCATAAAATTTGAAAATTGCTTTTCTGATCTTGGCTGTTACATAATTAATATGCACATCCCACTTTAAAAAAGTATCAATATACACACCGAGGTATTTAACAGAACCAGTCCGCTTGATAACAGTAGCACAAGTGCATTCATTAGGATGTAAGGAACAAGAAGCATCATGCAGCAGAAGTGTATTACTATCTGAGGCTCCTCTTAAGTTCATGGAAAAATCAATAAAAACGGTTTTATCTGTATTTAATGTAAGTTGGTTTTCATCAAGCCAACATTTAATTTTATGTAATGCTTTTTCAGTGCATAATGCAGCTGATAAAAGCCACGCCGCGCGCATGGCAGGAAAGATGGCGGCGCTATTGGGATTCAAAATTATAACGAAGTTCCGATCAAAGTATACCCGGAATTTAAAGTATCCCCAAGTTACGGTACATTTATTTAATTCAATGAATATTTTTTTTTAATGTAAAGCCATCTTGACAAAGGTAACACTTTTATAACTTTACATCATTAAAAGATTAGGTTCTAGAATCATCTTCGAGGTTATACACAAATTTTATTATAAATCCGGAAAGGCTTTATTTTCACTCATTCCTTTTTTTAAATAATTCTAACTAAATTTTAAACCATTTGACTAATCATGAAATAAACCCTTTATTTATTTAATAAAAACTTTATTGTTTGTGTTGGAAAATTTGAGTTTTATTTATTGCATACATTTTTAATAGTACTAACATTCGGTATATTTTTCCTGGTTTGGACTTCTGTCAAACCAGGTGGCGTCCAAGTGAAACCACTGACGAAGGGAAGGTGTAAGTATAAAGACGCGTCCTCACCGAGTCGACACTGTCGATCGACTCTGTCTATCGACGTTGTCGACTTGGTGTGTACGTGGCAATCGACTGTGTCGATCGACAAAATAAATCGATCGACATATCGATTTGTTTTCCATCGCCTGTCGGTAAACATGAAAGAGCAGTCGATCGACTCTAGTGTGTGGACGTGTTTGCGACGTTCGACATTCGACAAACTGTTAGTACTCAGTGACGTCTTGCCTTGTTGACATCGTAGTCGTGTGTTTACGTTGGAGAAATGGAATGGCAACAAGATAAAGTCATAGCCTTTATTGAGGCATACAAACTGAAAACAAATCTATGGGATACTAAAACCAAAAACTATAAGAACAGAAACTTGAGACAAAAAATTAGAAATCTTCAAAGTCAATTTACAAGAAAATTAAGAAAAAATAAAGGACAGCAAGAAATCTAGCACTGGTACGGAGGATGTGTATAAAAGTAAATGGTTTGCTTTTGAAAGTTTGAAATTCTTACTTGACAAAAATAAGCCCAGAGAGATGTTGGATTCAGAGGTACGTAGACTTTGAAAACTAGCTATCTATTTATATTTTTTTAACGAACAGGCGTTTAGTACACTGTTACGCCCTCATTTTTGGGAATATATTCTTATTACGTTCGCGGGCATAAAAATAGTTAAATGATGGCGTATCTAGTTCTACTTTGAAGACTTGGTCGAACCCAAAATCTTTTTTCCGTGCAATTTTCCTTTTTTTAGTCGCGATAATAATATATGCGGCACAAGCAACTACGTCATCTTCGTCAGACACGTTGATTTCGACTAATCGACAAACATTTTTGTCAACTCTGGTGTGGACAGATACAGTTTTGTCGACTTGTTGATCAACAATGTCGATAGACAGAGTCGATCAACAGTGTCGACTCGGTGAGGACGCGTCTTAACGGACCACGACCTAGTGCCTCCACATTAAGAGCTACCGTCAGCAGATAGTGACAACCTGTTGTCCATGACAAAAAGCTGTCGCTGTCATAGGATTTATTAAACTTTGAATACGAATCTTAATATTTAATCTGTTTGTGTAACGTATCTTATTTTTTTACCCACAGTCTATATTTTAAAAGCGATTTAGTTGTTTATAGTTGCAATGTATTAAATATAAATTTTTCTATGCCACTTTTTAATTGTTGCATATTTTATTTTATGTAGCAAGTTCAGTAGACAAATAACTCTGTTTACCGTTTACGAATGAATTAAGATGTCATCACTAACAAATTAGTACTTTTATGTAGGGTCATTAATGTGAATTTCGTGCCAGCGTCCATAGATAGCGATAAAAGAGAGGTCAGTCCAGAGAAAGCGATGTAGATTGTATCACGATTGCACTATATCCGGGGTCAGGTCGAAATAGAAATCGACACGATAAAAGATATAATTTTTCGTTTTAAATCGACAAAATTGGTATCTAAATCAGCTACAAGAGAATTCGGAGTTTTTGTCTGTAATGTGTTTTTATTCGGTCCAATTTCTTAAGCATCTTATAAGTTTAATCATAAAGGACACTTCTGAATGCTTTCTATGACATACTTGACCAATTTAGAAATATGTGTAAACATATTGCCAGGTAGGGGACGTAATCTAATGATCAAATTTGCTGTCTTGTTAACTATAGCATCGAGGATCATTAATGTGGGTTTTCGTGTTATATCCTAAAATAATACAAGAGGAGTTAGGCTCTTGTACGTAATTTTAATTGTATTCTAGATAATCCAATTCAAGGGCTAGTTAAAATGGAAATTAACAGGTAGATGGCAACTGTAGTATACTTGCATCAGTAATTTGATATGCTTGTGCTCTTAAAGGACTCTGTGACATGACAGCGAGCAAATTCGGGTCATCTAAAGAAGGCAAATTCTAGATAAAATGTCTAAATTAACCTGAACGGAACAGAATTAATTTTTATCTGCCGTACATTGTTACTGTATAAACCACAGCATCAGGCAGATTCGAAAAACTTGAGGCGACGATTCCTTGTTGAAAATAAAGGGTAGTTTGATATATAAACATTGGGTCAAAAGTTAACCCTTAGGGAGATATCGCGGTTCAAATGTGCGGTAAAATAATGTTTTTATTTTTTCATCTCAAAAACCAAAAGCGATTGAATAATGAAATTTTGTGAACGTATTACTATTATGATAACAAACTTTCTGCATACCTTTTTACATTATCAAAATGATTGGAAGGGGTCAAAATAGACTACCCTGATAATTCTTGTTAACTAAATTTAAAGAAAAAATTACGCAATGCCTTTATAAAAAATTAATTTGGATAGCCTGGTTTATTTAGGAACCTTTTTGTCTCTTGTATTTTTTTATAAAACTTGCCGATTTAAAATAAAAAAAAATAAAATGTAAAGCATTACATGCCGGGACTGGGAAATTTTTTAGAAGAAAGATCTAGTTGCTGGCTAAGCAGTTTCATGTTGTAGTATTGCTAAATTTTCTTCTGAACAGTCATAATTTAAGAATACTATATTAATAAAAAATTTTCAAAATAACCTATCCTCTAATAATGCATAAATTAAAACGTCCCACGCAGAAGCCACTACATTTTCTTATAGCGAGTGTAGTAAATGCCTGCCTTACGATATATTACATGCATTTATCCTACGCATCATCAAATCCATATTACGCCAGGATTATTTCTTATAACATCACATGATGCAATTATGCGATTTTTCAGGTCTTAGACATCCTGTGCTGGGGTAGCCCCAGATACAATAATCCAAAGGATTTAAACCTGAGGGTCGAGGCGACCAAAGATAAAGCCCACGTCTTCCTATCCAGCGGTTTTCATGGTGAGATTTAAATACCTTCGCACATTTAGTCTCAAATGATCTGCGGCATGATTATGCATATAATATATGTCTCTTCTAGTTCGCAGGGGTAAATGTTTTACAAGAGGCAATTATTCTTATATAAAATGAAGATATGACTTACCAGTTAATCTTAAAGGTAGAAAATGTGGCCAAAATTAAATGTTCATCGACAATTCCTATCCAAGCATTAACGGAAAACTGGCATTGATACCTAGATTATATTATTGAATGTGGATTATCTCCAGCCCATACATGTTTGCTATGATAGATTTAAATAGCATCTCTTGAGAAACTAGCTTGGTCCGAAAAGAGAATTTTTGGACAAAAAGAAAAGTATTATCGGTATTCATTCGGTGAAACCGTTCTGAAGAATGATTCTCGGTTCGAAATCTCTTAGTAAGAAAGCTTCTACCCTATGCACATGGTAAGGATAGACCTATTGTTCTTTTAATATCTTCCATACAGTTTTTTTCTAAAAAAATTCCCAGTCCCGACATGTAACGCCTTATATTTTATTTTTTTTATTTCAAATCGGTAAGATTTACAAAAAAAAAATACAAAAGATAAAAAGTTTCTAACTAAATCAGGCTTTTCAAATATACTTTTTTCCAGGTCGTTGGGTAATTTTTTCTTTAAATTTAGTTAGCAAGAATGACAGGTGTAGTCTGTTTAAACCCATTCCATTCATTTTAAAAAGTGAAAAATATGCAGAAATTGTGTTTTCATAATAGTAATACTTTTACAGAATTCATTTACTCTATCGCTTTTCGTTTTTAAGAAAAAAAAGATAAAAATATTATTTCACCGCCATCTATGTACCGCGATATCTCCCTAATGGTTTACTTTTGACCCAACTTTTTTAAATCAAACTACCCTTTATTTTAAGAAAGGAATCGCCCCCTTAAGTTTTTCGCATTTTTTTTAAACATCCTGTATACTGCCTGTGGTGGTTTGCAGAGCGTTTCTTTCACTCTCCATCGTTCTCAAAAATTTGGATAGTAAATACAAAACAAATTTATCATTTAATCTTAGCACTAACAGTTGTAAAGAAAATATGGTATAAGTATTTCGGATAATCATAGCCTTAGAGTAAAAACTAAAGAACTGTTTTGATAGTATTATCCCATGATTCAAAATCAAGCAGAAAATTTGTTAAATTCGTACTTGCTTTTTTATAGAGGCGTATTAAAAACATTCCTCTATAAGATGCTTTAACCGCGGTATTAACCAATTCTTGGTAGCTTTCTGCACACTGTGTACCTATAATGCATAGGTACTGCAGATATCTCCAAAGTTAGAAATGTATCTGGTAAGCCAATTCTGAGCAAGAAAGTTGCATACAGGTTTTAACTTTTACGTTTCGTCTGGTAAAAAAAAAATGTGTTTACAAAAACAATTATTTTTCACTTTTCATTGTCTTGATTTTAATTCTAATTTGGAACCAAATGTACACCATGACAAATTTCATGACACAAATGTGCCGATTGAAGGAGCATCCTTCTCTTTTAACCACCGTCTGTGATGGCACACTCAAATCGTATCGCTTACAGCTTGAATACCCTGCACAATATTTTAGACAACCCCCTCCTATATTTAAATCGTACTCCAACGTTTGCTATCTCTATGTTAATTTCAATTTCAGCTAAGCCTTTGAACTAGTAAATTTCGATTAAATCTGCATCGTTTACTCCAGCCTGACCTTTTTCACATTGCCTGCCAAGCCGACACGAGATTTCGCGTTGATAGCTCGACATAGGGGCATTAACATTTCGACAATGTCATTAAAATCCATTAGGGGACTGTAAACAGCATACTTGAATAAATATACATCGGTTTATTGGAACGAAATTTAAACTTATATGGATAGGCAAGCATAAACTAATGGTTTTTACCATTAAATTTTATCGGTGGTTAAACTTCCTTACAGGGATGTTCATTTTGTTGATAGACATATAAACAAACCCGTATCATTGCATTTTTAGTTTACCAATAATGCACTTAAAATGCAGAGTGTTTTATAAATAGTGGATGATCTACACTAGGTGCGTCACAAATCTAACAACCAAACTATGTTAAACGAATGTTGCATGACATAACTCGGATACGTGAGTTAGACCAGGTTAATCAGAATACTTTACAGAACTCACAAATAATTTACTATGAGGTTTTCTTCAAGATAATTGCCCTAGATTATCCCTCCAATCTCGTACGTCTAATTCAAGCATACTTAGCCCAAAAGAATCTCCGCGTCCGCATAGGCTACTCTCTCTCCACCCCCAGAACTCTAGAGGCAGGCTCAAGGCGCTGTTCTCTCCACACATCTCTACAATATCTACATTCATGACGTCCCCAATGTTTCAAATAACACCCTAGCCCTCTATGCCGACAATACCTCCTTCGTCGTAAGGTCACTGCGTCCACACATTGTCACACGCAAGCTGCAAGAAGCAGCCAACGAATTCTCCAGCCATTGCGTAAACTGGAAACTTCGTCTCAATCCCGATAAAACCCAAACCATCCGGTTTACCAGTAGAAGGCAACCACCCTTCGACGTGATCAACCTGGATGGTCGAGACGTTTTCCAGTGCGACACAGTAAAATACCTTGTTATCACCCTCGACAAAACCCTCCAATGGCGCCCCCATATACGAAATACCACCAACAAAGCCAGGCTTTTCTACAGCGAACTATATCATCTGCTCAACCGACGCAGCACCCTCCGCCACAACAACAAATCCTCCTCATTAAATTAATCATCCGCACCATCTTCACATACTCCGCAGTCTGGGGCTACACCGCCCCATCCAGCATTAGCCGTCTCCAATCCCTCAGTAATCGTTACATCCGAACAGCAATGGATGTCCTATGGTTCATCCGTAACGCAGATCTATACCGCGATATCAAACAAGCCTCTCTAGCCCAATCCCTACACGGAGGAGGTACCAAAATCCTCACCTCCACTCCCACCCATTATAACCCGCTCATCAGACAAGCCTCCATTTACGATTTAGGTGCCCCGCATCGCCCCAAACGTCTCCGATACCTCCTTTAAGTGTAGCCAAATTTATCACCAATCCCCCCCCCCTCCAAAGCCCCCCCGACTGATCACCCAAAACCTACTAGCCCCTATCCTTTCAGACCTCATGTGAACAGTGGGATATTGCTGTTAATGGTAAGACCCTGCGGAAAAGATCACAGGGGGCGAGGCAGGCAAGCCTAGGGGAGTAGGCGGAGATCAGAACTCGAAATAGCTCTGGCCACCGATAACTTCTTCAAGATGGGCTCACCACATCGCGGACTACCCAACAGACGAGCACTACATAACGAAACAGTAATACAAGAGCTCTTTAAAGTGCCGAGACACCTTATTTTTGTTAAATTTTTTCATTTATAATGTTTTCCATCAACCTCGGCGTGCTGTTATTCACTAATGGGTACTTTTTTTTGTATCTGATGCTGTGAGTTTTTAATGGGTTACAAGACAATATCTCGAGAACGGCTTTAAATATTTTTGGAAATTATGGTGAGGTAATATGAATATGGGGAGACATATTTGATCATATTTTTCACATTTTACCTCTTTCTCAATTTTGAGGGGTGCGGGCCAAATTTGGAATTTTTTATGAGATGATGTACTTTTATTGCTTAAATTGGAATCTACGTGAAAAACTACATATATTATCCAAAACTTTTTGACACTGGCACCCCTGGTTACGGAATTATAATTTATTATGATATTGCCCTAAAAATATAACTTACAACCTAATTTCAAATTATTTATAATGTCTACCATGCTTGTTAAGTTTATCAAAACGTCCCCCTTCAAGTTCCAACTATTGTCGTTCTCTTTGTGAAAACGGATTTTGTACCCTCTCTAAAATTTTAGGTCTGGGGACCGGGCAGGCCAGTTGACCATTTAAAAAAATATATGTTTGGCCCACCCTGGATTTTCGAGCCAACCTGTGTATTTAAAATTATTTGTAAAAGATGTGCGGCGTTAACCTGTACAACTTTTGTATAAAATTGTTTTCCTTTAGCCGACCGTTAACGAGATATCGTCCACCGGTACACAAATGAACACCTAGGATCTAATTTTTCTTGTATAGCAAATAAATAAACTATTTACTTCAAACTCAAATTCAAATATTGTGAGTATATCCCAAATGCCGTGGTTATATCCCAAAACCAAAAATGTACAAATCTACAGCTCAATTAAAGGATTACAGGCGAGTTTGCAATAATCCATCCCGATAAACAGATATTAAATGTTACTTGGCGGATTCTACTTTTTGGAGCATGGGTAATCATGTTAAATAACCGACTGCGAATATAAAAATAACTTCTTTGGTCCACTGATTTTGTAATTTTTGGTAGATTTTTATTATCACCTACCTGAAATCTAGCTTGATAATTTCATGAGGCAGTCGTGTCGAAATAATTTGGTTTAATCAGATGTAGAGGAGAAGTTTTATTGTATATATGTCTTACACTTGCTGCAAAATGTGTTCATTTAAATAGCTGGTGGTAATGCAATTAGATTATTCAACTTCTTACCTGGTGACTATTTATCGTTCATTATGGGTATACGGTTTCACCAAGAATGTAGCCCACCACAAGTTAATTATATTTGTCGTTCGATTTAAAGAAATTAAAGTAACAAATAAATATTTCTTATTGAACTCTCAATACCAATAAACCGTTTCCCCCCCCCCCCCCCCCTAATATTTTTTTTTCTGTATGTTTCCTTTATCTCCTATTCATTGATTTTTGCGCATTGGTGTTGTCTCCAGCTACATATTATATCCACTTATACAGGTTATAATACTTTCATTCAGTATATTTTGTTTCCTACCCGAGTTGGGATGGGGCCTAATTGAGTAGACTTATTGATTAGACGTGCCCTCTCCACTGCTCTAAATATTGTATATGTAAGCACGCTTTGCTATATTTTCTTTGTCTGTTGTTGATCGTACTTTCTTTTTCTTTTTCCTTTTACTCCTAAATAAATAATAGACATTTATTATTAATATTACTATTATTACGTGGTGCTTATTGCTCTGGCCAGTGCTGGTTCACGTATTCCAACGTTCTGACAACAGCATCCGATAGCCTACTTTATTAAATCGAGATTTGTATCTACATTATTTGTTAAAAACGTGATAACATCATTTGGAAACAGTTTTAGAGCAGGGGGGGAGGGGGTTATTTTAATAACTTTATTATTATCGTATCATGCCCCGAATATACTGCTTTGGGATTCCAACCGGCGGTATTAGGCTTATATTAAATTAGCGTTTTTCGAAGTAAAAAAACTTCTCTAAAATTCTACTTCACCTAATTTTTAGCCCCATATTTTGATTTTGTAACACAAAAGTGATGAAACTTTCCAAATATAGATATCGACAGGCTATATAATTATTTGTACTCTAAATCTGATTTATTACACGACAATCCTCTTTGGTAAGAGGTAATTTTTATTTATAAGTTTGTAAGCAATTGAAGCGTTTAATGTAAAATCACGTGTCGACCGTGAAGGCAATTTAGGGAAGGTTGGAATTGGGTTATCAATTTCGATTATATGAGAGTTGCTCGATTTTAAATTCTTAATGGAAATCGACACGAAGACAGTGACGAAAATCGATGAAAGCGACGAAAATCTGTATATCCAGAAGTAGGTTATTTGTTTAATCTCTTCTATACTTTCTATATTTATGTGCAGAGAAGCTTCAACATTAATGATGAACTGTTTAGTATAGCATCCTTAACTAGCAACACTAACTATAAACAATTTAGTTGACAGTGCTCGTTAAGCTAAAATTGTTATAAGCTCATTCAATCATATACTTAACTATCAAAAAGAAAGTGTGTTAAATATACCTGCACCCAGAGCTATCGCAATTACTCTTAACATGTAATTAAATTACAATTACCCATTATACTCCGATGCCAATTATAAACACTATAATCAAAATATTTTAGTTACCAATTTCCTACTAAAAGTAATTGATTCCTTGATCAACTACCACATAAGAATTAGTAAGTTTAATTCAATTACTTTCATAAATAATAATTTAACTACTTTTATAACTAATTCAATTAATTTACAGTAATTGAACTAAAAGTAATTGTATTACTCTGACTTTGTAAATCAGTCTCTGTCTGGTAATTAAATTACTCTAATTACGCTAATTAATTCAATTACATTTTGACAAGTGAATTAGTAAATGAGCAATTGAATTACTACTTTTTACATTATTACAGAAAAAAAACTTAATAGTTATGATTCTTGTAATATAGCACAATAACTTTATTAAATTGGAAAGATTTGGAATTTTTTATTTTCTACATTTCTAAAGGGCGGAATATATTATGCACTTAAATTCAGCGAAAATATGCGCATATGTGTGCCTTGTGTGCTTTAAAAAATCCAGTTATATGCATTTTTTTTGACCAAATATGCATACTAGAATGCAATATTTCTTAATTTATTACAGTAAAAGGGTAAAGAAACACACTGGGTTCTAAAAAAGATGTTTATTTTAAAAAAAATCAAAGAGAAATAAAAGTAAAGAATTATTACTGAATATTTTTCAAAATTTTTAACTAGAAAGGATTCTCTTCTATCAGTAGAAATATGTTTATACAAAGAGAAGCGTCTTTCAACATTTACTGATGTAATCGGGCAATACTGCAACTTAGGTAGTAAAGTATAAAGCCAAGCTGCAACTTCATTGGATGGTTTACCTTCATAAATGCTTTTTACTGCAGTTAGGTATTAATAGTTATTTATGTATCTAGGGAATTATAATGGTCTTAATTACCGAGGGCAAAGTTTACGTCTCAAAGGCCTTTGGCCCGAGGGACAGCAATTGCCCGAGGTAATTGAGACCCTTATAATTCCAGTGATACATAGATAATTTTATTTCTGACCGATTTTAGTAACATTTTCTTCATTTTTAAAGTGGAATAAATGTTTCAATAGATGACAATCAAATTGACATTAGATGTCAATCGTTTGATTTTATGTCAAATTTTTCTTAATATCCCAAGGGAGTTATGACCCTTATAATTCCCGCGTAACTAAGACGTTATAAGCTAATAATATACCGGTCAGAAATGAAACCCTTTATTCTTTTTTACAGTTTATTTGCAATTTTTTAAGGATATGTTTCCTGCGACCAAAGCCTTGCAAATTTCCTTTTCAGATTTCGATTTTTCTCCAACTTTTTAAAATGCGTTTTTTACACTCAGCTGAACTGACACAGACTTCATTTTTTGTACCTTTGATTTATGCAGCGGTGTTTTCAAATTGATCGATTTGGAATTTCTTTTCACACACAATAATTTTTGCACAAGCTATACAGAAGACTTTTTCTCCACTAAACTCTAACTCTGGGAAATTTTTAATCTACGAAGACGTTTTCGCCACTTTAGATATTTTGAACACAAGTTTGAAAACTAGTTTTACACTGAAAATACTGAAATCCTTCGACAAACTAAAATAGAAGTGCGTATTACAACCCGAAATAAATAAGTTTGTTAATCAACTAATAATAAGGCATGACAATAAATAACCCCTAACAATATACCTGCAAACCCCGGAAACCCCAATAAATACCTTGTGTATAACCAAAACGTAAATATTAATCATTATATAATTATGTTCAGATTGGGAAATCCCTGAAACAAGTGCCGGACTGGACATTAAACCTATGAGTCTACGAGTTTTCATGACCGGGCGTTTTTAATTGTTTGATAGCGTCGAAAACATAAAAATATGCTTATAAAATAATAATTTGGGAAAAACATGCATTTTATTATAAAATTGACAAAATATGCAAAAAACGCATATATGCATATGCACTTTGCATATATTCCACACTTTATACATTACACAATAATTAAATTCGGTTTTAAGATACCTTTAACTTCTTAAAAACTAGGAAAGTTCGGCATCACCAATTAAAACAATTATTAATTATTGTCTCTCTAAATGTATTAATATGAGTGATTTGTTAAAATAAAACAAATGTAACAATTACGTAAAATGTAAAAATAATACAAGAAACTAGGTAGATACAAAGAAACACGAAATTTTCATGATAAAAACAAATACCGACAAAACGTTTTCTTTATTTGTTTTCGAAATATCTAATAATACTTCGAAATGTTTGTCAGAGAGAGCATATCTTCTAGAGCTAATAATAATCTCCTCAGCGAAAGGAAACAGCCTCTTACATTAAGCAGGAGTGGGTTATTAGGATACTGAAGAATCCCCAACTTAATCTTCTTATTTCTATTTTTTTAATAATTTTCAATATGTAGGTCTTTATCAGGATCCAATTCAAAAAAGTATTTTTCCTACGAGCGTGCGCAAAGTAGTACTTTGCGCACGCATTTCCGTGTGCAAAGTTACACTTTTCCGCACTAGTGCGGATAAGATTTTTATCCGCACCGGGTGCGGAAAGTAGCAGTATTCAAAAATCTCCTTGGCATGGAATATTTATATTTATTTTAGTAGCTGTAGACAATCTTATGCAACGTGCGAAGCTGTTGCAAGTGTATTCTCTTTTACCTTTTAATCGTAATTCACGATATTCGTATTTCAGCCTAAAACGAAAAAAAATTCTATTTTTTAAGTACCTCGTATAGTGATAAATGATTATAATATTGCCAAGCAACAATAAATGTACATGTTGATTTTGGCACATGATGTCAGATTTTTCCTCCGTTTCTATGTCAACAAGAATCTACAAACACCGACACTTTTATTTCCATCAAATCCTCAAAAAGTATAAACGCTTTGAAATGAGCAGCTCTGACCAGGAGCTACCAGATTCCATTCTAGAGGCCGCAAACTCTGCAAATTTAAATTTATTGCCCGCTAAATCCCAAGAAAAATACGAGAAGCAATATAAACAATTTGAATACTGGTGCCGCAACAAAGGGACAAATAGTTTTAAGGAGGAGGTCTTCTTAGAGTATTTTGCAGATTTACGAAAATCAGTTCAGCCAAATACTTTATGGAGTAAGTACTCTCTGTTAAAAAGTGTCCTTAAAATCAAAATAAACTTGAATTTAAGTCAATATTTCAAGCTAACATTAACAAAAGCAAAATGTGGGATATCGTCCAAAAAAGACCAAAATTTTTGACAAAATTGAAGTTTCCAGATTTATGGAAGAAGCACCTGTTCAAATTTACCTTCCAATAAAAGTCGCCACCATTTTTGGGTTGGCCTGTGTTTGTTTGCAGGCGCGATGAGCTTTGCAAGATAATGGTTGATCACATAGAGGATAAAGGAAATTTGATAGTCATGAGAATTCCTGATAGTAAAAACAATACTTCAAGAATCTTTGTAGTATCTAATGAAACAAATAAGGGATATTATTTACAACTCTATCATAAATATGCAAATTTGCAAAAATCATCCACTCCGCACAAGCGCTTTTTTGTGCAGTATCGACAAGGAACATGCGGTACTCAATGTATTGGAATAAACTTATTCGGTAAGATGCCTTCGGAAATAGCTGCATATCTACAATTGAAAAATCCAAAGCATTATACAGGACATAGTTTTCGTCGTTTATCGGCTAACATGTTGGCCGATTCTGGAGCAGGAATCACTAATGTCAAGCGACTCGGAGGCTGGAAATCGACGACTGTCGCCGAGAGCTACATTGAAGATTCGACAAATGAAAAAAAGGGCATGTCGAATAAAATATTGGCTACGAACAACTGCCCTTCTTCATCAAGCTACATAAATCCTTCTGAGTTAACACCTTCATCGACCTATTTGAACAATTGTTCTTCCACGCCAAGTCAGTGCTCATCAAGCCATACCATAAACCACCCACTTAATGAACTTACTGCATCGGCTATCAATTTGAATAATGTCAGCAATTGCTCTTTTGTTATAAATGTTATAAACAAACAATTTAGTTTCCTATTATTATTTTTTATTGTAATTTTTATTTTTGTTGTTATCTGATATTAAGCTCGTAGGAAAAATGTTGTTCCTAACACGTGCGCAAAGTGCTTTTCAGCACGCAAGAATTTATCCGAACTCCGCTACGCGTCGTTCGTCCAACTATACTTGCGTGCGAGAAAGTATCACTTTGCGCCCTTGTTAAGAAAATAACTATATACTACTACTAGATATTTGTATTCATCTTCCCTGCCCCCTAAGGTATAAATGCTAATCCCGTGCTTTTTTAAAAATATATTTCATGATACTTTCTGTTAGATCCTCTGCCCCATTATTTTCCTAATTTACATTAATGACTTATCCCAACTTAAAATAACTAGCCAGTTTAAGTTGTTTACTGATTATACTACCGTATTATAGTGTAGTCGAGACTCTGAGAGGGCTACAGCGTGTTATTGCATAGGATCTTCAAAATATCAAGCAGTGGTGCGATGCCAAGCGCCTAAGCTTGAATATATTTAAGACAAATCTTATTGGATTTAATTGCAGAGTGAACGATTTGGTTTTTGGTGATGACTCTATAGGTTCTGTTGTCCATTCCAGGTTTCTGGGCTTGTTGATCGATGAAGATCTGAAATTGTTCCACATATTATGAAGTTAAGTAAAACTAGCCTCTGGTTGCTTCTCTGTCCGTATTACTTATCAGAAGCTTGGCAGGGTGGTTGCGCGGTTTGTCTACTTTTCTCTTGTCTCATCTTAGATTCGCTTTTCCCTTTGGAAAGCATGCTCACAATGCATATACACGTTTCAGTCGGTGTTTACGCTTCGGAAACATGCTGTATCAACTGCAAATCTAAGAATCCATTGCAAACCTCTTTTTATTGAGCACAATGTTCTTACTTGACCGTCGCTACTCATTCATAACTTTCCCACCCATCAGCAAGTATGTGTCACGCGTCAAGTAACGTTATTCCTTTACCTATTCCACATTCTACTCTTGTTAAGAATTCATTCATTTAAAATTGCGTTCAGATCTATAATAATGTGTATTTGCAGATTAGAAATATGCAAAACTTTAGCTTCTTTCGTACAAATTTAAAGAAACTTTTTGTAAGAAATACCTTTCACTTATTGACATAAAGTTGCTCTTTTAGGTTATTCTAGGCTGCTGCTTAATGCGAGTGAGTAATAAATCAATCAATCAATCATATTGAACCATGAAACGTAATGGTCTTCGCCGTATTCCGTAGGTGTAGTCCAAGTATTATTACTTAATTATGTTTATTGTTAGGAGGCCCGAGATCGGGTAGGTACAGGCACAGGTAGTTTACCTACATGTGCCTCACTGTTTCAAAAATTTTAAATGTATAGTTACTTTCCGGCAGTTGTTGGAAAACTTCGTTCTTGAAAATGGCTAGTGTTTCTGAATTTGTTGCTGAGAAACGGATTAGTAAAACTTCGCTGCCTAAAAATGGGAAAACTCAATGTGTCCAACGCTCTTCACCATCAAAATTTAACATCTCTTATCTTCTTAGACAAAATAATATCTGATATAAAAAAGGATGATTTCATTCCACCTATAGATAAGAAGAAACTATGGAATACTTTGTAGGAAATGTATTTTTGTTATAAAAAGATTCAAGACAGAAAATCACTTTTATTAGAGAAAGCCGAAATCATCTGCTGGCGACGACGATATTTGAGGGCAGTTAGACAGTGTCGAAGAGAAAACAGGACTATCTATTACATGGACGAAACTTGACTAAACGAGGGATATACCGTTAGTAAAATATGGCAGGATAAACATATAAAAAGGGCGAGGCAAGCTTACATGGAAGGATGGTCCACTGGAATAAAAGCACCCTCGGGAGAAGGTAACGTAAAAGTTACTCACCTTGGTAGCAAGATTGGATTTGTCGATGGCGGCTTACTAGCATTTACATTAAAGTGAACTGGGGACTATCATGAATACATAAACGCTGATGTCTTTAAAGAATACTTCCAGCAAATGCTAGATCTTATTCCTCCTAAGTCTATTATAGCCATAGATAATGACAGCTACCACTCAAGAAAATCCGAAAAAACACCAACGTCTTCTTGGAAAAAAAAAATGACATCATTCATTGGCTTACTGTAAATAAGAAGCCATTTCATAAAGATATACTGAAAAAGGAGATACTGGAGATTAAAGTTGAACCTCTTTGTACGAAATTTGTTGTCGACGAAATCGTTTCAAAGCGAAATATAACGGTACTTCACCTTCCGCCATATCACTTTGAATTAAACCCCATAGAATTGGTGTGGGCGCAAGTAAAAAGGTTTGTAGCAAGGCATAACACCACTTTTAAAATGAGAGACGTTGGAAACCTCTTGCAGGGGGGAATAAAGACAGTAGATTGTGAAAAATGGAGTAAGTGTGTCAAATATGTGACTGAAATAGAAGAAAGAATTTGGGAAGCTAATAACATGCTAGAAAGCACTATAGAAACCTGGAGCTTTGGGAACAATTTTTCTACCGTAGCGTGAATTGGAACAGCGTGAATTGGAACAGCGTGAATTGGAACAGCGTGAAAGATGCTAGAGTTGTCTCTCTTTTCCGAGGTTAATAAAATTAGTATCCTACCCCCACAGACTCTTTATAAGAAATTAATCGCATTGACGGGACAATAAAGCATCAAGAAAGTTGCAGCTGAGTTCAAAGACAAACCCTTGTCGTTATCTGCGATTTTGTCACATTACAAATTTAATGATTTAATTTCTCTTTAGAGTAATGGAGTTAAAAAAAATAAGGATTCAAATTACTTTTTATGTAGTTTAATTATCTAGAAGTAATTCAGTTACTTTTCATGTAATTGGATTATTTGCAAGTAATTCAATTACTTTTTAGTAATTGAATTACCTTAGATTTTCAGATACCAATTACCAATTAGAATTTTATTTAATCCTAGTAATTAAAAAGACCAACTGCAATTATCATTTCCAACAAGTAATTTAATTTCAATAATTCAATCATGTACCAAAAACTAATCGAACATGAGCTTTCAAAATTATTTTAGTTCAAATACCAGTAGCTGCATGCACTAATATCTAGTTGGTTATACTTTTGATCTTTTCTAACAGCAGGAAAGGATCCTTCTTTTAGATAGGGAATATGTAAAGTTAATACATATTTTTATTTACAAAATTAATTCAGCGTTCACCTCAGCATCTACTTGTCGCACTTATGCCAACCATATTTTCATGTATTTTACTGTGGTTAGGATCGGTATCCAGACTGTCAGTATCTATTATATACATTATGCCCTTATAAGCAGTTTGAACCGTTCAAAACACCTTACATATATCGTTCATGAGCTCTTTGGCTATATACCTAGCATAAATAACTTTACTAATTTAGTAGTTGTATAAAATTTGTATTTATTTTATGTCACATTATACGTTTGGTTACTTCGAGTATAAGAAACAAACATAAAAACCGGATTGCTTTTAACATAACAGACATACACTATGAAAGGCATAATTAAATACGCTTGTTTCATTAGTGTTTTTAAAACACACACGAACGAGAGTTGCAAATACCTACACATGACTGCGGAATGCCGCAAATTCGTATTTTTTCCAGTTGCTAAAATATTTTATTACAGATTAAATGAGCTTGGAAACTGGTATTTTGTGGCAGATTTATTTCCGCACAGTAACTACAGTTATTAAAGCAGAGTCACTATAAAATTATTTATCTTAGTTTGTCCTAAATAAAGAACTAAAGACAGTACTCTCCTACGAGCGGTAGACGGCCTCTATCACCATTACAGTCATAATTGAGCCGGCATTACGCCATAAAAGATCTTTGACGAAGATATTTAATAAAAAATGTAGGAGTGAAATATTTTATAAAATATTTCTTTTAAAAAAAGTAGAAGCAGGTAATATATTTCTTTACTTTTTGATCAACCATTTTGCATTTTTTATTTAAAAGTTAACAACATGACGTAAAATTAGTTCACGTAGGATGTTACTGTTATTAAATTATTAATAAGTAAATATGAAGGAAACGATTATCTTTCTCCTGTTTTTGTTCTCTGGATACAAGTAGATATTTTTTTGAAACTACGAACTTGAAAGTATCTTCATTCATTCCTAAATAATTAAAACCCGAGGAGCACTCCTCATCATAACTGTTAGAATCATGACTCTCATGTTTCCCTTGTGTTTTAATTTTAATTTTTTTAAACTGGAAAATATTATCGGGTCTTCAAGATAACACATACCGTGTGTCGAAATGTAGGCTATTAATTTTTATTCCAATATAAATACTTCCCAGAAAGCTGAAAATCTCTTTCATTCAAGTAGATTTTAATCTTCAAACCTTCAGGAGGCAGTTTGTTCCAGGAAATGTACTGTTGAAGGATCAAACCCAGATTCCTTTGATTGCATTAACCATCAACAATTACAGTCGACACGGTGGTTCATTGTCGGTTCGTCATGGATCAACGGTCAAGAGACAACGTGATTTAAAACTTACCATCTTTATTTCATTTTTTTCTTTTCTCATTAGGCCCGTCGTTAACCGGAGCACTGCGGCACAAAGTAGGTCTATTGTGCAAACCTTCATTTTATTGTATGCACTTGAATATCTTGGTTCCGTGCATTAATTTATACACGTTAACTGCTGATTTGGTGGTTGTTTCATTCAGTTACAGTTTTACTCTCCCAATTATGACATACCGCCTGCAATCCAGGGATTCGCATTGACAGACTAAAATAGAGAGTTGCCCTACCCTTGTCCCAGAGCCTACAGTTAAGATCTCCATTATATATCTTCATTTCATTCAGGTGATCCTTGACAGCCATATGTCTTGTTAGGATTCCCGTTGTTATCCTTAGTTGATTCCTGCTAACGTTAATAAACTGTTTTGAGAATTTAGGACCAATCATCCCCATAACTCTCTTTTTATAATTCAGTCCCTGTCTGCTATTCCAGTACACTTTGATTTCATTTTTCGTCCATCGCTTAATATCTTCTCGTACTGTGCATTTAGGCACTCCTAGGGCTGGTTCAGGACCCATATATGGTCCAGCTGATGCTTGCCTCGCAAGCTCATCTGCTCTTTCGTTGCCAAAAATGCCTCTGTGACTCGGCATCCAGAATAGTTGCACAGTATTGCTATCCGCGAGGGTTATCAGTTCATTCTGGCATTCCCAGACTGGCCTTGATGTTACCCTCTGGCTCATAAGGGCCTTGAGGACCGTTTGACTGTCTGAGCATATGTAGATTCGTCTCTTTTGTTAGGCCCTTCTATTATTTTCCCATGCATTGTAGTATGGCATAGCTTTCTGCCTAGAAGGCTGTTACGAGTTTTTCCAAGGGAAAGAACAAGTCTAGTCTTTTCTTGGTCTAAATTCGTGTATCCCAGCCCCTGTACCCTCTACAGTCTTGGATCCATCAGTGAACCACAGTAGAACTCCAGACAGAAAATCTGGTTCGTTGCTTGTCCACATAGTTCGATCCTGAATGCTTGTGTTAAAGGGTATACCGTAAACAAATTTTGATATCACATGGTCTGATCTTATCTTCTTCTCCGGCACATGTGCTTTTTCCTCTATAAGTTCGTGACCTACCTTGTTTTTTCTGGAGGTCGGCAGCATCTTCTGAAGGCAGTGGAGGCCCGTTTTTGTCTCTCCCTATATCCTCAAATAAAGTGAAGGGGAGTCTAGAAGGCACTCCATCAATGCAGAAAGGATCGATTTCATTGTCCCTGTTCTACCTAAGCAGGCCAGTCTCTGAAGACTTCCTAGCTTTAGTATAGTCTTCTGCAAAACTTTTGGCCACCAGATTACGGATTATTTATTATAGCCTTAAAAGTAAATAAGAATATAAAAGAATGTCTCCGGGGTTGCGCAATACGTCCCGAATTCAAAACTACGTGCTAGACAGCGACAAAAATATTTGAAAAGTTGTAAATTGATTTGAAAGTCATCGTTTCGATCTGTCTACTTGAATTTTTTTTAAAACGTTTTTGTGTCTTGAAATTCGATTTAATCTTATAAACTGTTCTTTTTAGAGCCATTTTGATCGTACTTTCGTGTTGGCGGTAAGTAATTATGGATATTTGTTATTATCTGTAAGTCTGAATGCAACCCATGAAAACCTTGACGTTAATTAGATCTGTTTGACTTTTGAGTCTCGTAATTTTGAATAGATTCATATGGTTTTAGTCCCGCAGAAGTAATGACGCACTGGCAAAGAACCACCGTGCCTGTGTTGTATATACAGTGTGTGTATAAAGCCTGGAAACGGCTTAATAACATCACAACTTACTGACCGATTTAAACCTAATTTGGTACAGCTGTGTAAGAGGATCTGACGCACTGAATGACGATATTGGCGTTGTTGCCAGCTTTTTAGTTTGTCTGGAATTCGAACGTATTTTATATTTTTAAATGTAACACCCTGTATATTTTTTCATTCATAGTTTTTACTTTAAATTTGTTACACTTTTAATCTAACATACTTTGTTCCTAATACAGTAGTTTTCGAAATAACGACGAAATCCAATTTCAAAAGCAACTGTTCTAAAAACTCTCCGACGGTTCGAAGAAACTAGAAATTGTAGAGATAGGCGACGATCAGGACGACCAGCAGTAGTAGATGAAGAGAAAAGTTTAGAAATTCTACAACATGTGGTTAAAATCCCTGTTTCTTCATTAAGAAAAATTTCTCAAGTAAGTGACGTCTGCTTCAAATCTGTCCATAATGTTTTAATAAAACATAAATATTACCCTTTCAAAATACATGTAGTTCAAGAGTTATCAGAAGATGATTACACTGAGCGAAATATCGAGTTGACATAAATCAAATATGAGTTATCCTAGACCGACTCGCGTTGCTCATAGGGGACAGCTCAGACCTCTGAGTTACGGCAACTCAATCGAAAAGATTGCATCAAATCACTGTTCATGAGTTAGAATAGCCCTGAAGATGGGTTGTTTTAGCTAGCTAGCTTAGCTAATCGCAACTGGGTTTGACGAACAGATCCGACGTGGGCTGCAGCAATTCATTGTCTAAGCTGCCAGAGACCAATATAGGAGTTGTGATGCGTCACTACTAGGGCTAGATTAACTCATGATTCGAGCTATCAAAACTGGACTTTTCAGTTGTTCTAGCTTACTTAACCACTATATATTTAATCTGTTCTAAATGTTGGCAGGGAATCTCAATAGAGCCAAGAAACACAAGGAATATTTAATAATATGTGCTTTAATTAACAAACACTTGTTACGAAAACACATGCTAGGTTAACTGACATTACTGACATATCTAACAATATATGACAAACGTCAAGTTCAAAGGAACTACTCTACGAACGAAGCTAAGCACAATAAGGGTTGGCACTTTAAATATATTAAAACACTAAAATTCTCATTTTCACGCACCTGTATGAGAACAAACTCTGAACAAAAATAAAAAAACAACCCTCCGATCAACGATTGCGCGGATAGCAAGTGCAGTTATGTGGTCCATGACGACGCGACGAGCACGAGATACTACTAACAATGGGATGAAGTTACCGCGCCAAATCGGCACGAGCGTGAATTCGGAACTTTCCGTGACTTTTCGATCGATGATTTACCTTCGACATGAGTTTTTAGAGCACTATTTACGACTTATTCCTACTCAAAATAATTTAACACATTGTAATAAGTTAAAATAATGCTCGTCTGGGTCAAAACGGCACTTTAAAATCAGTTAGTTAGTTTTTCCAATCCAAAAACTGAGTTCAGGTAACTCATAAAATGATTACAAAATGAAGGATTGTGGTAATTCCAAATGTGTTTAAAATGTTGATATTTGTGTGTTGAGGCGAACCACAAGAAGCTGAGTTATTGTAGCGTTTTTAAATGATTTGTGATAATTCGTAGGCTGAGTTTGAACAACATAGAAACGTGCTTTAAAGTAGCTCTAATTCTGCAACCCACGACATCGGTAAATCCATTTTGGTCAGTGTATGAGCGAAGAATCGAATTTTGTGATATTATGAAGTGAAGGTTTGACCAAAATAACCAGTTTTTCAAATTTATAGTATTTTCGGACGAAGCAACATTTACGTTAAATGGTAAAGTCAACAGACACAACTGTAGGTTTTGGGAAAATGAAAATCCCCACTGGATGAGAGAAGGTCATACACAACGCCCTGGAAAATTGAATGTGTGGGCTGGGCTTCTGGGTAATCACAATATCGATCAATTTTTTATTGATGGAAATTTGACATCAAAACTTTACCTTGAGCTATTGGTAACGCAAATAGTGCCTACTATACGAAATGTGATGGGTCCAAATTATGTAAGTATATTCTTCCAACAAGAGCTCCTTCCCATTTTGGTCAAAACGTGCGCGAATTTTTAAACAACACTTTTCCGAATCGGTGGATTGGTAGAGGGGGTACAATCGAGTGGCCACCTAGGTCTCCTGATTTATCGCCTAACGACTACTTTTATGGGGATACTTGAAGAACAGAGTTTATACCACAAAACCTTAAGAGTTGGCCGATTTGCAGCGTCGAATTTTGAACGAATTAGAATTAATAACGCCAGAACTGATTTACAACACAATTGAGAATTTTCATTTTCAATTAGCACACTGTCAAGCTGTACAGGGAAAACAGTAACCTGAACATTAATTAATATAAAAAATATATTTTCTCTAAATTGTACTTCATAAACTAATGAAATTCGGAACAAAGTATGTTATACCAAAAGTGTAACAAATTTAAAGTAAAAACGATAAATGAAAAATAAACAGAGTGTTACATTTAAAAATATAAGATTCGTTTGAATTCCAGACAAGCTAAAAAGCTTGTAACGCCAATATCGTCATTCGGTGCGTCAGATCCTTTTACACAACTGTACCAAATTTGATTCAAATCAGCCGACAACTTGTGATATTATTAAGCCGTTTCTAGACTTTATACACAGATTGTATATTATGTAATCAACAAGTTAATTACAAATTCAGTAAGCGTTGGAGACAAAAAAATTTTTTTTGGATGTTAGTGTAAATACGATTTAGTAGAAGTAGCGTGATTTCAGTAAAAGGTAACTATTATCGCCGGAATTTAAAACTCATTTTCCGATAACATGCACCAATAGGGGTAATTTTGTGAAAAATAAAGTTTTACCAATTATTATTGGAGCCAGATCTTTGCACAGATTAGGTGGTATTCGTGAGTTTAAAATCTTTAAAACAAATTTCCATGACAATGAATAAAGTATGGCAGCTATTTATACTATAATTTGGAGAACATTATATAAAAATTCTAAAATAGAACTTTTATATGAACCTACTTTTATTTCCTATATCTTAATAACGAGTGATTTTTAATTATTTTGCTCAAGGGAGGCTATGCATTTTAAAAGCATCATGGCCGTACTGCGTAGATAAGATGACATGATTGTTTTATGACATTTACGTCTTATTTGAATTTGCGTATTTGTAAAGTTTAAAAATTGGAGAAATTTTGTAATTTTTGCAGTTATTTGAAGGTAGGTTACTATTGCTTTAACTAATATTTCTCCGGGGAGTCGTCTTTTGTCTATTATAAAGTGCTATTTGCAGGATATGATTTAATTTTTTATTTTTTTTTTATTTTTCAGCGTATCAAGTTTTGGTGAAGCTTTGTTGCCGGATTGAAAGTTCTACAGTAAAAATGTTTAGTGAAGCACAAAAAATTTTTATTGTTGAAAGTTTTTTTAGAAATGGAAACAAAATAGGCGGTGTGTGGAATTACTCTATGTTTGACTGCTTTGATGAATTTCGAACCGAGTTTCCTGATGTTGCGGTGACCTTTCATAATTTTCGTACTGGGTCACAATACCTAATTGATAAATTTCGTCAGATTGGTTCTGTTCAACATAAAAAAGGGGCTGGAAGACCAACGAAACGATCGAATGAGGTTATTGAAGAAGCGCGACAAATTATGGAAAATAATCCTTCAACTTCTATTAGGCATTTATCTCAACAAATTCAGCAAACGGATTTATGCTACAGTACATGTCAAACACTTTTGAAAAAGGATCTGCATCTATACCCTTATCGTGTTACGGTTATTCATGAACTCCTTCCCAATGACGTTCCCCAAAGACTTAATTGTTGTGAATGGTTTTTAAACAATTTTCAAGAAGAAAATAGTGGTGCTTTTGAAAAAACATTTTTCACCGATGAGGCTTACTTTTATTTATCAGGCTATGTTAATTCACAAAATATGCGAATGTGGAATACGCAAAATCCGCATGTTTTTGTAGAAAGACCTCTTCATCCTCAAAAAGTTGGTGTGTGGGCAGCAATTAGTTCTAGAAGAATAGTAGGTCCAATTTACTTTGATGGCACAATTACAGCTGAGAGATATCGGATCGAAATTCTGACAACATTTATTAATGAGCTTCACGATGATGAATTGCGGGAAGGTTACTTCCAACAAGATGGCGCTACACCTCATGTAACCAGAGAAAATTAAAATTTTTTAAGTGAATTTTTTGAAAACAAAGTTATAAGCCGAAATACGCAACAAATATGGCCACCTCGTTCCTGCGATTTAACACCCTGCGATTTCTTCTTGTGGCCTTTTATAAAAAACTTCATTTATCGAACACCAATTGAGGATATAAATGATCTTAAACGAAGGATTTCAGAAAAAATTGCCGAAATTAATAATTCTCCAAACGTATTGGTTAATGTGTCTCTGAGGGTAAGAAGAAACATCAGAAGGTGTCTAGAAGTAGGAGGCGGCCATACAAAGTAGGCTTTCAAAGTAAGATAGCTCAGGATTTTATATTACATACCGTCAAAAAACATTATTTTAGGTTTTCAACGTGACAACGCTGCTTTCTTGCAAATTCGCCCTATGATTTAATCAACGCGCTACTGCTACACTATGTATACTGGGTCACAGCCGCCCTTGAGCAAAATAATTAATAATCACTCGTTATAATAAATATTTCCATGGGTATTTACCACGTTAAATAATACAGCACAATTTATAAAGGTACTCAAATTGAAGGCATATTGAACTAGATACGAGAAAATAGTATCGTACTTTGACATACTATAAGTAATATAAATGTAAAATATAATAAAAATTTTATTAAATAATATGAATTAAAATTATGATAATAAAATTTTAAAATTACTTTCTCATTTCCTAAAAATGTATGTGTGACTATCTTTTCAAATACTTATATTTTTGTACAAATTTAAAGTGTTCTAAACTACGGTCTCAAAATAATTAATAAAATGTGTTCATATAACCATTAACGGTGTGCGGCGGAAATAATTAGCATTGATTCGCCCACTTTTAAGTTAAATAAAAGCAATCTAAACCGCTTGGGAAGATTGTACATAAACAGGTCATTACATGTTGTCAAGTTTTAGTCGATTTCACTGGAATTTCCATAAAATTTACCGAAATCGGCATTTCATTAAGGGCCTTTCACCCTACGGTACCTGTTTAACTTAATTTGGCAACGCAGGTAGGAAAAACTCATGTCTAAAGGCGCTCGCACGCTTTCTTATCGCCTCTAACCAACGTTTAGTGTCGTAGAGAAGTTTAAATCAAGAGGATATAAGCAATTCAGTTTTATTATTTTGGTGGTTATTTAAAACAGCAAATATCATAATGCAGGCGAGTTCTTCAAGTGATAGTAACCAACAAGTTACAAAACGACGTCATTTAAAACCTGGGGAGCGTACAATGGTAAATAATGTGTATGAGGGAATTCTTACACACAGTGGAATATCATTCACTGATGCAGCAGAACTTTGTGCCACATTGACTAAGACATCTTGCCGTACTGTATATAGAACTATCAGGGACAATAGGAATACTAAAGTGTCCGATCAGAAGGAAACAAGAGAACAGAAGAAGATTTTTATTGATAAGCAAACAAAGTTTTTTTTCGAAATGAACTTAAAAAAAATTTCTGCCGGAATTGAAAGGGATGGAAATATGCAAAAAGTTTCATGAATGTGTATACTATGAGAATTGACTTTTCGATTTCTAATTTACTTTACGGACGAGACATGGTTGAATGAAGGACATACTGTGAATTATATTTGGCAGGATCTCAACATTAAAGATGCACGTGACGCCTTTATCAATGGACTGTCCAATGGATTTAAAGCTCCTTCAGGAAAAGGTCCTCGGTTAATTATAACCCACATCGGGAGTGATTCTGGTTTTCTTGAAGGTAGGTTAAACGTATTTGAATCTCGCAAAGCCGGTGATTATCACACAGTTAAAAATTTTGCCGGTGTGAAACGATGTTCCTAAACGGTGTACGAAATTTAAACCAAATGGTGTTAAATTTAACACCGCATCAGTTGGTTAAAAGTAAAAACGTAATTTACCACCATGCGGTGTAAATATTTTAAGTTCACACTGAAAAGAAATTTGATTTCACCCCCTTATACGAGTTAAATAGAATAATTATATGGAGAGAAAATGAAGTTGTCACATTGCTGGTTTTTTCCTTGATACTTTTTAATACAAGGAAATTGGTGGATTATTAATTATTTATTTCGCGCTACTGTACCATTAAAATGTTTGATTTTATAGTTATGTTGCATAACAATAATAAAAGAAAATGTTTCCAGTAAATTTAGTGTTTTAAAAACTAATCACAAAGAATTGTCAACTACTCTTTGGTGTTGTTTCAATTAAAATATATTATTGGCAACGTCGCAATCTTCTCTCCTGTCTCTGAGTGGATTGAGTAGAGCAGCACGAGCGGGAAGAATGTGCGGTGCGCCTTGCCCATCTACGTCGTTCTGTTTTAACGTGTTTAATTCCATTCCATGCGGACTTGTTTAAGTGTTCTGTGTTCTGTCCATTGTTTGAGAAAAAATGAGTGTTTTTATTAAAGTTGAATATAACAACATACAAAAATATATTTCATTAAACAGGGAGGAAGCAACCTATCATGAATTTATTACTCAAGGTGAGTTGATATGATTTTATTTATACAGGTACCTACTACCTAGGTACAGTTAATAATTTTTTGGTTTATGTTTTATTATTACTAGGTATAGATATATAGGTACCTAAAGCACCTATATTTTTTTTCTTTTTTAAAATAACTACCGCCTAAACCACAGGGCATATTTTTCTTGCGGAATATATGGGGAATTTTAAACTATTTTTCTGGTGTTAATTATACTCCATTTGAAGTGTAAAAAAAAAGTAGCCTTTTCTGTTATCATTTTTGTGGCGTTGTTCAGTTAGTTTTAGAAGGTTTTTACCTACACACATTAGACATTAGGTACTAAATGTGTACAATGTTTTAAAGAACTTAAGTAATATAATTAGGTACTTATTTGATTATATTGGCCAACTTTTCAGTTTTTTTTTCATTTGTAGCACTAAAAAAATTCTTGCAAGAACCACCAGATAGTATTGAGTTTTTTAAAGTTTCTGACAATGCAGGCTGCCTGATTGAACCTGAAGATTTCAAAACTTTTATACAAGAGGTTGAAAAGGGATTTTTATTCAGATTGCTGGATTTGCGATCAGACTATAATAGAGAACCTGCAATAACTGGATGTTTAAAAGGTAATTACATATATTTTTGTATTATCATCTTTCGAACAACTATGGTTTTAGCTCGGGTTTTAGTTAGGTTAGTTCCCGTAAGTTTCCCTTAAATGTTATTAAAAATAATGTAATAAATTTTACTAAGGCCAATTCAAAATGGTACCTACCTAGGTACTTGTTTGTCATTAAAAGCCTTGTTTAAGTTTTGTATATAAATTGTATATCGTTGCAAAATATAGTACAGCATTATGATGCTCATCAATAAAATTTGATTGATTAAATATTTTTTTAGAGCGAAATGTACAAAGATCTTAAAAGTCACCAATGTTGTCTTTTTGCATCAAGCCCACAACATGGTATATTATATTGACTATATTGGATACCAAAACACAGTTACGATTTTTTAAACAAGTTTTTGTGCTATTTTGTACCTATTTTTGTTATAAAATATTTTTGTAATAAAATAAAGTAAGTCTTGTTTAACAGTTTTTTTTTTACAAATCTCAGATTAGTACCACTGGGGTGGGATACTTATTAGAAATAAAGTTTGAGATTCAGAAAAAAATGGAATTTTCAAGCATTTTACACTTTCTTCTTAATAATTTAATGGAAAAACTAGTAGGTACCTAGGTACTTAGTTATAAAGTACCGATCAAGATTTTTTATTTCATTTTCGTAAAATATTTTTCAAAAATAAAATAGATACCATTTTCATGATAAGATTTAAATCGCTTTTGGTGTAGAATGACTTTTTTATGGAGTAAAGTTGAGTCTCTGGTAAATTTAATTTAACACTATATGGTGTGAAACATGGTTTTTTATGGTGTAAATTTGACCCCTTATCAAATTTATAATAACACCATATAGTGTTAAACATCATATAATTTGGTGTAGAATGACTCTTTTATTGAGTAAAATTGAGTCCCTGGTAAGTTAAATTTAACACTGTATATGGTGTGAAACATGGTTTTTTATGGTGTAAATTTCACCCCTTATTAAACATTTATAATAACACTATATAGTGTTAAACATAACAAAATTTGGTGTAGAATTGTTTTTTTATGGAGTCAAGTTGATTCCCTGTTAACACCAAATAGTTGTTAAAACGAATGCATCATGGTGTAAAAGTTACTACATTTTGATTAAATTAGTAGTCTATTTTAATCCCATCTAGGTGTAAGTTTTACTTTTCTGTAGGTGTACGAGTTTAACACCATTTAACACCGTTTTGGTTTGTATCGATATAGACCACTTTTGGTGTTCATTTGGTGTTAAAATAGTCACGAAATTTTAAACAGTGCATGAGGATATGAACTCGGGAGTGTTTGAAGATTGGTTTAAATCCATCTTACCGCGTATTGGACGTGGATCGGTAATCGTGATGGATAATGCACCATACCACAGCCGTCGGGTGGAAGCTTTGCCAACTTTTGCATGGCGAATAGGAAAGATTGTTGGCTGGCTCGAAGAGAAGAAATATTGCATTTGGCGAAAAAATGCTACAAGTGAAGTTGCTCGATCTTGCAAGACTTCACAAAAAATATATACGAAATTTGTAGTGGATGAAATGGCTCGTGAACGAGGTGTTACAATATTACGTTTACCGCCTTACTATTGTGAACTAAATCCAATCGAGCTTATATAAGCACAAATAATAGGCGAAGTGGCACGTGAAAATAAAACTTTTACATTAAAAGATGTTAAAGAACTGTTAAAAATGGCAATAGCCAATGTACAAGCAGCAGATTGGCATCAGTGCGTATTACATGTCTGGAGCGCAGAAAAATAAATGTGAGACTTGGATGTACGCGTTAAAGTCATGGTAGAACCTATTATTATAAATCTTGCAGATGACAGCAGTAGCGACAGTAATAAAATGTTTTTATGTCAGATAGTGAATAATCGCTGTAACGGTAATAATAATTTTAAAATTGTAACGTATTGTCATTATAACACTTTTTAATGTCGGCGTGGAATCTAATTTGTCAAATTATTATCAATTAGTGTTCATTGGGTAACAACAGTTAGGAAATTTATAATTTAGGCTTAGGTTTTGCCCTTAATCTACTATTATATGTTTCTATTAATATGTAGTATAATAAAAACATTATGAAAATAACATATACCGTTGCTTTATTATTTTTTTTGGATTTTATACCTGCGTAATGTAGTTTCTCTAATTACTTCATTAGATCACCAAATGTAAAAGCTTAATTTATTTTTCATTTTAATTTATAATATTATATTTATTATAGTAAATGTAAATATATTATATTAATAAACAAAAACTTCATATATTTTTTAAATTCTTATTGTTTAAAATGACTCACCTCTGGAATTGGCGTTCCCCTTACGTCTTGCACACCCCAGTAAAAATTAGTCACTGCCAATTATTTTGGTACCGGAGTATATTAATCTGCATATCTAGTGGTTAGATAGGTGGGGGCACTATGGGTATATGATTAGTTCGTCACTGACGGTAACATAAGATGCAGTTTTTTATAAAACCAACCGATCAAAGTAAGTTTTGAGCTTAAAGGCCGCAATTTTTTGTAATAAATGCATTTTGAAAATTAAATAAAGGGAAAATGCTAAACAGGGTGTTTCAGAAGTACGGTACGTAACTTATAAAAATTTTAACACCTTGTATATCAAGAACGGGTAACTCCGGACACATGTACATATGCACTTTTTACAACAGGAATCAGTACCTTAAGTTACGTACCGTACTTCTGAAACACCCTGTATATTACTAATTCGTTTTTGCAATTCTTATACAATGTTTATTAACAAATACTGTTGATAACCAAATATGATTTGCAAAAGCCTAGTCCTCTGCGTTTTTTATAGAAATGGTTTGAAACGCAAAGATGACGATATTGCAGAAATGGTTTTTATTTGTTCATATCTTTACAATTTTTGACTTCTTCCGCACGAATTAGTAATATTATATATACACATAAAAATGTTGCTACCACCTCCTTAGCTATCTACATGATACACAGCAATCTTATCATATGTAGGTAGATAATTTCCTAAAAATTTTATATAATTATCGATTTTATATTTGGGGTCTTTGAGGTTTTGACTATACAGAGTGTCCCACTAAGGTGGGCAAGGTACGATATTATCGGAGCCATACACCTCACGGCTTCGGGAAAAAAATTTTATTGACTAAATCGGCCCAAAGATATTGCTAGAATATATTTTGAAGTTAAGTTTCCAAAACGGCCGCTAGGGGACACAGTCACTAGGTTATATCTAAAAAGTTAAGTTTTATCAGAGAATCACTATGTTAAGGTACTGTTTGAACTGACGGAAATAAGAAATTCGTTAATTTTTGAGGAAACTTGTTTCTAAGATTTTTTATGTATCTTGGAAAATATGGGTGGGGGAAGCTTGAGGAGAAAATACTTTTTACATTGCTGTATCTTTCATGTGCTTTATCCAAATTTAATCGGTTTAAGCCATAGACATATTAACACGGATGGACCGGCCCCTTTCCCTCTAACGCATGATTTAAAAATGCAGCCAACTCTAAAAAGAGAGGTCAGAGAGAGAGATGGAGATGGTCAGGGCAAAAAGCGGGCGGGAACTTAACATTTTAAATGATGGTTTTATGAGGTTTTTAGATAATTAAAGTTAATTGAAGAAAAAAATAAGAAATAATTATGTTTAATATCTGATAATGAATAAAAGGAAGCACAATGTTTGGCATATACTTTGTAAAGTACCTTTATTATACCCAGTATTTTTCAAATTTATATGCTGATTTGAGAGATACTATTACACATCCGTTTTTATTAATTAGAATGAATTTAATAAAATCGTTATTTGGGTTTTTGCATAGACAAATAAATATTACATGCTTATATAGTTTATTAGATGATTTTTCTAACATTATATTTATATTACAGACGCTAATTCCTTCTCTTTATAAAGATTATCCCTATAACTAAAAATGGATCATGGCACGGTTATGATAAGGAATTTATAAATGATGTTTATTTCTCGGTACTATATTAAATAAAACGGCTTTTAAAAAATATATAGATATATTTGGTAATATAAATTTACATGAAAGATAATTAAAGGATAATTACAAATTATAAGTAGGTACCTTATACATAAATAAAAAAATAGTTGGCAAATTGATAATTTATTGATTACAAAAATGTATTGTTTTCGTGAGCTTTTGTCTTAACCTATTTTGAACTTCATTCTTTGTAGAATTTATATGGTGTAAACGAACTGTAAAATATTTCTTTAAAATCAACCTTATTAATTGTATAACATGCCCATGAAGAGGGTCTTGATCAAAAGAATGTTTGGCAAGTGATAAAAATAAATAATTAATATTTAAATGCCTCATGCCTCTACAAATTAATTTTAACATAATATTTGCTGCGGAAAAATTTGTTTCTATTTTAATAACACTTTCTGCAACCAGACAAATTTTTATAACATCTTTTGATGCCTTGCAAAGTCCTCCTCTATTTTTACGCAAAAAAAGTTTACAATTAGATTCCGTATCAATTAATGAGGCAGAGCATTCATTACAATTTAATGTTTTCATAAGATTTCTGGCGATAAAACCAGCTATATATTCCACTACGTCACAGATGTACATACAGTTTAGGATATTATTATAATTAGAAATATACCCTTCTTCCTCGTAAAAAGCTTTATCAACAACTTCATTTAGTGTATCTAAGCTGTTACTCGATGAGACTTTTGATGAAACATTTAAAATGGAAGTTTCATCCTGTGCTAAACAATAAGCGGTATCAGGAGAAGTTATTTCACTATGGATTAGTAATCGTTTATAGGCTTGTTCAAACTGCCAAGCAGTTGGATTATTAGAAAATCCTCCTCGACGACGTATTGCGAGAAAAACATTTCCAGATGATCCTGGCTCAGTTTGTATGTTAACAAAAATTTTAATTTTTCGGTTTTAACCAGATCATTATACAAATTTTGAACGCTTATTAAGCAGATTATTAAACCGAAAAATCCCGTTTTTCTTCCGGTTTTCAAAATATCCTCATTATTAAAATTTTTTAAAGAGCTCAAATACTCCACTGAACTACTAACAAAACTATTTAAAAAATTTTCACTCTTTTTGTAAAGAGGCTTTTTATATTCAGTATTGCCCAAAAAATTACGAATATTTAAAAAATCAAAAATATTATTTATATTTCTACAAAATATTGCAGTACCCTCACAACCTGCAAAAGCAGATATATTCAAATCTTTTGAGCAATACTCTAAAGCATCTGACACACTTGTGCTAAATGTTTGCACGGCTAATTTTACTCTCATCTTTTCTTTAAAATACTTAATATGTTTAGGGCGCAGCTTTGTTGCACAATGAAGCCCTGATTCTTCCTGTAACGCCACTAATTCTTTAAAATATTGCCATTTTATTTGGTTGCCTTCACCATCCCGAAGAAATCCCTGATCACCCAAAGTATTACGAACCAGCTTTAGCATGTGACATGCATCCAATATAATATGAATTTTTTCATTATTGTTAGGATCTACAAAATATGGCCTAATATTTGGATAACTCATATTTGCCCCCAACAAATTGGCCATTGCAATATTGGATGCATCGCCATCGAAAGTTAAACTTTTAATTACAATTCCTGTATTTGCTAATTGCAATAGGCAACCCTTCACCAAATTACATTTTTCTTCAGCCGTTAACGAATCAACTAAAAAATAGGCTATTGGGACCTTCCACAAAGTATTAAGGCCTACAATCATAAATACCAAAGCCTTTTTTGCCTTCGGTAAAATATCACTCTGCATAACTGTACCAAAGTTTACATATCCTACATGCCTTGATCCAGTCCAATGAACATGCTCATGTATAAACATTTCATCCATCACCAAACCACCAACAAGGGTTTTTCCTTTTTTCTTTTCTGTTTCAACTTTAGTCTTTATAGCTCTAAGTGCTTCAGCACTATAGTCTGGAGTACCATCAATAGTGCTATACCACTTAGCCAATGTACGTGGGTGTGGTAATGAATGTGTGCCGTACAATTTTCTTACATAATTATAGGCTGCTGCTGAATAAAAATTTAATGTTAATGCAAAACTTCGCAGTTCTGGACTATATTTGATTTTGGCACCCCTTTTTAGTTGTCTAAACAGCAATTGCTTTTGCATTTCAGGAATACGTTCCTAAAAATTTCAACATTCTACAAATATCTAAATTTTATGTATCTAGGTTATTCATGCCTTTACCAACTAGCAAGCAAAACTAAAAATAACCTAATAATCATGCGTTTACCAACTAGCAAGCAAAACTAAAAATAACCTAATTTTATTACGAAAATATATTTTTGTTTATGTTACCTTTAGCAACAAAGTTTGAGTTGCAGATATTTTCTGCTTTTTCATTAGTTCATCTAATAAGCTATTTAAACTTTGAATTTTTTGGGCTTGCCTTCTAACTTTACACTGATAATATTTATTCAACTTTTTCTATCTGCTGGCTGTTTCACTGGCGACTCTCCAGAACCTTTTCCTTCTTTGAACATTATTTAAATCGGAGTAAATAAAATCTCCAAAGAAAACGGGTTCCCTTCTAGGTGACGTTTCAGACCTACGAACAAATTAAATGAAAGTTAACTTTTCAAAATGCATTAATTTTTGAATTTCCCACCTTTGAACAATTTTCTGTAAAGTCTCAGTTGCCTCAGGATTTTGATTCTTTGAAGTCGATGGGCCTGGTTCTGTCATTAAAGTAGCCGTCAATTCAGAATGCTCTGTATTTTGACCACTACTTTGAGAAATATATTTAGGTTAGGGCTCTCCAATTACTGAAACAAATATTGTATATTAACTTAAAATGTTCGCAAACCACACATTCAATACAATAGAAAAACATTACAACTATAACACGTTACCTGTTTCACTGATATCATCACTAAATGTCCTTTTTAATGGTCTTCGTTTCTTTATTTCTTTCATTAAATGAGCGGGAAAGTCAAATTTAGATGGAACAGCATCTTTTTTTAGTGTCTTATTACCATAGGCATTTGTAAAATAATCTTCAGGAGCGAAATGCTTTTCACAAATAACTGTCGTTTTAGATGGATTAAAGTTTACTCTTCTTAAAGCACGTAACCATAACTGCCTTAAATGTTGATCTTTTGGAATCCTAAATAAGTATTTATTAAAAAAAACAAATATATTTATAACTACACAAGCCATCATACCTATGCAATTTTAACTGCACTCCCTTTGTCCTCCGAGAGGTACAATTTATGGCTGCACAAGACTCAACCATTTTGAAATCTAGTGTTCTACTTTTTTAAGAAAGTATCTTTAAAGTCCACAGTACTCCACGGTTTCAAAATGCACACAAAAATATCAATAACATCTATAAACACCGAAAATCTACAGCAACTCGCAAATGTACACACAAACACAACTAGAAGCAATGGCGAATAATAGGTTTTTTGCCCTGACTAACGCTATCTCTTTTTACCTGAGACGCATCTCACTCTGGAGTCAATGCGCGAGAGAAACGGCCAGTCCATCCGTGTTAATATGTCTATGGTTTAAGCTCGCTTAATAGACACTTTTATACTTATTTAACCGACTTTGGTCGTGGCCGCTAGTACATACCGCGTCTTCTAGGTGGCACTATTTAAACAAGATTTAGTTTTCTTAAATTTTCTTAATAAAATTAAATGGTATGATATATTATTTTTTTATAACTCAGCTTAGAGCATAGAAGTAGCTACACTCTGGCGAAAACCGTGATTCGATATATTCACTTGCTTTTGAGTTATTTACATATTATTATTTTAATTTAAAAAAATTATATTTACCGTTAAACGAGAAGATTCTGTTGTCACAATTTTTCATCAATTTAAGATCAACACTAATTATTAAATTAAATTATTAAAATGTTTGGCCTTTTAGTACATTTATTTTGTGTCTATTCTAAAATAAAAAAAAAAGTAAGTTGATCCAAAGGCAAAAACAAAAATGTAACGATGATTTAACAACTAAACTGTAATAGCGTAAAGTTAATTCTATTTTTAAAATTCGAGAGGTCAATGAACTTGAACAATGACAATAAAACAAAAACTATTTAAAGCTACAAGAACAAGCATTTAAAAAGGCAAAACGAAAAGAAAAAATGAAAAGATAAAAAGTCCTATAAATATTCAACACGCATTCGATTATTTTCAATACAACGATTTAATCTGCGTTGCGTACTCAACACTGTTTCAATTTCAGCTGGCAATAGCATCGTAGATACGTTGCTTCATGTTTTCAGCAGAAGTACGACGAGTTTGAAAGACGATGTTTTTAGCGCCTGCAATTAAATAAAAATCAAGCATAGTGAGATTTCGGAATCTACGCGGTAATGAATACAAACTTCCTCGTCTGATCCAGCGGTACGGATATTTTTGATTCAAAATGTCGGAAACAACTATCATCATTAAATTCGACCACAAATTGACAGAGTCTTCACATAAATTTTGAATCAAATATAACATTTCATTTACAATTTCAGTATGCTGATTGCATTCAATTTTTTAATATCTTGTCAAAATATTTTTTAAAAAAGCTCCATCAGCGTGACGTTCCACCAACAGTTTTCTTTCTACTGCTAATAATAACTGCAGCACTACTTTGGTCTCCTGAAGATGAAGGTTACTACCTTCGAAACATGTAGAGACGTTTTAATTTTAAAATTGAGCCTTTGATAGCTCACTATTAAATTAGTACAGAAAGACTTTTTGACTTTCTTTCTCCTTTCCCCTATATCAGACAAAAGTTTGTAGGGCACCCACGCATCACGTCGAATCCTCATGTCCCGTCTCGTTTCTAATAGAACCTCTTCTTATAATCAATTTTCTTGAGCCAGACATCAGTATTTTGCTCTTGTTTTTTGTTGTAGATATCTGGTCGATAACAATTTTGAAAGGTCGTGATTTTGAATTTTGTATTTGAATTTTTTCTTATCTTCTTCTGTTTTGGTCTTACGTGCTTTTCTTATTCTCTTTAATACATATCTGTATTATTTATCAGGGGGGGGAGCTAATCTTTAGGGAATTTGTGTTTCGAGTTTAGTAATGAGTGTATGTGTGTGTCTAAAATGAATCGATTTGTGGATGTACTTGCTCGCGTAATGGTATTTTTTAATAATTTTATCATAAAAAGTATTTAATTTGTCCACTCCTAAGTCCCTGTGCAGTAAGTCTGTCGGTACATGTCTTTGAGCGTCTGTTCTAATAGAGGCGGCAATGGGTTCCTTGAAACGTTCAAGTAAATATCGTCATTGAAATTTTAATTAAAAAATTTACAGTCCTTTACAAAGATGCAACCGGCGAGGATATTTAAAATGCCGAAGCAGAGTGCAACACTTGTGACTATTGTGAGATTTGAGATCTGCGAAAACTCATACATTTGAATGTAATATTTAGGTAGTTGATATAAGTTTTATTGATTCATAATATAAAAAATAGCAAAATAAAGGTTATAAACTCTAACGCGCCTCTAATTATCTCTCAACTTGGTCTGATCCCGTCGTCCTTCGTCCCTGCTCCCTTCCCCGTCATCATCGGGCCACCAGCTCGGCGGCGGCGGTTCGCGTATTTGTGGATCATTTTAATTCGATGCCGTTAGACTGTGTGACGTATGGGACAAATGCAACACAAGAATTTTATTGAATTCCGTACCCATACTAACGGGCCCGTGCGATAATATAAACATTTTCAATGTTAAAATTCCTTTGCGAATAGCATTAAATAATCTTATTTTTGTTTAAAGCGTATGATCTAAAACGTGATTCACGAATATAAAAAGTTTTTTGTCACAAGGTTCCCCTACCCATATTTTCGAGAATACAAAAAAAAGTCGTAGTCGACCCTAGCGGGATACTCTGCATATATTTTTAAAGATATCAAGGAAGATAAAATTGTAGTAAATAGTTAAAAGCATTAAATTACTAGGTACGTATATGCGCGTCTTCAGTTCGCACAAACCGATAAATTGACTTTCAGCGCCACTTAATGTAGATACCTGCTATACGGGTTCCATTCCAGCGTTTGGTCTTTTCTAAAACCTCGCAGGTCTGGTTGGGTGGATTGCTTGATTGCCCCGAGATGTCGCCATGTTCAACATCTCGCATACGTACCTTTACATTTTGTGTTGAAATGCACTGTGAGGTCCCTATCCTTTTTGTCAGAACCTATAGCCCTGCCGATGAGCCCTAATATGGCGAAATGCTTCCAAGGATTGGGTCTGATGGAAAGAAAAGAGACAAGCTTCTTTAAACCTCACTAAATTATTATAACATGCCTAATTTTCTTCATGATATATTTTCAAGAAATGGTCCAGGTTCCGTATAGGGACTATATTAAACCGAAGTTTTTTAAAGGCAGGATTTGAAAATGTATCAAAGCCTATAATTTCCTAAGTTCCACAAAATAGTAACAGTAGCAGGAAAAAATGTAAAGGGCAAGCCACGCAACAAGCGGGATCTCAAGTGAATTTCAATAGGCCCTTGAAAGGGACAGAGGAAAACGCCATATGCAAATATTCGTTATCAAACGAAGCAGCTTCTTTATGTGCCGGATTGCCACCGCTTAGCTTTTTTTACTTGAATCAAAAATGCGATAAAGGGATCCCGAACTTCTAAACCTTTTAAAGCGATTACCATAATATATCGTATCAGAAGAATAAAACCGACTTTATGCAATGTTAATTTTTTGATAATATTCAAAGTTTTCTAATTTTGCTAAAGCTTATTTAACTTCTTTTTAAATTTTCATATCGCATAATATCACTTCTAGGTAATTTTTAAAGGATCGTAAAACAATAACGACACGATTCTAAAGAGCATTTCACTTTATCAAATAAATAGGTCAGATATTTTATGTAAAATATACACTATCGGGATATTTTATTATTATTTATGATATATTTATAGAGAATATAGGTTTACTATTAATTACTCGCAAAACTTAAAAGTAAATTAATATGCAACATATTTGATTCGTGTTGGTATAAATTACTTAGGGTTTGTAAATTCTTAAAGTATTCTTGCATGGTTGTATTATTGCAAGTTTGTTCTTTTTATCATCGACCCCTTCCATTGAATAAAATTATTTATTTACAGAAACAGCAATAGGATCTTAAATTAAAAAGCGGCTAAATTAAGCTTAATTTATATTATGTTAAAAGTTGTTTAGGTATAGTGGTTCTCATTTATCTAAAAGTAATTTTGGGCATAATCCAAAATTTTAGGAAAACATTAATTTTGCATTAAAATTGAAATTGTTTCTAATCAACCTAAACTTAAGAATGTCGATTTAGTAATAAATTGGCAATTAGCAAGTCTAAAGTATTTAATTGCTTTTGGTTAGTTCAGGTTAGTTTTAAATATTACCCTAATCATTGCCACCTATCGTTCATATCTGGGTGATTTAAGCATATTTTTGGGAAACCTTGAGTTACCTATCCTTGGATAGGTTATCATCGACAAAACAATTTTTGAAATCCTCATTCCTTTATGAGCAAATCTGGTCTCTTCATTTTGTTTCGTTTGACGTATGGTTTTCATATAAAAAAAATAAAATTCATTAATTTGCATCTCGCTTGACTACTTAGGAGAAAAAACAATTTATGTAACTTTCAATAATAATTTATTTAAGAGAATCATTTTTAAACGCTAAAATTATGAAATTATAGTAATCTAAATACATTTTGAAATACTGACAGAAATTACCCTGAACGCACAAAGAAATATATTAAATCGGATGTTGAAAATGTCCACCTCCTGCAAATATGCATTCCTCTTCTCTTTTTCTCATGGACTCACATACTCTTTGGAAAATGCCGGGACTGTTTCTAATAGTTTCGCAAGAAACTATGATGCGATTTCTCAGCTGCTGTTCAGCATGAATTGGTGTGCTGTAAACCAATGTTGCATGTGGGGTTTCTTCAGCCCAAAAATGATTATTGTCAAAGTTTTGGATGGCGTTTCTAGAAAAATTGGCTTCATCGATGAATAAAATTTTAGTATCAAATAATGGATTTTCAATTCCTTTTTAAAGAAACCGGGTCCGTAATGGATAGTCGCGTCGGAGTAGAGAGAGCCCTTTACACGTTGGATATAATTATCTATATGTATATTAGGAATTTTTCAAACAAGAATATGTGAGATATTGAAATTCTTTCCAATTTTTCGTGTACTTAATTCGAGATCTTCCTCGACTAAATTCAAAAGCGCTACCTCAATTTCTGGTGTTCTTACAGTAAGTTGTACTCTTTTTAGATGATTGTCTGGTTTTAAACTTCCCTTTTCGCATAACCTTCTATGAATGTTTAAAAATGTTCATGCATCCGGAAAATTTCTATTTGGAAAGCGGTTTTCGTACAACCGTCTGGCTTACAGTGCGTTACCATCAGCAAGCCCATACATGTAATGCATTTCTGCAAACTCAGAATTCGTGAAATGGACCATGTTTTTCTAATATTATTATTAATTTTAATGACTTAAATACGTAACAACTAGACTTGGTAGACAACTGTAATAGTTAAGATGTATTAAAGATAATTAGTTGTTGGAAATAATACAAAAAAAATTCATGTTGTATGTATAAGTTTTTTCTAAAATTATGCAGAATGAATAAAAAAGATACAATAAGCATTTCTTTAATAGCAAATTAAATATAACCGGCAATTTGATTTAGATTACTTTATGCTAAAATCCGTATTTCGAAAACTTTTAGGCGCTCTGCGAAAAATACGCAGCAAACGAATTTTTCTTGAAACAGATCCTACTCTTTAAGCAGTGATTTAAAAAATTTCTAATCTATTGCCTATTTATACCTGTCAATTTAAGTCTTAATAGTTTTTGTACACTAGTTTAAAAAGTACAGATCGTATAATAATAAACATTCCGTGCAAATGCTCCTGTATGCAAATAAGTCTCAGCCATTCATAAAGCTGCTTTCTTATGAATCGTATTACTCACTTTAAAGCTATTTTCCTTAAATGGCAAATCAGATAAAACTTTTAACGTCACATGTCTTTTATGGTTGTTTACGTAACAAGATGAATAGGAAATTTATAAGATAAGTGCCAAAACATAAGATATACAGTGTATCTACTTAAGTACTTTACATACGGGGAAAAGATTTATTATTACTATTAAAATGTTACGATAAAAAGTAATATTTTCAAAACAAACTATTACATTACTAAAACTTGAAATTATGTGCACACTGGAATAATATTTACCTAAGATCACAAGAACAATTTAATTATTTAACCTGGTGAATACAGGTTAAAAAAGATTGAAGATATTAAACGTGCCTTTAAGAATTAACATCTCTTAATTTTAAAAGTATTGTTTATAAGCACAGGTATGAACCTGTTTACAGTCCAAGTCTCATTTTGGTATTTTACTCCAATAAAAGTTTAATGATATTATAACAATATTATTTCCTGGAGAGATGATTTTTTTCTCAATACTTACATATCATGCGTAAAGACAAAGTTTTATTATTTCTTGCGTCCAGGTAACTTTACAACTGAGTCGTGTTAAAAAAGAACTTCTTTATATGATGTTATGTGGAGAAAATCATGCCTAAAGTTGCAATTCTAATAACAATAAATATCTTACTGCATACATTTCGAAAACGAAAGCCAAATAGAAAAATATCCTTTTAACAAAAGCTAAATAATTTACCAGTTTTCTCGTAATTCGTTGACAGCTGCTAAGCGCAAGAAACCCCATTTAATTTACATTGCTGTATGGTTGGTTGCGTGCCGCTCAGGGGTTACAGTGATGGACTTTTAAGCTGTTGATGAGCAGAGGGAATTAGGTTTATGTAGGTTTTTATATCTGGTATTGCTTTGCCTTGGGTCCACAAAGCTTCTTAGCTATTACAGGATGATATACCTGAAGTTAATATCTTTCCCTTTCTTAATGTTTCTCTCCTAGTTAGTGTCACTCTGGTATATAATAACGCTGTAGGGTTTATTGTACACAGCTTTTTTACGTTCTTTAATTAATATTTTCATCTAAAACATTCTTTTGTATATTTATATTTAATTTTCAATGGTTTTGTTGAAACAGAGCCACGTTTTTCATAAAATTAATAGAAATGGGAGGATTCTTCTTTCGACACATTTTCATTATTCGGTTATTGCTGCTTTTTGATATCACGCTCAATATCCCTAGAATCAATATTATTAAGAAGAAAGCTATAGGTACCCGAAACTAAAAATTTAGGCAAATGTAGGCAATACGTTTTAAAAGTAAGGCCATCCTTATATTAAGATTTTGTTTTCTACACGTACCGTTCCACAGATATATGTTACATACAATTTCAATTAGGTCCTATTGCCCATAGATATATAAAGCAAGTTTTTGTGGTTTTAAGGAACCAGCTAACTCATTTTAGCAGGAATTGTTAGCTGGATCCTTATCGCAGGAATGTATGTAACATTAATTTCGTCCAAGTTTTGTTTTCAGTTTTGCCAAGAAATAAATTGGTTGGTGGTTGAGCCAAATTTACAAAATTGGAGCATAATAATGATTTTTCTGTTAGTTTAGACCCATAATGTAATTTATTTATTTTTATCGCTAAATCAAATTATGGGTATATAAAAATAACAAAGTATAATTGGTTAAGCCTTGGCCTTAAGACTATTATTTGACCTATAACTAATTTTTATGATATCAATCGACATGAAACCGCAGCACATGTAGGTATTGTAATTCGGTTTTAATTTGAAAATGTTGCAGTAGCCAAAATTTTACACCAGTAAGATTCGAGATGCATGCAATAGCTGGCTTGGAGGTAATATTTCATCTCATGATTTAAATATTTCAGGTGTCGTGTTCTTCAGCTTCTTCAATAAATGTCGACACTATTGGCTATAATGTATTTAAGTGTTACAACTATACGTAAATTTGTTAAGTGATCTATTTTCGTGCTTGTAATTAAAACTTTATTAATTTCGCATTTCGATCAATTAGCAAACTGTACACTCAATTAATAAATGTATTATTCTTATTGTGCGGACTCACGTTTGTAACAATGAGCTACACAAAACTTTAACCTGTATCTTCACAAGTCGACTGGTCCAAATTTGTTGAAAAATTGGAAAATAAAATCACTTTTGAATTTTACTGCATTATTCCTTTATTAAACGATTAATAACACTCCTCCTCTGCTCACCGTAGCATGGGCTACAACATATAACAACTGTCACAGTGATGGCTTTGTCCACTCACTTAGCGGTGACTTAATTTTCTATACTTTTCACCTGACACTTGTAAACAACAACAAAATTATACATGAAGGCTTTCTCCCTTCATGGAGCGGCGACTTGCCTCTTTAGACTCTCGCATGACACTCTAACACTTTTTTAACGTGAAGGCTTTTCTCTCCACGGAGCGACGACTTATCTCTTTAGTTTCTCGAATGACACTTTAACACTTTTTTAACGTGAAGGCTTTTCTCTCCACTGAGCGACGACTTATCTCTTTAGATTCTCGAATGACACTAATTTGTTTACAAACAATAGAATATAATATAACCCTATCCAAACATCCTAACCAATCAGATCTTAACACGTCGAAACCAAGATGGCAACGTATTTATCAGGCCACTGTCGATCGGCCAATCAGAATAGCGTCTCCTTGTTACTAAGCGCGTGAAGTGTGTCCCAAAAACTTATGTTCATTACCTGTAGTATGATAATAGGCATTTTGTTACATCGAACATTTTAATGCAATTAATTAAAGATTAAATAGTTTTCATTTCCCGCTTTTCATAAACCCACCCTAATTTTTCTGTTATTATTAATGCAATTTTCTCCAAAATTTGGGTGGTAATTGTATATAGGAAAAATAAAATATTTGTTATGGCAACAATTTACATTTATCATTGACGTGCTATTTTAGACGCTAAAACGGTGTCGATCTCTAGAAAAGTATCCTATGGCCCATTCTAAATAATTTTTGTTATCATATTTAGATTCAGCATCCCAAGAACCCCCTCAATCCATATTTTTTAAAATATTAAGGCATTAAAAAAAAATTATTTAATAAATTTCCTTACACAACTTCAACTTCAACGGTGTAATTTTTGTGCACGTCACGTTATTTTCATTGATGTCAAAGAGTGCGTTGAAAAAAATTATTTAAGCTTGTGGTTAACTTTTAACAGTAGCGCCATTTATCAATTTTATTGAAAAATGGCACAAAACCGGAGAGCGATTTTGACAATAATTGAAGAAACAGTTGAAATTGTTCGCTTAATTGATGATACTAAAAGATTTACTACTTTCAGGTTACCCAAATATTTAACCAGCGTCATTCTGATCCGGAACCAATTTGGCACGAAACCCTTGGTGATCTCAACAAATTGTTTGCAAGAACAGGTGCATTTTTCAAAACAAGACCCACAAGGTACAATTTAACTCAGCGACAATATCCAGATAATGAACGCATCTAAACAGAATCTTGGAACAATCCAAATGGCTGTATAAGAGCAGTTGCAAGGACACTAAATTAAACGGAAAATAAAGTATGGAGATGTTTAAAATGCGATAGGATTGGGGCATTTGCGGTTTGAATTTTGCCTATGGTTGCAAGGTAACTATCTTAACGATAAAAAAATTATAAAGACAATAATATGTACTGACGAGTCAACATTTACAAAAAATGGCGTGTTGTTTAGACAAAACTGCAGATATTGGTCACACGAAATCTCAACTTTGTAAGCAATTGTAAAAATCAATACATTGAAAATGTTGATATGTGGCGTGGCATATTAAAAACCACAATTGTTAGTCCCTTTTCCTGAAAAACTTAAGGGAGAAACTTTTCTACAATTAGTACAAAATGAAATTGAACATTTTTTCATAGAGTTACTTTTGCGCAGAGAGAGAATTTATACTTTCAGTTAGATGGTGCCCCAGCACATAATTCTCTGATAGTCAGAAATTTTTTAAATGACAGTTTCACACCGACAAATTTCGACCAATAAAGACGTGCTTTTTGTTTAGTTACCGTAGCAACTAAAGAGATTTCCAGAAATCGTTTCCCTCTTGTGTACCCTAGGCGCGATTACAATGTATATTTTTGGACGTGTGTCACATGATATAAATAACTACTCTAGATATTGATTTTAGTTTTTTTTATTTGTTTTAACGAATACATAACATAATACAGGGTGTAACTAAATAAGTGTAAAACATTTAAGGGGGTGATTCCTCATCGAAAAAAAGATAGGATCTTTCATATAAACAAACTTTATTGGAGCATCCCTTATTAAGATACAGCCCCTTAAAGCGGGTACATAAAATTTGTTTAACAATTTTTTTCACAAGCACTAAAAAAGTTACAATATTGAAATTAACCTGACATTTTCTTATTTAATTGTCACTATCGCTAATAGCGGCCTACTAGATAAATTAGTTTCGTATTTTCGTTTTATGGCGATATGTATCTTGGTCGTAAAATAATTTTTTGCTGCGAACTGGTTTATTTTGGGCAAAAAATTCAAGAGACATTTTTTGTTTAGAATGAAACAGGCTATCGGAAATTAATTTTTAAATGGTAAACAAATAATACGGCAAAAAGTTGCATTGGAAATAAATTTTAGGGGTTGCGTTTTCCACCCCTTACAACCATGGGGTAAACCAAATAAATTACTGGCTAAGTGTCTTTTTGGTAGTAGAAAATGTCAGGTTAATTTCAATATTGTAACTTTTTTAGTGCTTGTGAAAAAAATTGTTAAACAAATTTTATGTACCCCCTTTAAGGGGCTGTATCTTAATAAGGGATGCTCCAATAAAGTTTGTTTATATGAAAGATCCTATCTTTTTTTCGATGAGGAATCACCCCCTTAAATGTTTTACACTTATTTAGTTACACCCTGTATAATGTAATAAATTAAAAAGGAAAAATCATCAAAATATCTATCATTGCGTATACGAAAAGCCACAAAGAGTAGAATTCCTTATAATTTAGTCATACGAGTTAAATAGAAATAATCAGTTTAAGCTGTTTTTAATCTACACTGGACCACAAAATTAACCGGATGGAAACACTTTTGCTTTAGTTCAATCCTAAATAACTTTTAAGTTTTTTTACCAAATTCGATAATTCTTTGAGATGACGCGGATGCTGTCGCCTTCATCATGTTCCGATATCGTTTTCACGAACGGTGTAAACGGATATGTTGACATACAGGGCAGCACAAAAAATCGTATTTTACGCTTAATATCTGAACATCCTGTGGAAATATTTCAGAACTGATTGATGTTTCTTTGTACGACGTTTTTAACCTGTATCTTTTCTTAACAACTTGTTTTTTGATTTATACCGATATCTGGATTCTTAAAGGAAAAACACAGGTTCAAAAGAAATAATGCAATAATCCTTTATTAGCAACATAAAATTAAAAAATAACATGGACGATAGTGGTATTAAGATTATTTTATTAAAATCGACTATTTCCTCCACGAGCCTGAATAACAGCTCTCATCCTTTTAGGCATAGATTCAATTAACGCTGCAACCGCGTATTGGGGTATCTGCTGCCACTCGTTTGTCAGTGCCTGTGCTAACGCAACCAAAGTTTGAAACTATAGCCATAGTTGTGCCTAATTCTCCTTCCTAGTGTATCCCGCATATGCTCAATAGGGTTTAGATCCGGACTTCTTGAGGGCCAGTCCAATACTTGAATGCCTACATCGTTCAAATATTGCCTTGTTATTTGTGCTGTCGTGCACTAAATTAAAATTTTCTCCTATAAAATGAGACCACATGTTCTTCTAAGCACTGTCTAATGTATTTTTCAGCGTTATTACCCCCGTTATTGTTAATAGAGGTAATAAATTCAAAGATAATTGTGAAATTTAGAAGGTCATAAAGAAATACATGTTCTTCTTATTCAGGTCCAAGTAAGGATACATAAAGAAGACTTCCGAAGTTCTAATTCATATTATGAATTTGTATTAAAAGAAATGAAGAAACAAAGAAAGTATCTGTTATCAATTAAGTAAGAATTCCATTTTGTAAAATTTTTAGCACATGTTGTTAGAAATTTTTTGTGTTCAGGGTATTGGAGACCTAAGGTCCAGTTTCCCGTAGTTTTATTAATCCCATTGTTTAGGGCAGTTAATAGACGTTTGAACTAAGAATAAACATTAGGATTTGTTAAAAAAATAAAATAAAAATCTTTGATTTATATACCCTTACAGATGAACAGGGAGACAAACACACACACAAAATAAAATGTCTAACATGTGCTAAAAAATTTTACAAAATGGAATTCTTACTTAATTGATAACAGATGCTTTCTTTCTTTCTCCCTCTCTTTTAATACAAATTCATAATATGAATTAGAACTTCGAAAGTCTTCTTTATGTATCCTTACTTGGACCTGAATAAGAAGAACATGTATTTCTTTATGACCTTCTAAATTTTACAATTCTCTTTGAATTTATTACCTCTATTAACAAAATTTCTTGTCAGTATGTTGATTGCATTCACTACGTGACACATTTTCAAAAAAAATTTTAAAGCTCCGTCAACGTCACCTTCCACTTACAATTTTCTCTATACTGCTAATATTAACTGCAGCACTATTTATTGTTTCCTAAAGATGAAGGTTACTACCTTCGAAATATGTAAACGCGCTTTCATAGAACTGAGCCTCTGTGTGCTCTTATTAAATTAGTGGAGAAAGACTTTGTGACTTTCTTTCCTATCCCTATATTTCAACTCCACTTTGAGTATGGACTATTTCTTCAAATTGATATAATATATTTTATGTTACTAGAAATGAAGAAGAACCGTTTATTATAACCATAATATTGGTTTACCAGATATCGTCTCATTTTTAACATGGGATATATAAAAAGTTTTAAAAAGTAGACTTCCCTCAAATTTAGTAATACGAGTTAAATTAAAATTGACAGTTAAAGTGATTCTCAATCTGATGCAGTTTATCTGACAATACTGATGTTTGAGGAAATTTTTGTCTTTATACCATTAATTTAACCATTGTTAGAAAATATACGTATCATTTAAATTAGGTGATTGTTTAAGAAAATGTTTTTGTAATAATTTGAATCGGAGAAATAAAATACTAACTACATTTTTAACCTCAGAAAAAGTATTATTAATAGCAAAAAAATAAACCTAGGAAAAACTGATATGTGTACTAATTCTAAAAATTGTTTCCACACGCTTTTCTTGGATTGCTTTGTATTGCTTTGAATTCAATTTTCTACTCCTTCTCTTATATTTTCTACCGTAAAAATGGGAATTTTAATGCAAAATATCTTGCAATTATATGGCGCTAGTGAATTAAAGTTTATGTCATAATAAACTTATTTATAAACTAACCTGAACTAACCTTAACTGCTTTAGAGGGTGTTTGGCTTGACATAAAAGTTTTTGAAACTTTTTTAATATTTATGGTAGTATCAGATCTTCTAACCGAATCTCCCTCGTTCTTGAATAGTACTAGGGAGATTACAAGTGAAAATTCCCTATGAAGTGGATAGGCTGAAACAGCCCTTTAGAACCCTGGTCTCCTAAATCACCCGATATCACTACTTGTGATGGGTTTCTATCTAAAGTGAGGGGACGGTTAAAAAGAATCGTTGAAAAGTATATTGTATTAGAAGGTGGATATGTTGAACAGACCAGAACATTAAAAAAACATAATTTGTTAATTTGATATTGTTGTAAAATAAATACATTATTTTTTTATTCCTGCCTTAATCAGTTCTTAAGATTTTGAAAATACGGATTGAGGGGTTTTTCGGGATGCTAAATATAAATATGACAACAAAAATTATTTATAATGAGCCTTAAGATACTTTTTTTAAAAAATCCACACCCTTCTAACCCCTCAAATAAGACGCTAATGATAAATGCAAATTGTTACCATAGCAAATACTTCATTTTTTCTACATACAATTACCACCAAAATTTGAAGAAAATTGCATTATTAGTAACAGAGAATTTAGGATGGATTTATAAAAAGCGTTGTCTAAATATATCACTTAACTAAAATTCTTTTAAAAAATAATGCCTTCGTAAATTATTATTAAAATATAAGCAAAAAAACGTCAAGTTTTATTTTTTTTTATTTATTCAATGTTACGATTTTTGACATATTCAGTTTCAGTTGTCATAAACTATAAGAATATAACTAATATACATACACTTTGATAATTTCAGGTCAATATTGTTTAAAAATACCACCCGACCAATTTGTATTCAAAAAATATCCCTACTACGAATTTTTTGCAACAACATAGATACAAATATGTGAAAGTATACTCATCAAAATATCCAACACATGTGGTATAACTATTACATTTTTTCTATTATCTCCTTGTGGTGTCAGCGGTAAATAAAATTTTTAATAAGGTCACGCGACGAGTGTTATGAGAGCAGTTCTGGTGTCTTCTGTCAGCATTTTGTCGTAATCGAGTTTCGTGTTCCAAGTTCTTATTTAAAATAGACATTTTAAGTATAGCGCAATTTCGTATGTTTAGTAAAAAAATAAAAACTAAAATCGAGATGACGAAGCATTAAAAAAAAAACTATTATTCATACATGCTAATAATTTTAATAGAATTTATTTTAATCATGATCTTATTACTCTTTAGCCGAACGCATTGAAGATACGCGGCTTTTAAATATCGTTATAACATTTCAACCGGGCCTGCTTTTTATCTTACACCATTAACACCATCTAATAATGCTGTTTGCCTAAAAAAAACTATCCCCGATACAAAAGATCCGATATTTAATTTTAAGTAAGCGGTCAAAATATTATATTGAAACTGACTAAGCTTATCATAATATATTAAAATATTTTGTATAATTAAATAGCACGCTCAAGATTTACCTAATAAAAGCAACTAATAACCAAATATTGAGTTATTTTTATATACAAATTAACGTATCAATCTTTTCTATCTCATTGTATGACATCGCCAGATAATCTTCAAGGGTGAGACAGGAGAAACTTGAAACTAATAACAAAAATATCATGAAATTAAATATTAATATTTGTCACTTAATTTAAACAGTGTTATATGGTGGGACATACGACAGTAACACTGAAAAATATATTTGACATAATAAAGTGCCCTTTATTGAGCTTGTATATTAATTTAAATTAACCATATTTTTTCTGGAGACTAAAGACGGTCTGGACTTTCCATATCCTTAAAATAAGGAGGGGACAAACATCATGAGGGAGGTGACTGTCTCCAGAGGACTGTTAAGTTTAATGAAAATTTAACCTATCGCCCATCAACAAAAAATTAGTAAAATACCTGGAAGGCTTTAACATTATTAGTGACCGCCAGCATGGATTCCGTAAGTCTAGATTAACAGGAGACCTTCTCGCTTATGTTACTCACGTTTGGAACAAGAAAATAACAAATCCCGGGCGATAACACTGGACATTTCCAAGGCGTTTGACCAAGTGTGGCATGAGGGGCTCCTAACTAAACTGAGAGCGTGAGCATACGGAATGCCAGTTCAATTTTGTTCGTGGCTGTCAAGCTTTCTTAAAATCCATTCTCTGCGAGTAGCGATGGATGGATTCCTTTTAGACATTTGAAAACAATGCCGGAGTCCCTCAAGGTTCTGTATTGTCCACCCTCTCTTTACTATATATTAATTATCTCTTGAAAAAAACTTAATTTGATCCATTGTTGAGAAAATTGAATTGAAAGAAATATTCTCTTAATTACTCTGCAAATAAATGTAGCTTCGCGTCATTATTTACTATGCGCCGTAGCGTATATTAATTTATTTATTCATTGAATTAGTTCTTATTCTTTTTAACAAAGCGTCAATTAATCGACACTTAAAACATAATTCTGTACAAACTTTACAAAACTGAGGATGACTTACAAGAATAAAGTACAAAAATAATAATAAAGGATAATTTTAAACTATACTTCGGCGCTTTTCAAAGAATCCTAATTTACATATCAGTTCTTAAAATAAAGACCATTAATCTATAAATAGACATGTAGTTGAATCTTTTAGGAGAAAATTATTTTTATAATAGGTATTATAAGAGGTAGTTTTCTTTATTAGTTTTGCCAGTTTTAAACTGCGTATGGGAACTAGTTAAAGTTTAAATTAAGTTAGCATAATATTTTAGGTCGTAGAAAAATAGGATATTATTTATGGATTTCATTTATATTACAGTATGTTTCCCATACAAAACTAAATCTGCCCACCAGCGTACTGTCGCCCATATGCACTGGGAGCGTGTTCCGTTGACTAATACTGTCAAACTGAATATAAAGAAGATGCCACTAAAGCTTTGCCTATGATATGTAAATATACCTGTAAATTGCTAGCGTCCCAAACACATAAAATAACATCAAAAATTAAGAAATGTAAAAGTTTTGCATTTTTACTCCCTTCTATCCCTTCGCCAGATGCGCCTCGTCGACTCAAGGCTCGTCAGTAAAGCTAGGATCTGACCAGAGGAAAAAGCCCACGAAGATCATTTTAGCGCACAAATATCAAATGCTGACGGTGAGATGTAGCTCAAAGCGATATCTCATGGAGTTCAAACACATCACTAGATTAACAAGAACCTTTATAAGTTAAGAAGGTATTTTCCTTCTCATCAGATCACAGCCGTTATACGGCGAAACACGTTTGGGACTGAATTTGTCGTGTGTAAAATACGAAACTTTACAGAAAATATAAATTTTTTACATTTATTAATTATTGAGCATGTAGTATAATAGCTATAACTCACGAGGGTAAAGGTTGTAACATGAGCCGAAGGCTGAGAAACTATCAGCTACTACTTACGAGTAAAGTCCTATACTTTTTTTACGACCATAAACTATATAAAACACCAACGTTTACTGTCATAAAAATAGCTTCACATATAATTATTATTTATTGACACGCATCTGAGATTGGTTTTCTCAGGCGATGAAACTAATTAAATTATAATTCTATGATTAGTCGCAAACCGTTTGGTTTAGATATTAAACCTTAACTAGCATAACTCATAATATTCAAAATTATCCTTGTTATGCTTGTATTATGTAACTGTTGTAGAAAAACATATTTTTGATTTCATTTAATGTTTTGCAGGATAATTTTTTTATTCTTCACAGTCCAAAAATAAACATATCAAATTACATGTTTTTAATCATGTAATAATCTGTTCAATTGTCACGAATCTTTGGAACAATAGAGTTTTAATCCAGACTAAAATAATGTAACCAGCCAAAATTAAATCAGAAACAAGGCGTCACTCTCGTGCTCACACGCGAACTAGTTATGCGGCTTTCTAAATGGTTTGAACTAAATTATTTACCTAATTATTAGTTTCGTACGTAATATGGGCGTGTTGCTATTTAAAAACTTTTTATAATCGGGCAAAAAAAGAAAAATACGATGTAGCGTTACCAATTCGATTTTACTTTTCAGTTTTTATGAGCCGCATTGGGCTGTCGGTTCTGTACCGATATGGATAGTTCAAATTTTTAAGCTGAATTCATTTATTATGTGATCAGTTTCTAAAATACGAATTGACTGTATAAGTTACCGGATTAATTTGTGTGAGTTGGTTACAAAATAATATTCACTAAGCGGCTGTATCACATTAGTGTTGCGTTACAATAAAAACATGTATGGTTATCTTTTCCAAGGTCACCGTCGGCCAATTAACCTATAATTATCAATCAATTTACAAAGAGACCACTGGAGTATGCAATTATAGTCTAATTAAAGTTGGCCATTCAGGTTAGCAATATACAATGTAGGTATATCAGCCAAATGGAATAAATTCGATAATAAATACAGCTGTAACCAATACACTAATAAAATTCTATTTTTAGCAGTTTGAACTTTGCAATAGGCAAGGGCCTAGCGACACTTAAAGCACCGGTTCCCGTCAGATCACCGAAGTTAAGCGGTGTCGAGCCCGGCTAGTACTTGGATGGGTGACCGCTTGGGAAACACCGCGTGCTCTTGTCTTAGGGAAGAGTGTAAAATGAATCGACATCAAAACCATCCTATTCACGCCGGTCAGGCCGGATGAGATCGGATATCTCGTAGGATGAAGGTGCCGTTTCACACTCCCCAGTCGGTAGACCGCACGATTAAAAACCGTACGGTCGATGACCGGTTCAAGATGGCCTCTGATACGCCGACGACCGTAAAAAATAGTATATAAAAAAAAAAAACGTTGTAATAATTAATTTTATAATCAGCAGATTTTGCAGGGATTGCTATCTTAGCCATCATCCTGTATAAAATTAACGTAAGGTGAGGTTATACAGATTGCTCTAAGTCATCCAAGAGACACCATACCCAATCAACTAAAAAAGTAATGGATTGATCGAATTTTGATAAAAATGTGACGTTTAAAATTCGAGTACTTTTTACTTATTCCATAATTAATGGACGCAGTATGTATCTAGTATAGTGTATCAAATACTATTTAAATATTAATTTAAAATCTACAAATTTCAACTTATTAGTCAAAAGGTTTTTATTTGTCGTGACATAAATTACATACTCCCAACCTTTCATAAAAGAGGTTATTAAAATTTTTATCCTTAAAAACTGACACATTATAGAATCTTATAATTCAAAAATAGTTATTTATGGTACAAGTGTATTATGTTATGTACTTGGGAATGTCCCAGCTTGACTTAACATGCGAGTAGCATACAAAATTTTATCCAACAAATAGAAAATTATATTGTTTCAATATAAACTGGAAAACCCTGTATTATATTTTAATTGACATCAACTTCATTAGTAGAACACAGTAAACAAAACTATTATTTTTGCGATTTCCCTTAATATTAATAATAATGCTAGCGTAGGAAATACATGTTGACTACTCGACTTCCCTTAATATAATTTTTACGCATAATAAATTCTTATATTATAACATTGGGGCTTTATTACATAAATATAGAATGCAACCCACTAGTGAGTTATGGTTATAACTGACGTGTGAGTTATAAGCTACTTTATGCGCCTAAAATTGAACTAATATTGTTAGCTTTATATGTAAGTGCTGGATAAAAAGTATTTAATAATATGTTAACGTAAACACGTACAACAATGGTATTAAAGAAATCTTTATAAAATTCTTAAAAATTAAATGCGGCTTTGATACATACCTCAATGGTACCACCAGTAATGATTATGATAATGTCAAAAGTGTTACTAGTTGTTTTATTTTTTTTTTACTTTCAACACGTTTTATTTAAGAAAAAATAATTGTTATACCAATTTAATATACGCAATTACTCAAAACAAAATTAATAAATAACTTTTAATTGTCTTATTAGGAAATAATAAAATTTGGAGTTCGAGTCCATCATACAAGGACCTATGGCCAGTCTGGCAGTGCACCACCGGGTATATCTTCAAAATAGCTTGAGTTGATTGGATACAATTTTAAAATTTTTAAACTACAAGAATCGATCTACCGGTCATCATCAAAATCCAAAACTAAGTCGATAACATAACCTGTACATACCGTACAAGTGTACAATCATAATTAAGATTGTAATCAATCTACCAACAAAAACCAATTAACGTACCATAAAAAACATAATTGCAAGATCAGCTGTTTGAGTTGCACGAAACGTGGTAAGCACTGTTTTTAAATCAGAATAAAAATAATGAATGACAATTCAACTGAAAAAGGTTCAGGCGTAACTTTCATGACCACATGCGAACTTTCTAATACAACTTTTCTAAATGGTTTTACTAAATTATTTATTTATTTAGTTTTATACGTTATTTATACGCTATAGCCGTATTTTTGAATAGAATAAAATATGTACCTTAATTAATATGTAAAATGAAAAGATAAAAATGGGTTTAATAATAAGTCCCTTAAAATAAAGTGTTTTAAACCGTCGTTTAATATAACATGTTACAGTTTGAAAATTACATTTCCATAGTTTGGATATCTATGCTAAGTTTTCTGTTTTAAATTGTTAAAGTACCTATTTAGACTCTCACCTTAATCATTAATTACTGATTTAGTTACCTGTTAATAGCCAATAGTTTCTCCTAAATCTGTTTGGAACCTTTGTAAATAATCATTATATTCCATGAATATAAGACCAATATATATAGCCAAGTGGATTGCTTTCTGTTCTTTTGTTTCATACTAATTGTAGACAGGTCTTACTTCAAATCATTGTTTTAATTAATTATTACTAAATCAACTTTTTAAATATGAACAATTAAAAACTTTTTAACCTTGTTTACAAGATGTGGGTCAAATACTTTAGCTGTTGTGAATCGGCTGTTTAAAATCGATAATTTGTTAAGGCAGGTCAGTATCATTGGAATAGGCCTGACAGTTCTGTGGATCTTCACGGTCACGTCTGGTTAATTAAAGCGTATTTTTGCGGTTGCGTTGGTTGACGTGGGTTGCCTTAGTTTTCTTATGGTGTTAAAGGGGTTATAGTTTTCTTGAATTGGTATGACTAATTTGTCGACGATTTTCGGCCACGATGCTGGAGAGGGAATGCTACTCGCCTCTTTACGACGAGGGACACATGAAGTGGAAAGCAGTAAAAATATATCCCAAATTGTAGTCTTTTCGCAATTAGGGAGATTACAACTTGTAGAGACATAAAGTCTGCCTGGCCAAAACCATCCCCGGTGAATGTTTCTGTTCTTCCAGCGTTCCAGCTAGTGGCATGGACTTTGAAGAAACCACTGTACAAGAAGTAAAAGAAATTCCAGTGATGTCTAGTACAAAAATTTTCGGTATGTTAAAGAGAGTTGAAGAGCTTGGTTACAGCTCTGCACTAATGAGAATTGTACAGCCTTTTGCTTCCAAAGTATCAGCATCAACTGTCGAAAAATTACCTTTGGTGTTAGACATTTATTAGTAGAGTTATTTATCAAATTCTTTTCTGATAAAAAGTTTCTTAGAAGAATTGTGAAATTGCTTTAAAATTTCATTCTGAAGTAATTATGCCTGTTGTAAAGATACTACACTAGAAAAACTGGGACTGAGAAAGTACATTATTGGTGCATTTGCAAAGGTGTTAACGGTGGAAAACCTATTGTAAAATGTGATCGGGATGAGTGGAGAATCAAATGGTTTCATATTACACGTGTTGGGTTGAAAGACACTTGTAGAAAATGACAATATATTAATATTGTATATAAATGTTATTAATTTATCATTATTTATGTCAAAGCAGATTTACACACTGTAAAGATCTCATGACAAACATAACAGTAACAAAAATTAGACAATACAAACAAACGGTATTATGAATGTATTTGCTAGAGAAGTGAGGGCTATTTTGTGGCTCAAATTATAAGCCTTTGGTAAATAAGTGTAAACTTTGCTTTATTGTTTATAAATTAATTTAATTTTAGGTAGTCAATAAACACAATAGACATGCATACAACTTATTTTCTGGATTATTTTCTTTATGATAAATTTAGGTCGTATTCAAAGAAAATACAGAATTATATAAAAATTAAATAAACTTCCATAGTGCTAGCCTCGTGGCACCTTCATCAACCTTGATCTGTAGTAAATCCTCCTGACTGATTGTAAATGTATATCCCATAATTTGTGAAGGATCGTAATTGGGATGATTTTCTTCTTCTAAACTAACAGGATTTCCTAAAGTTTCAAACATTGCGGCGTGTTAGAAACGTATAGTTTAAGATGGTAGGCACATGATAAAACTTACGAATAGCCCTGTTGGATCGACTCTTACAGCCGACAACTAGAGAAGTCGTAGGCATAATATTTGAGAATTAATCACTTAGACTACACAGTAAGTAAACAACAGTTTCCGATAAAAATAGTTTTAAACAGACACATAAATCCCGTTAGACAAGGGAGATGCATATACAGACCATTAGAAAGTGTAGTAAGTAAGTAACCAACAATTTAATCAGTTTCGCGACTTATCGATTTTTAGTATCTTGAAGCGCACAGAACTCGACTATAAATTAAGCATTGAATCCATGTATATTTGCTACATATTTAAATTCTACAGCCATATTGAATTGAGGAGGTTCTTGAGTTCTGTGGAACCAATTCAATATGGCCGTGGGGGTAAATTGGAATTTGACCCATCGTTAGATTGGCTAATTTAAAATGTCAAATTTGATAGCTGAAACTTTGACACTGAATTTCGGAATTCCAACAGTAGGCACTATTGCTCGATCAAAAATTTAGTTGTGAGCCTGAGCCAACCCAGTATAACAACATATTTTCTAATAAATAATATTCTACCCTTCTATAATAAGAAACTAACATTAGCAACAAGGTAAAAACGAAATCAGTTTATTTGAATTCATCAAACGTTCTATCAAAACTGGATTAAGGGCTTGACCTGTAAATGGTACACTTAATAGGGATCCATTCATTACTGACCGAAATCTCAAATTAATTAAACTCTGAGAATATCTATTTAACAAGTCTGAGCATGTAGTAGTCACTGTGGAAATGCGGCACTATACTTCCCAATTAATTAATGTTATTTCTATGCGATAAATAATATGTTTAACCCTCCAAAGGGAGACACGACCCTTCGCTTTTGTGCAACCTTTTATGTAGAACATTTAGGTATGTTTTGATACACATATGGTAAAAGGGTAACATCGCTATAGTCAATTCAGTGACCTTTTTTACCTGATTGGTAAGAAGAAATGTGGCACTATAACAATTTTTTTTTTATTAATGAATTTTGTAGAGGCTCTTAGAGTCCTATATTAAGGATCTTTTGGAAAAAAATAAAATTCCGTTATACAGTATGTTTATAAAGCACTTGTACAAACTTTAAAGGGCGTATCTTTGACTAATTTTTAGATAGAAAGTTCATGTGTACATGGTTCCGCAACTGCTTGGTTCTTGATATACAGGGCGCCCGAAAAAAATTCTTTATTTAATTTTTTGATTATATTTTTGTTCAGTAACATGGCAATTTGATAAAATTCGGGATATTGGAAGTAATGAGAGTTTTTGAAAAATAAATAAATTTTTATTTTTCTCTAATTTTCACTAATTCGGTGATGGTAATTTGTAAATGATTTAAGTATGTCACATCACCACACAATTAATAGAAGACACATCTTTTCGCTTATTCTCCAGTGGCAAATAGTAAGAGTACCTTTAGTATGTAAAATTAAATGGAGAGTAGGTCTGTCTAGTTAAAAATGGCATACAATGCGACACAAAAAAGTTATGGTTATTTGCATGAAGGTACAACACTGTATGTGGCGCCATCTAACATTTAACAAAAAGTAAGTGAGTAGTTGAAATTGTCATCATCAATACTTCCAGTATCCCCAATTTCATTCAAATTGCTATGTTACTGAACAAAAATATGATCAAAATATTATCAAAAAACCAAATATGGAATTTTCTTTAAACCAAGTCGTTGCGGACCCATGTTCATATATGAACTTTTTATCTTAAGTTGAAGAGCTTGAAGAAGAAGTCCATACTTTCAGCGGAGTTAAAGCATAATGTAAATAAAACAATCCAGTCCTCCTTCACAGTTTAATATCTAATCTAAGGATCTAATTTCAGGCTTATAAAATAAATAATATCCTAGGCCTTATATCTATCCTCAATCGTTGACCATTCAAACAATCCTTTTCCCTTGTCGTTGCAAGGAAAAGATGCAATTTCCCATTTTTCATCGTGGCTTGGAACTCTTTTTCCAAGAAAATATCTTTTTAATTGGCAATTTAAAAACTTAATACTGATCGACACACCCTCCTGTCACGTTCACATTTCCTGACAACAAACTGTCTTCGTCAGATATATCTAGGTCACTGTCACAAATGCCTTTTTCATATTCCTCCTCACTAGAAGATGAAGAAGATTTGTTGTGTGGCCACAACTTTTTCGGTTTTAATTTCGATTTCGGTTTTTTAACACTTTGTCAATTTTCCGTACAACTAATATCTTGGCAATCCCCGCTACTTTCTTTTTAGCATCAATTCTGGCATTTTTGATACTTTGAAGCAAAAGACACTCAAACACGTTTAAGTTGGACTTCTTCTTATCCGACTGAATTTTTCGTCATCACACGAATACGTTATACAAGCTGGCTTTCTACATCTTTGAAGGGCTCCGTTCTTTTACCACCGCCTACAACTTATGCACCCATAAGACCACGTCAACCCTATGTAGGGTTTCTTTTGAAATTCCGTATTAAATGGATCAGCTTTTTACAGTAGTTTGACGATTTCTTATTAGATCAAATGGTTTGTGATGCTGCTGGTCGGTATATGGATGGCATGTACCTTTTCTAATGTACTCGAGCGGCATTACTCTGATAATAAAAAAAAGATGGTGCAGCTGCAGATTCACTCAATCGTCTGCGCTTTCCCTTAAAGGCCAAACGTCAAAATTCGTTTAATACGCCTAGAGTGGACAGTGACTAAGGCGCTGGAAAGTGGTTAATATAGTTTTAGAATTACACTTAGCTGGTGCAATTACCCCAAAAGTGCATTTACCCGTATTTACCTTTATATTTAATTTGCAGACGAAATTTCATGATTTGGTTTTATTTCGTTTATTGCAGAATGGTCATTCATGGCCTTTTTATACTGAATTTCCCATTTTTGTTCATTATTATCGTAGTAAGTTCTGACATAGTAAATAATACCAACTATATAGTTATTAGAATAGAGACTACTAGGTATTGAAATAATATTTTTTTTTTTTTTTATTTTACTTTTTTACGGTTCGTCGGCGTATCTGAGGCCATCTAGAACCGGTCATCGACCGTACGGTTTTTAATCGTGCGGTCTACCGACTGGGGAGTGTGAAACGGCACCTTCATCCTACGAGATATCCGATCTCATCCGGCCTGTCCGGCGTGAATAGGATGGTTTTGATGTCGATTCATTTTACACTCTTCCCTAAGACAAGAGGACGCGGTGTTTCCCAAGCGGTCACCCATCCAAGTACTAGCCGCGCTCGACACCGCTTAACTTCGGTGATCTGACGGGAACCGGTGCTTTAGGTGTCGCTAGGCCCTTCCCCATGTATCATCCCCGTCTCACCAGTCGGCAAGAGGACTGAAAAGCAGGGGACAATACCAGACCCACGCTAAACAACAAGATGCATAGTAAGTATCACGTAACATGACTTGATATCATGGGTGGTCGAAACTGAAGTCAAACAGGGCCGGCTACAAAAACAAGTCAAGCGAGATGGTGGAACGCGCCAACGTGAAACAAGAAACTTTTGGATGGACATTAGTTATTTGGGAATGTATTATATATTAGATCTAATTCAGGAAGGGGGACATGTCAAAAAAAGGTGGCCTCCACACTACAACTATATTCACACCTCTACACCACTGTTACTTGGTGGCTTGAGATCTCGGACCACTGTGCCCCCTAATGACAAGTTCATTATTCAAACAATCATCGGCACTGAAAAACCCTCAGAAGTGCCTTTGTCATAGGATACGTGCTCCCCCTAAAAAATCCCCGGGAGTGTCGTGGTCACTTGGCATCGACTCGTCCGATATCCTACCCTAGCCCCAGAGCTACGCTTGCATAAGACAGTAGATGGTCCCAGCAGGGAGCATGCTAGGCTCTCTCCTGGCCATATAGTAATTTGTACCCTTAAAAAAGTACCAAATATAAGGAACGTTTGTGACTTTGCAGCCCTGTGATTTATGGCACCCCCCGTAGGACCCCACAAACCCAGGTTATGACATGGTGGAGGCGCCGTTTCTTTAGTTGTGACAATTATATTATTTTCTCGAAACGTGTTACGGTTGAATTAATAACGTTAGTTCAAACAGATATGATTTAATAATTATTAGTTGAACACGTAGTTATTTTAGTTTGCAATTTGCTGCAGCTAATTAGAATAATAAAAATACGCTCTGCAATTCTAAAAAATTATACGTGGTAAAGTAAACGTTTTTAGTAAAAGTAAGTCGATGTCCATCGTAAATCATATTGTTTTTATTTCTTCTTGGTCACCATTCTTGGTCAAAGGCTGAGAGCGCTAACTCATAAGCTTTCAGGCAGGTCTTAAGGAAAAAATTGCAGATCAACAATCATTTTTTCCAACTTCCTTATAGAGAGAGTTATACAATATTTCTTTATTTGCAGGAGGAAAGTAAAAACATTTTTTCATACCTGCAACTGGAACACTCAAATAAGCTTAAGGATAAAAAAAATAGAAAATCTTTAATAATAATCAAAAATCGACTAAAAACTTTGTGGAGATCGACATCATCGATCAATATAAATTCCGTTTAAAATTTCATTTGGTTCTCTTGATCTTGATTTGGTATTCGCATCCCGAAAATGTCGCCTTTGTCAATAGCATCTTGCTATTTTAACCAATTTATCAGATCGGCAAGCTCCCACAATTCCAAATACTAAAGCAACCTAAAACAAATTCACACTGGGTTAGGTAAGGTTAGTTCAGGTTAGCTGAATTTTTTAAAATTATACCTCATTTGAGAGCAAGTTCTAGTTTTTGGAGTATTGAACAGAAATTTTTTTTTTATCTCAGAAATAGTAAAGGTGACTTTAAAAATATTGTAAAATGTATGGTGTGAACTATTTTTCTGTAAAAGAAGGAACACTGGATTACTGAAAATATGGATAGAGCATGTAAGAAACCAAATTTTTAAAACGATCCTATCTCTTGTTTTCCATATACGTCTAACGGACCATCCATCATGGATCACCCTCTATATTCCTTATGATATGGACTAACTTCTAATATCGATTTTGCAGAAAAGCACGAACATATTTTATTTGTTAAACTTTCTTAGGCCTATTTTTGCAATTGCACAGGTTTTCAGCAAAAAGGAATGGAAAAAAGTCTAGGTGAACGTTATAGGCACCATAACGGGAAATAATTTTTGTGTTTAACTACTTATCTACAAAATTCGTCAATCTGCGTTGCTCAGGCAGTCGAAGACGCCGACGATCTTATCGTCAATTCGGCCATCCACGACGCCAACTTTTACAATATTGTTCTCATGATTGGTTCAAACATTGACCTGCTTATTCTTTCCACCGGACTGTGTCAAAAACTGTTACCAACGCCTTCTTAAAAAAAACGAAGAAAGGAAATACCAACGAAAACATGTGTGCGCCAAGTAGTTTGAACTATGAGGATACTAATGCCAAAAATATTATTTTTTTGCACGCTTTCAGTGGATGCTACATTTTTTATTTTTCAACATAGGAAAAACTAAATTCATCACAGTCCTAGCTGTTTACTTTTGTTTATAGTGACGCCCCACATATTTTAACTTTTAACAGTTTTAAATGTCATAATCATATTCATTCGTGGAGTAAAGTGGGTACCATTGCCTCCTCTGCTTGCAAATAATTAATTTAATGTCGATATTGAGCGAAATCAACTTTTTTACTTCTAGTCTAAACTAAGTTTACGTAATTCTAAAAACTAAGTTTTATGAATGTGGCGCTGCTATATGTTACTACAATCCCCATACAGTAATATAAATTGTATATGATCGTGTATACATTTTTCAGGTAAATAAATATCTTTAACAGACAAATGTAAAGCAAACGCAAATAAACTGAGCCAGATCATGTATACCCAGGCAAAACCACGTACCATGAAAACCACATTTTGCGGTATGTTGTGCAAAAATAAATACTTACGTTACGGCTACACCGCTGACTTTTAAAGGCCAAATGTTAATTAAATTTGCTCTATGGATATTCGGATTTACATAATACCACTCCGTCTTTGTACATATGGATTTAAAAGGCACGTAAGTGTTAAATGATTATAATGCCAAAGTTTAAGGATGGCTAAATTCCTTTTAATTGTCATATACAGTGAGAACATCTGACATGGAATTCTGTATTGTCACTAGGGTAGATTTTTCTAAAAATCGCTCGGACAGATGAATTAATATTTTTTATTGCACATTTTATGAAAATATATACATGGCTGCCCAGAAGTCCGGAATAAAATTAATATAGCCTTAACCTGTAACTTTTGGGGAAAATGCTCGAACACGTCAATTTAGTTTTATATATGCTCATATTTTGACGTTATTCGTTTGTTTATTTATAGACATTTGTCAAAGATATGACGACATCGATCTTTTTTTTAATGGAAGCATACAGCTTGTGATACATCATTTGAAAGCTAATATATAGTACAGTATGCTCATAAATTTTGAAGCGATTCTGTCATGCTATTTCAAAATGGCGACTGTTAAAATTTTAAAAAAGATCCCTATTTAAATAAGCGAAAATGATGAATCATTGATGTTTTTTTTAACTTTCAAGGTAAGAAATCTTCATTGTTTCACGTTTTGACATTTTGTAACATTGTGACTTAACAATCGTTATGTCTTATTTGTTATTTATTTTGTCAAAAAAAAATAAAAAGGTAACGAAGCAAAACATAACACAACAAGGTGGTTTAACGTGGCAAATGATGGAAATGTCCTCCACCTCCACCCTCTACTTGGCATGCTTACAGATGATGGTAAAATCTGTCGACAGAATTTCTAATGTTGTTTTTCAAATCTTCAATATTATTTGGCCTATTTTGATAAACTTTTACTCTTAAATATCCCCAAAGAAAATAGTCTAGCGGCGTTAAGTCTGGAGACCTCGGTGGCTATTCAATTGTACCACGTCTTCCAATCCAGCGACCTGGAAATATCTGATCTAAATATCTTCTCACATTGAAACCAAATTGTTTCATTAGGTATATCTGGATCTACTTCGTTGGGAAAAATTACAGCTAGAGCAGGCCTCAACTCGAAGGTTAAGAAATCCAGGTACCGTTCAGCTGTGAGGTTTCCAAAAGAATGACCCTAAAATTCGGTTAATAATGATACCTGCCCCTACATTTACTTTCTGGGGCCGCTGAGTATGCGCTTCAAATATCCATCGTGGATTTTCTTGACTCCAGAAATGATAATTATGTCTGTTAACCACCCCGTTTAAATACAAAGTAGCTTCATCCAAAAATAATATGTTCTCTGGAAACCTATTATTCTCGTCACACCGTCTCATTATTTCTTCGCAAAATTGCAAACTCCTGTCATAGTCATCTTACAAGCTCTTGGACAAGACATACTTTATAAGGGTGGTATTTTTCTGCTTTCAAAAATATTCCAATAGTACCTCTAGATGTATCATGATTTTGAGCCAATGAAACTGTTGAAACATGCGAATTATCCTGCAGAGATAATACAATATTTAATTTTTCGTCGTCGCCTAAAACACGTAGCCGTCCATTCCTAGGCAAGTCCTTTACTGTGCCATGTTCATCAAATTTGTGGAATATTTTACTAACAGTGCCCTGTGAAATTTGATTTTTCGGATATTTAGCATTAAATAAAGTGCACACTTAACTTTGACTTCTTATTTTATCTTCACATCCTAACAATATCAAGACTTCGATACGCTCGTTTTCGGACAAAACCATTTTTGTTTAGAAAATTGTAAAATAATACTTCGGAAATACCTAAATTAATTTTACAAGTTCACAATGTCACAAAATGTCAGAACGTGAAACAATGGAGATTTCTTACCTTGAAAGGTAAAAAAAAACATCAATGATTTATCATTTCCGCTTATTTAAATAGGGATTTTTTTTTTAATTTTTGACAGTCGCCATTTTGAAATAGCTTTATAGAATGGCGCCAAAAGTTATGAGCATACTGCACTATATATTAGCTTTCAAATGATGTATCACATATATAAAGCTACATTGACGTGTCCGAGCATTTCCCCCAAAAGTTACAGATTAAGGCTATATTAATTTTATTCCGGACTTCTGGGCAGCCCTGTATATATAAAATATGCGTATGCAGGGTAAGCCAAGAAATTCTCATAATGACGAACTTCTTTATTAAATGGAAACCTCATATTGTTTTGTCATATTTTTGAAGTTGTATATTGGTGCTAAGTTTAATTTTTTCATCTTTAACCATTATTTATACAGCACAAGTAAAGGATTTGCTAGAATTAAAAAAAAAACTATAATAAAATTTATGACAATTAGTTTAAAAGGTGTTGGAGATGTCGTCCGTTCACTTGCTGGCACCAACCTAGTCGTAAATAAAATCAATTTCTAACATTCTGAATAACCCCTGGTGTAATAAGTACACACATAACTTATTCGTTCTTTCAATAACTCAATACTTTTGCGTTACTTTACTTTTTAAGTAACCTTACAGGGGAGAAACCAAGTGGGGTAATACCCGGAGACCTCGGTGGCCATTCCACTGGACCCCTCCTGCCAATCCATCTATTTGGAAGTATTTGATTAAGATAATCATGAACAGGCATCGCATAGCGAGAAGGCGCCACATGTTGTTAAAACCAGATATCCCCCTTTGGCACTTGTAGATCCATAGCATTTCTGCAGAAATGACAAATATCGCACAACAGTTGAGTTATTCTTAAAAAGATTAACATGGCCATGTAACGTACACATAGCTTTATCAGAGAATAATGTGTTTTCTGAGTTTAAGACATTTTTGTCAATGAAATCCATGATTTCCTCACAAAACTGCAGTCTTCTATCTGTATCATTTTCTCCCGATTCCTATACAGGCTGTATTTTGTCAAGGTGATATTTGTATGCTCTAAGGATGTATAGCATATTTAGTATATACCATTATCTCTTTCTAGCTGTCTTATGTGTCAAATATACTATTTTACGTTTAACCTATGTAGCATGTTCATTAGACGCCAGATGGCGTGGTTGCTATTTTTTTCCTTCTTGGAGTGGTTTTTAATAAAGACGGAGTTCAATAAGCATTCATGAACTGTAGAACGTGGTTTTGTTTCCCCTTTTTATCCTGGTACTTTTGCAGTAGTTTCTTTCCCTAACTTTAACAAGTTTGAAGATGTGGATGTCTTATTTGTTTTGTGATATGGGTGTTCAAGTGTTGCTTAAGGCTAAAGTTACTTTGAAATGCCGACACTGACGGAATTTTATGACAAAATAGTAGTGGATTACTACAAACGTACGGACGAATCCACCAATCCACTAATTACAAGTTCACATATACAATCACCGCCGAATTTCACCTACAAGTTTCCTAAGAATTGGTTGCCTCCAGCAATAGTGGAGAGGTACTAACGATGGAAGTCTCGACAAATCAAGCGTTTATTTAAGCTGAAAGATGAATAAGTCCAAAAAGATGCTCATACCCCATTTTAATCGATCCAGGGCTTCGCTCAACTCCATTTTCTTATTTGAAGTTTGGCCAACAAAGGTCCCAAATAGAAGCTAAAGGCAATGCCTGACTTAAAAGAGAGAGAGATCCAGAAGAAGGCTAAAGTTGACAGCAAGAGAGTCCAGTGCATAAGTGAAGATTTGCCAACATCAAATATGGGAAAGAAGAGATAATATCTTTTAAGGAAAAGGTTCCAAAGGAAATGCGATTTTAAGGAAATTGCATCGATTCAATTTGTAGCAGTAACGGCTCTACAACAAGATTTTTTTATTAGAACTAAGCTTGTCATATTCAAATTCCGATAGTAGAAAACATATAGATAGGTATTTCAAAAGAAATTCAAAGAGAACATTTTTCTTTATAGAAAAAATCCATAACTTTATTCAGGTATGCCTAGTCATTCATTATTTATCTCGTTATTTATTGTAAGTATGCTAGCCCAAAAACATAAATCGGATAAATTAGATATTTTTATTAACCCTAGAAGAGATCACGCTTAATTTATCGCACATTAGCTGACGATTTTAGTGTAAAAGTTGTCAAAGTATGTAATATTATTCTAAAAACAGTACTTTTACTAGCAGGTTACCTGCATCCATTTGTTCACTTTAAATCATTATTTGAGGTTCAAAAAAACTTCCCATTCCCTGTTTTTAAATTTCAATACAAAAACCAAGTGAACTGATACTACCCTCGCTTTTATGGTCAGAATATAAAAGGTTGTAACTCCATGAAATACATAATAGCATGTACAGGGTTATCCAACCAAGACTGGACAAGGCGATTTTTTGACTTTTCCTGTACTTTTATAAAAAAACTGAAATAGCCATCTTAAGTCATTTTCTACCGCGAATTCGAAAATCTTCAGCAAAAAACAATTGAACATCAAACAAAAGTACTAGGGGTCACTTTGATATTTTTTTAAATGGGATGCCGTATTTTTAATGAGCTTATCCGATTTCTCATATAAATTTTGATCTAAAATGTTGGATTTTTAATTCAAAAACGCCTTTTTTCTTCAGTTTTAAATTCGGAAAATGTTCGTCTACCGTAAGATTAATACCTGATAGATGGATACCCGTTTCACCTGTTCACCCTTTAACCTGCTTTAAAGCGTCCGTCAGTTAGACAAAATAATCAAGTTTCAAATTTCTATATATTTTTCACGAATTAATTACAAATTTAGTAGTTTTTGCAAATCTATTATTGCTTACGGATAAAAAAAGTATGACATATTAGAAAAAACTATAAACTAAAGTGAATAACTTTAATCTCAATAATATAATTGTTCTATGTGTCCTCCATTATTTTCAAAACATGACCGATGCCCCCTTTTCAATCTCTCCAAAGAATCTCTTACAATATTTTGGTCCTGGTTAAGTCTATTAATTTCATTTATAATTTTTTGCTGAATGTCCTCCAGACTTCTGTTGGGTCGTTGATAAACTACATTTTTTAAATGACCCCATAAAAATGTATCCATTGGCGTGATATCGGGGCTATTTGGTAGCCAATGAATTGTTCCGTTACGGCCAATCCACTGATTGTAACGCTCGTTTAGGTATGTTACCACTTCTCGAACTGCATGAGGCGGAGCACCATCCTGCTGCCAAATGATATTGTTGTAGGCTTGCAATGGCAACCTTTCCAAGAAATCCTCGATATCGTTATGAAGAAAATGGAGGTATCTTTGGCCTGTTAAAGAGCCACGATAAAATAGTGGTCCAATAATTCGATTTTCTAACATCCCACACCAAATACTAAGTGAGCTCCAACCTTGAAACTTTATCATTTCATATCTATGAGGGTTAACTGCTGCCCAGTATCTTGTATTTTTCCGATTGTATACCCCCGATGTTGTAAATGACGCTTCGTCACTCCATAGAATTTTATTATATAAATTATAATCTTCGTCTTGCTCTCTCATCAGCATTGAAGCAACAAATCGAAATCGCAGTTCTTTTTGAAGCTGTGTTAAGTATTGAACGGGAAGGATGCAATATGGTTTTAGACCACATTTTTTTAAAGTTCTGTGAACTGTTCCATAGCTTACTCTCCGGAGCCCTGGACCATACCTTACTTCTCGTACCGCTTGCGGAATAGAACTCTTCGGATTTATAGTAAAATATTGAACAATAGCTCGATCCCTTATATTCCGTCTTTTCATCTTTCTTGGCTTATCTTTCAATGTCTTACTTTCTTCAAATAGGGTCTTAATTCTGAGAATTGTATCCACTGAAATGTGTTTCTGGAAACTCTCAAAAAATGTTCTTTGTGTTTGTCGAGCATTCTCTCCACTTTTGTAATATAATTTTATTACATTTAGCCGTTCTTCTAAAGAATATTTCATTATTTGTAATTAATTCGTGAAAAATATATAGAAATTTGAAACTTGATTATTTTGTCTAACTGACGGACGCTTTAAAGCAGGTTAAAGGGTGAACAGGTAAAACGGGTATCCATCTATCAGGTATTAATCTTACGGTAGACGAACATTTTCCGAATTTAAAACTGAAGAAAAAAGGCGGTTTTGAATTAAAAATCCAACATTTTAGATCAAAATTTATATGAGAAATCGGATAAGCTCATTAAAAATACGGCATCCCATTTAAAAAAATATCAAAGTGACCCCTAGTACTTTTGTTTGATGTTCAATTGTTTTTTGCTGAAGATATTCGAATTCGCGGGAGAAAATGACTTAAGATGGCTATTTCAGTTTTTTTATAAAAGTACAGGAAAAGTCAAAAAATCGCCTTGTCTAGTCTTGGTTGGATAACCCTGTACATATATAAATGGTTTTATTTCTTACATTTCTTCTTGTTTTGGTGGTAGAAGTACTGATAAAGTGACAGTCGAGGCAGCGCCGGATTAAAGGTTTCGTAGGCCCTAGGCACCAGTGGTGAATTTTAGATTTTAATTCGGGGAGGTTCACTAACGGGTTGCGGAACAAAATGCGCCGCAGGCGAAAATGTTTTGGGTGCCACGCCCTAATTTTACCAAGAAATAACAAAATTTACAAATTAAGTGGTTTCCTAAACATTTCTATGCGTTTGAAGGGCCCAATGGATGCCCATGCCCTGATGAAGTTGCTGACGTCGCTGTTTTTACAGATAAAGTTAAAAACATCACATTTAATATATGGTCAAAAGTTGTTAATTAAAAAAAACTTACAAAATAATTTAGAAATATTAGCTTTTTATTGAACAAAACTAACTTTTTGCCATCGAAAATAATTGCTAGTCTCAAGTTTCCCAAATGTAAATGTTGCTTTTCGCATATACCTTTTAATGCTGGGGTCAAATGCGGAACGTGACAGGTCGTTTTCTAAACTGAACCTTATCAAAAATTGTATGCGTTCAACTATGGGCCAAGAGAGAGTTTCTTCACTAGGCCTACTATGTATTGAAAGTGATTTGACTCGCGAGATGGACTTCGACGACATACTGCATAAATTCGTCGAATCAAAATCACGAAAAAAAAAACTTATTGTAAAAATATTTGTAAAAAGGTTGTTAAAACTGTTATAAGGTTTTTTGTATTACATTGTAGTTTGCCTCTGTGTCTGTGAACTCTTTTTCTTATTGTGGAATACAGTATTAATCCTTTTTTTGTGTCTACTTTTATTATATTTTATGATCGTAGGCCCTTCGCGTTTCGTAGGCCCTAGGCAAGTGCCTAATGTGCCTTATGGATAATCCGGGCCTGAGTCGAGGAATAGACATTTTTAAATAAATTAAATTCAGGGGCCCAAGTAATTGCCGACAGAGGCTTTAAGCATCTAGAAGACCAACTTGCAGCCAATAATGATGAACTTGTTAGACCACCATCTGTCTCATCCTGCCAAACAAATTAAAGAAGTTAAGGAATCAGAAAGGATTGCCAGCTTAAGAATACGTGTAGAGCGGATTTCCAGAATATGGGAATTCTATTCTATTCTTCAAACCTAGCAGGTTTCATTTAAGTTTGTTTAAATATTTAAATTCAATAATGCAAATAGTTTGTGACGTAGTGAATTTAGAATATTATGTAGTGAAATAAACAAAAATTATAATTCATATCCTTTTGTTTTAAAAATATTTCACCCAAAATTCATTGTAGTTGTTTTATTACAGATTTAACAAGTTTTTCATCAAAACTGCAACATTTGATTGTTATTTTTTCTGATTTTTTAAAATACGGATTCGACATGACAAGAACTCCATGAATTCTTTTACTGAGACATATTTGTATTTGAATTTGATGTAAGCATTTTCCTTAATATTTCCCTCTGAATCTATGTAATTTAAACATGATTTTTTGGCTGCTGGCTTTTTAAAACTTTTAAACTACAAACTCTCCAAATAATAATAATAAACATGTACATTGGAGACAAACACCTCCTTCAGATGGATTATAATGGTGTAGTGACTACTGTGTAGCAGTTAGCAAACCTAAGTTTGTTCACGTGCCGTGATGTTTATGCAGAATGACGTTCCGAGTCGAACGAACCGCTTTTTACTGAAACCCTATCTGTAACATGGAATATCTAAGGATTAGATATAATAAGGAAGCTAAAGTTTTAACAGCTTATCCAGATTATTGAATTTTATTGAAAACCATAAAAAAAATTACAAAAAAAAATATCGGTAACAAGCCTATTCAAAGGAAATAAATAAAAGATATAGTTAATTTTCACAGAAAGAATGAGCTTACATTCAACGAGTAAGTCAAAGAAACAACAAAGGTTAAATTTTGGGATATTTACAGGCCCATAAATCAATATTAGGGTAATATTATATTTTCTTCAACTATGTTCTTTATATTAACTTAGGTAAAACCACATTTCAGCAAATTTGGCAGACTTCTGTGCAAATATAAACAATTTATTTTCGGGTCGCTTATTTTCACTACACGGCAAAGTAATTTGCTCTGTTAATATTTGAATTCGTACATCTACGCCCCTTTTGGTGTGGTGGTGAGCTCATTCTCCGGCACATGTGTGTCAAGAGGTAGTAAAACGTGAAATGCAGGATATAGTGCAGGGGCAAAATGTTACACGTAAAGGGTGGATCGCATTATTTACAACATGAGACTGTCATTAATTAGCCAGCCGTGTAAAGTGGTTTTAGCAAAATCACAACTTAATTTTACTTTAAGAAATTGTCAGAAGAGGAGCGTAAAGAAATGTAAAATTTTTGTATTGACCTACTTTAGTCATTAAATAAATAAATAAATTTTTATTTCAAGAGATCGACGTCTACAAAAAATAAATCTGGATAGCTTGCACCTTAAACTAAAAAAAAGTACTCTTGTTTATTGTCGATTAAATGAACCGTTTTCGAGAAAAAGAATAATAAACGAATAGTTGCAGAAGACCTATGCTCGCAAAAAATGTGCGTTTTGTTTATTTATCGGCACCAAAAAACGTCTTCTTGTTGCAAACGTTACTATGGTACGAAATAAATAAAATATCCTGCAATTTAGAACTTGTCATCTTTCACATCGCTGACACATTGGTTCTTTAATTCGCTATTAATTTAGTGATTTTTGGATTTCGTGGTGAATTTAATTGTGAATTATTTCGAACTATGAAATACACGTTCATTGAGTATGCAGATATGCATCTGATGTATGGTCTTGCGTCTTGCAATATTTTGCAGGCCTGAAGGTTATATCACGAAAAATTTCCTAATTGCACTATGCCAAACCAGAAAACATTTTAACGAGTTCAGCAAAGTCTGTGAGTATATAAGTATTAATTTTTCTCTTAATAATAAAAATATGCTGTTCACAAATATTTATCGGCCTCCCTCCTCCAATATCAACAATTTTACTGACTGGCTGGAAAATTTTTTTGCCTTGACTGTACCATTCTATGATCGTGTTATATTTACGGGAGACCTGAACATAGACCTCTTAAAAGATTATGCTCCTGAAACTAACTTTGAAAAACTAATTGACACTTTTAATTTAAAGCAATTAATTAAAGACCCAACACGAATAAGTGTCTCTAATAATAATAGTACTCTCGTTGATATTATTATAGCAAATAACAATTTGGATGTTAAGGAAAATGCTTCTATCATTATATCGGAGGAGGTGTCCGATCATAACTCAGTTTGTTCAATTGTAAAATTACCCAAAAGTCAGAATAGATATAAATTTGTTTAATTTCGAGATTACAATAACATAAATTTTGCAGATTTTGAAAATGATGCTCAACAATTACAGTGGGATCAATTATATTATTCTCTAGATATCAACAATAAACTCAAGATTTAATTAATAAATATGCACCTATGCAGCGGACAAGAATCAAAGAAAAAAACCTTTCACACCGTGGATTACTAATAATATTAAGCTTCTAATGAAATTAAGAGATAAAGCTCATAGGAAATACCTGAAGCAAAAAACAGAAGGAAACCTCCAGTATTATAGACAAATTAAAAATTTTACTAAACACGCTATTACTAGGGAAAAAATATTATATTTTAATTTAATGTCTCAAAAAAAATGGAAAGGACTTTTGGAGTCATGTTAATAGATTAAATTTAACTCGCGACAAGAATTTTAGCTTTCCCGAGGAGTATTCTGATGCAACGATTCTCAATAACCATTTTGCAAGTTGTAACGCCGTATTAGACTCTACATCAGAGGAAGAAATATAACTTTATAAATTAAGTAGGCATACAAATGCAACATTACAAATAAATTTTAAATTATTGGACGAGTTAGATTTCAAAAAACTTTTAAACACCATAAATACGAATGCTATCGGTGAGGATTCATTATCAATAAAAGACGTAAGATCTTGTCTTTAGTCTTTTTGTCTAAAGCTACTAAATTTTTATCAGGAAGACCAGCCCTATCATTTAAGATTATTATATACAGGGTGTTCCATAAGAAAAACTATAGTTTTGTTTGCTACGTCTTTCTGCAACACCCTATATATATTAAAACTATTTCATAAAAAACCTTACGTTGCACACTACAACTTTTGTATTTACCATTTTTTCTAATACCATTGGATAAAAAAGTTAAAGGTAAAAAGTTAAACCCTGTACCATTCGTAGAGCCAGAACGCTTGTGAATGGACAACTTCGTTTGGAGTTCCTCCAGAACGCTTTCTAGGATTTAATAGAGCAGTTGTCACTTGAAACCCGCCGAAACATGTACTTCATGCACGATGGGGCACCACCTTATTTCAGCGTTGGTGTGCAGGAGCACTTGAATACCGTCTATCCAAACCATTGGATAGGGAGAGGAGGACCTATTGCCCATCCTCCTCGATCTCCCGACCTAACGCCATTGGATATTTACTTGTGGGGACACCTGAGATATCTGGTGTATTCCACTCTGGTCGGCACTAAGGAGGAGCTTCTACAGAGAATCACGTTTCATTGTGATGTGATAAGAACCAAGGCTGAGTTATTGTGGCGGGTACAAGAGTCCTCAATTCGTCGCGCCTGTGAGTGTATCAGACTTCACGAAGCCCATCTTGAACCCTATTATTAGGTTTTTTAATAATTTCGTTAAGGTTCCTCCTATTACATCACTGCGTTTTTTTTTTTTTAATTTTTTTATTTTTTCGGATTAAACAGCTTAAAATGAAACCTTCCTGTTGTTTGAATATTTTTCGTATTACGTTTTGTTGTCGAGTTTGTCCAAGTTCAAAGTAGAAAGTTCCTCATTATTAAGCCCACAGCAGTCCTTATAAAACCATTGATTACAGTCTCCAACACATTGAATCTTGTAAGGCAACTTCGTAATATTAATCATGCAATGGAGACAGACCAGTGTTTTCTTTTTTTTTATCGACAACATAATAATAGTTATAGAGTCTGACTCTGGTACGGTTCGAAATTTGAGCGGGCAAAAATGGTATGTATATACTATTACCACGGGGTAAGAGTCGGAACATCAAGCACGCTGATATATATCCCTCGGTTAAATTGCTAACTTAGACAAATATATTGTTCGAAAACAGGAGCTTCGTGACTGAGCCAGGATCTTCCTCTATGTACTGCAGCCTCAATTAATCACTATGGACGCACCGTTTTAAACACTAACAATTTACGCAAACAACGGGTCTGAAGGTAGAGCCCAAACAAACTGGCGAAACTCCGCTCATTAACGTTCTCCATGGGCTCTTGGTGAAAAAAAAAGATCAAAAGAAAATATTTAAAATGTTAATTGTAGATGCCAATTGGATCTAAATCTAAAAATTTCTGGTCATTCCTTTAGATGTGTACCCAGAAACGTTGCAGAAAATGTCTGCGCCTGGGCTGTAATGATGGCAATGGTAACGAGTGGTTACGTTCGTCAGATTTTTTCCAGGCTTAATAGCAAAGTCAGGTAAATTATTTAGTCCGAGTTTTATACAGAGTGGCAAAGAAGTCGCGCATATTGCCTGAAACTATTGAATTACCTCGTATACGAAAAAGGGACCTTTATAAAAGTTGTTCAGTAAATTATTCTCCACGTTTCTACCTGCATGAATTTTTACTGTCATTTCTGGTTTGGTTGCCATAGAGACCAACTTACTTTTTTCCAAATGGAACTCCCTGCATATGTTTGCATATTTGGAATCTACTGGGAAAACTCTGAATTTTTTGTATTTCATATTTTTATTTATTTAAAATTTATAATAACAAAATAAGAAGCCTTGAAAATCGAACAACTTAATATCGGAATAATAAACAAGTGAAACCTTTTCAGTGGATTAGGTGTTCAATATGACTACTACTTTCTGCTAAGCAAGGCGCCAGCCGATCCCTGAACCCGTCTAAGACGTTTAAAAGGAAGTCCTCTGGAATGGCCCGAATTTCAGCACTAATTCTGACTTTTAGAGATTCTGAGTCATTGGGACGGTTAACGTAGACTTTGTTCTTTAGGTGTCCTCACAAAATGAAGTCGAGCGGGGTTAAGTCCGGGAATCGCGCTGGCCAGTCAGTAGCACCTCTGCTGCTTATCCAACGTCCTGGAAATTTTTCGCTTATGTATTGTCTAACAATTGCCGCATAATGCGCAGGTGCTTGATGTTGCTGAAACTAGTGATGGGAAGTTTAATTCACTTTGCCGACTTCAATTTTTCGATCTCGTTCAATAAAGTGAATAACACAAAAGACTAGTTCGTATAGTTCATTTAGTTCGCTGATTTATACTCGTACACGCACAGTGAAGTAAAAGAAATATATAAGGGTAATAATATAAATAACAATAAAACCTAGTAAATAAATAAAAAAGAAGCATGTTGGTTCGTGGAGATTACAGTGCAACTATACCGTTCTTTACTCTATAAAAGTCTCGATAAATATGATAAATGTTATCTCTAGCCACGGCGCATCGAATCGCTATCTTGGTCGAGGTGTCCGTGAGGCAGCAGTCCACCTGTCCGACAGCCGACACCATCGATCGGTCTTCAGGCTCCGGGTAGTTCAGGATCTGCTTCACGGTCGCTTCGCTCTCGTTCGCGTTCTGCGTCTAGTACAAGGCGTGGTGGGAATTCCCACCACGGTACAAGGCTTTAGTTCGCGTTAATTCAATCTTTAAAGAAATACTTATTGAATCTTTTAGTTCAGTTATTAGATTCGATCTTTTGCACTAGTTCGTTCGCAAACTACACACCTCTAGCTGAAACCATACCTGTTTATTTATGCCATTCAGATATTTTTCGCCATTCAAATTACCATCTATGAAAGAAGGTCCCACAATATGTCTACCAACTATCCCCAAACATTAACTTTTTCGGGCCTCTGGGTATGACCTTCCTGGAACCAGTGAGTATTCTCAGCAGTCCAATAACGATAACTGTGTCTATTAACAATGCCATTTAAATAGAAAGTAGCTTCATTCCAGAAAATGATATTTGTTGCAAAGTTGTTATCGTTATTGCATCTTTCCATCATCATCTCACAAAATTTAGCTATTCCATCAAAATCGTCCTCGTTTAACTCGTACAACAACTTTATCTTGTAAGGATGCAACTTATCCTGCTTAAACAAAATTTTTACTGACTGATGAGACACATTAAAATCCATTGCCATTGGCCTGGATGATTGTGTTGGATTTTCATGTATTTAGAGCATGATAATTTAAACTCTGTCTCCCCCGGTTGCTGTTTTAGGTCGACCTGATCTGGCGGCTTCTACTCAATACACTGTTAACTAATTTATTGGAGGCCTATTTGGATATAATTCATTGAAAAGTTGACAAACCTGCTCTTGCGATCTCTTCATATTTCCGTAGCCGCTTATTATTAAAATTTCAACTCGTTGTTTCTTATTCAGATGAACCATAGTGTAAACAAATTGGAACTTAGACAACAGAAAATTAAACAGGAACTCAAAATTGACACCTCTTAGGTCGCTGTCATGAAAACACTTTGACTCAACGGGTATGGGTATTAGGTAGGAATAATTATAATTAGGAAGTTTTTCATTCTTGAGCTGTCATTATCTCGGTTTGCAGATAGATAAAAATTTGAGATACAAAAATTCAGGTTAGTTCCATTTAAAAAAAGTAAGCTAGTCTCTATGGCAACCAAACCAGAAATGACGGAAAAAATTCATGCAGGTAGAAATGTGGGGAATAATTTACTGAATACCTTTTATACAGGTCACTTTTTCGCATACGAGGTAATTCAAAAGTTACAGGCATTCGGCGCGACTTATTTGCCACTCTGTAAAAGGATCCAAATTTTGTAGTCAAACTTACTTTCATACTTTTTGGTATACTATATTAATTAATAGTAAATCTTTAGGCCATTTAGATTATTTTAGGAAATAATACTTTTCTTAAAATATTTTAACAAGAAACTCCGATTTACTCCTAAATATTTTGCATGCAATAAGCCTACGCAAGCTTGGCTCGTGTTTTAGTATATTTAAGCTCACGTAGAAAAGCAATAAATAAAGAGATAAATTCGTTATCGAAACAGATAGGCAGTATTAAATAATACCGCCTCAGGTGGACTTTTCTGTTTATGCACCCTATATATCTCTATTACTATCTCTAAGGCTATAAAGCATCAGAGTTATGAATATCAAAATAGCAATAAATATTTATGTTCATGTGCAGGTATAGTGGCTTTTTTGAATTAATATTCTAAAAGGAGAAACAATATGTTCGTGAAAACCAATCCCTTTTTTTTATTTCATATTTGATTATTCGAGTAAAGCTGGTCCCACACCTACGCGGCCGCGGCCTGACTAATTGAATATGGTCAATTTTATCAAATCACACCAAGCGGGGTCACACGCTATTTCTGCGGTCTGTGTTATTAAAAAAGACCGGATTATATGCGACCAATAACCTTTAGGATATGAGCATATGTATGTATATATTTTTTAAAATATAATATGACACATATCTGCAAGACGCAAAGAAATGTTCAATAAATGTAAAGTCCATCCGAACATATTACGTTTGACCTAATGACTGCAATAATATTTTTATTATATTGTAAACACCCAAAGAAACCCCGCTACCTGTTCGATTGCCAAACCTTCGTTTTTAAAGAATTTCTTGGTAAAATTACGGATATAAAACTGTCGATGAGCGTGCCAACCAGAGAAATCTACCTGGCCCCAGCTGGCATCACTGTTTATATTACTGAAAAGAAATAAAAAAAAAGCCATAGTAATATCTTATATTACCAATGTTTATTATGTTTACGTTTACCATTACTTATATTATATGTACATTAATTTATTATAAGTACAAAACAAGTGTGAAAAGTTTGCGTGCGGAAAAGGGCAACTGCTTGTACGCATGTAGGTAAAAGTAATAATAACAATTAATATACCTACTTAAATTATTATTATTATTATTGTTAACCGTGATTTTAAAGAATCTAACGTGGGCACAACATTTTTTCGATACATTTGGTGTATTTTCCTGCAAATAACATCTTTGTCACAATTATCTACGCACTTCTATTTTTTGCTACCTTCGCGAACTTTTCTTTTAAAATGTCCTTTTAGCATAATATCTCGTACCGTCGATAATGGAACTTTCGTCATTTCACTTGTATTTTCAATGACAATTACTTTAGGGTGGCTGCTCTTTAATAACGATTCACATACATTTTTGACGATCACTTTGGCGTCAGAAGACAAATGCTTCCTGGAATGTTTAGGGTAGCTAAATATCGCAATAGCTGAAGATTCCCAAGGTCTCCACATATTTTTAATAATAACTTGTTGCACACTGTTTGAAAGTAAAATAGATAGGTACTAATCTATTTTGAATATTATGTTTACTATTTATATAAGCTATATAAACAGGTAAAGTTTTGAGAAATATGCTAATAATTAAGTTGTTTCTAGAAGACCTTAATAAGACAGTTCATTAATTTTGATAACAAATCAAGTGATGCACCTATCTATTGTTATTATAAACTGGCATTAAAAATAAATGTGGGTTGATACGTCTCTGCGAAAGCGAGATCCGAGTTTATGAGGGGTTTTATTGCAGTCATTAAGCCAAAGGAAATATGTTGGGAAGTACTTTACAGTACTAAGAAAATTGTAATATGACTTATTGTTTAATTAAATTGGGTTTTTTTGCTAAACTAAGACATTGGGTATTGAATAGAAACCATTAAAAAACAGTTGAACGTGTATAAATTTTATTTTAATCTGCATTATGGTACAAATACAAATATTTAATATCGCCATTAATATTAGTCCGCAGAGCTATAATATGCGCTAGCTACAATATGTAGTTTAAGGATTTTTACTAAAAAAGTTTGTCTTCGATCACTATGTTGTTTCTATAATGAAAAAGATCTTTCTGTATATAAATGAAACAATGCAGTCTTTCTTCACAGTTTAATAAATGAAAGTGAAATAAAGGCCCCTTACATGTTTCGAGTGCATAAGCACTCATCATCAACCAAAATGGATTAGACAAAGTTAAGAACGAAAAATGAATATAAAATAAATTTTAAGTAGGACTTACTTATATGAATATAGTATTAGTTAAAAATGTAAAATTTTGATTAGTGAAGAAACATTGTGGATAAAGATAATAAATTGAGCTAAAACATTTTGAAGGCAAAGGTGTTTTTATATTTTAAATTTTTTATGAAGTCTTTTAGTCTTTTTCAAGTTTAATTGTGATATAAATATTAAAAAATTATTTTAATTTTTGAAAATTAGATGTCGTTTTACTGTCACTGATTTCACTATTTTTCTAAATTCCCTACATTCATCTATTACATTTGCTACAGAACTGGATGTAAACAATTTACTTCCGTTCTTAGATTTGCAACTTACCAGATCTAACAATAAAATAGAATTTAGTATCTATCGCAAACCTACTAATACTGACTCTATAATCCCATACTCTTCTAACTATCCACACACTCAAAAGTTTGTTGCATTCCACTCATTATTTTCATGTCTCTTCTCCATACCACTCAATCAAACTTTAAATCTGAATTAAACATAATAAACCAGATTGGTACTAATAGTGGCTACCCCAAAAGATTGATTAATAAAATGTATTATAAGCATTTAAATAAACACATTAACAAACAGCTTATATATAAAGAACCAACAAATAAGAAGTTGTTTTTCCGGTTCTTTCTGGGGGCCCATCTTATATAAATTAAAAAAACATATTCCAACATCTCCAAGCTTTTGATTTCAATATCAGTTTTACAACTAAACACTCACTAGGCTCATTCATTTGTGATTCCAAAGACCATATACCCCCTTCCGATAGGTCTGGTGTGTATGAGGTGAGTTGTTCGACTAAGGGTTGTTCTACCTCCTGTATTGGACAAGCAGGGAGAAAATTTAAAATCGGCATCAATGAATATTGTAAAGAAATAGTAGGAGCTTTTAACCTTAACTTATCCCCTTCTAAGATCAAGTCCAATTTTTTGAGACGTGTATCTACATACAAACATAATTTTAACCTAGATACAAACACCAAATTCTTATATTTCTGTAACAAAATCAATAAATTAGACCTTCTTGAAATAACGGAAATAAATAAAATAATGAAACATCCTAACATAGATTGTCTTAATGATCAAATCATTCATAGCAATACCAATTTTTTTAATGCTTTGAATCTGTGTTAATTAAAATTATGATTTAGTCCCTTTTACACAACACTTACCTCTTCCTATCTCTGCTCAATACTTTCTAGCTCCTCTTACATATTTGGATTATATCTAACCAAATGTTTGAAGTTTAAAACGTTTTCATTATTTTTCAATATTCTTGTTAAAATATTTTTTAAAAAATCTAGATTTCCTATATTTACTGTCAGCTAGTGTCAGTGTCACCCCCATCCCTCTCAAGTGTTTTCTCTAGTGCAGCCTTTTATTACCCTCCGATAGACATTTATAACCCACTTTCAACCAGAGCATTAAATTTGGAATATAAGGGCTTCAAATACGGGTTGGTCAACCTAATTAGAGGAATATAAGCAGCCGAATTTGCTCTGCACAAATCTTCATTAAATTCTGACTGGTCAATATGATTATTAGAATTTGCTTCAAGAGGCTACTTCAACGGTGAGTGAACATGACTAGATTTCATTTTTTTAGCATTAGTAATATATGAGGGCGTCTTTACGTGTTAGTCTACTTGGAATTTCTTAAAGCAGCAATTAACTCTTGAACAAGCCTTGCAGAAAATACGATACATGCGATACTAGGATTACTAGGTTTATTGTATTTTGCACATGATCGCAATTTAGACTTACACTTTAGTTGAGTGTACTACAGTAATACTTACTACAACAACCACAATGATACTGATAAACTGAATATGAAAAAATGGTTACAGAAGATGTCGAAAAAGAAATTAAATTAGAATTAGCTACTTAGGTATGCAGATTAAGGTTAAACTTATGTTTTGTAATCTAGTTATTATATGATATACTTAGATGTTAAAATATCCCTATATTTACATTGTAAAGAATATACAAATTGTAAAATAAAATTTGTGCCAATTAAAATTTTGAATTTGTCACTTATCAGTTAATTGTCTAACATAATTATTATATTTCACCTTATTATTAGAGTGAATAAATATCATCACTAAAAAAAAATTTAAGGAGATTTAATCAAGTTATAATATTCTTCTGCAGACTTCTTTCCACCTACCCCGGTTATGAATTTATTTAACTATTTGAATGATATGCTATTAGAACATCGACTATTCAATATTACTGCCTCTGCGGACATTTCTGTTGAAACACCATAAATAGCTCTACGCCCGAGGCTATAACGTATAATACCAAACACGCTCTAAATATTGAAATACCAATAAATATTTATCTTTTCGCGCAAATATACAGAAATTTTGATTTAATATCCTGCGAGTATATTTGTTGTGGATGAATAGGGAAATTGTAATCTAATTTTATACGCAGCAATGACGGTCATAGGGTTATACGAAAAAAAAACAATAATTGTTAAAAAAATATATTGTATAAAAGCAGCTGCTTAAACTACATTTAAAATAATAAGGATATGTTAAGTAATACTTAGTTTTAATGGCAGATCGGGCGACTCTAACTAAGATTAAATAATTATATATCTGCGAACCTCCCAAATACGCCCGCACACTTCTTCACGAGGGTCGAACAGCTCCCTCATACTTGCCACCAAAAGGCTGGCATATATCTCTGCTTGGAAAACCATCGCAAACCTTCCCAGTGGGTAGCTTCTTCTTATATTGATATTTTCCAAGTATACTCCTGCCTCTGAGGATTCAGTTCCAGCCATGCGCGACCCATCGGTGTAGTATACCAAAGCATCATCAGGGAACTGTAGGTACCTGCTCTTCCTCCCATTGTTCCCTACTAGGGATAGTAAGAGTGAACTTCCTCTTCAGCTTCAGCGCTCCTTCAACTGGCAACTGAAGGAAGTATTGGGATTTCTCTTTCCACCGTCGGAGCTATCCTAGTGTATCCTAAATCGCCCACTCCATTCCAGCATACAGCGGCCCGCATTCTTAGGTATGCGCCATTGTCTTCTTCAAAATACATACAGAGAGGCTCGGCAACCCCAGCAGGACATCCAATGCAGCCGTAGGTGTGGCTCTCATGGCTCCGCTTATGCCTAAGCCTGCAAGCCTCTGCACTTTTGCCAATCTGGCGCGCACGGTGACCTTTTCCACTCCAGGCGATCAAACCACAGAGCCATAAGCGACTCTCGGTCTGATGACCGCCGTGTAGAGCCAGCGTATGATATGGGGGTTTAAACCTCAGCTGGCACCCAGTTCACGTCGGAGTTGCCACATTGTCGACATGCGCTCTCCACGTCAGCTTCTGGTCAAAACTAACTAACCTGACTTCTAAATATTTGACTTTCAGCATCAATGTAAGAAATTTCCCATACAATTAAGGCGCCTTAAACTTATTTATGTTCCCCCTTTTTATGAACAGGATCATCTCGGTCTTCTCTGGATTCGCCGATAGTCTCGTCTTCTCACACCTTTCCTCTTAGTATTTTGCAAGCTGTCTGTATCCAATCGCACACCATACCCAGAAACTTCCCCGTTACAAGAACGAGTCTATCATCCGCGTATGAGTAAGCCAGCTTCAGCGAGCGTCATCATCAGGCCGTCCATAACCAGACACCCATAGGTGAAGCAATAGGCAGCCGCCCTGTGGGCAGCCGCCTCTCACTCCAATCTCCAGCCGAACGTTTCTAATAGTAGCGCTGAACTGCCGCTCCTTGAGTGCAGATCCAATCCAATAACCGCCGACGGCGCTTCCCTCGTTCTCAGAGAATCGCAAATAGTCGACGGTTTAGCTTTATCGAAAGCACCTTCCACATCAAAGAATACCGCCAGAGCGACGTTCTTATAGTGTAGGGCCCTCTCTACCTTTGCTGACACAGCATGGATTGCTGTCTCTGTTGACCGTCCACGCCGGTAGGCATGTTGACTATCATGTATAGGATGCGCTTTTAGCACAACCTTTACCATATTCCTATTGACCATCTTTTCTAGTGTCTTCATGAGAAAAGAGGTTAAACTTATTGGCCTAAAGGCCCTCGTGATCGAGAAGTCAGTCCTACTATTCTAAGGAATGAAAGTGACCCTTGCTGATCGCCAGGCTTTTGGTGCGTATACCAAAGTAATGCTGGCCCGAAAAATACTTTCTAGATAAGGGAGCAGAATCTCCAGACCTTTATGACGCCGAACTGGGAACACACCATCTGGTCCCGCTGTCTTGTACGTACTGAACCGTCCAGATTATCGTCGGGCATCACCCAATCCGCCCTCGGAATCGGTGGTGCGACCTCCTTAGCAGCCGGTGTCGGTCTGCGACCAGGGAAGTGAACGTCCAGTAGGTATCTAACTTACTCCTCACTGGAACTGGTCCATGTCCCGTCCTGTCTTTTTAAGAATACAATGATCCCTCTGCTCTCGCAGCTGAGGATTTTACCCAGTCGGGCGACCTCCAGCAAAGAATCGAGTTCTCCACAGAAGGCCCTCCACGATTTCCTCTTCCTGCGGCGAAGTTCCCTTTTTCTTTTTCAATCATTCAAATATACTTTATTGTCCAAAGAATACAAAATTCTCATTGACAAAATCTATCTATATATATATCTATCTATATCATTTAATAATAACAATAATATGGGTAGGCATTAAAATTTGGTTATTCAATTAAAATTTGGTTATTTACGGTATGTCAACAATTATCTAAAGATGTTAAATAAAACTTTTAAAGAAAATGGCAAAGAAGACGAGCAAAGAATCAAGAGGTCTCGATTCCTATACAGCATTGTTGTGTTACTGCACACTCCATAGTGGAACCAAAATACTTTTTATAAACCCTTCTTGCCTCTACGTAGACGTCCCAGTCCTCCTTCGACCCGCTCTTCATTGCTCTATTCAGGGCTTGTCTGCTAGCTTTCGCTATGTCACGACTAGGTTTTACTCTTATGTGTGAGTTTGTTATTTGTTAGTTTGTCGACACGTCTGAACCTCTGTAACAGTTTGTAATAATTTTTAAGAAAAATTCAGTTACTGTTGGTGTTCTAAAATCTTGGTGTAAAATACGAGTCATCGTGTACCCAGGGACATTTGAAATAAATTTCAATGCCCTATTTTAAATAACCTGGAACTTATTCAGCTCCGTTCTGCCTATACAGTCTACTCCGCCTTTGAAGCAGGGGTAGATTGGCGCAATGCAAGCTTGATTCTATTGATTCAATTCAACCTCCAGTTCAGTCTCTGGTCAAAGACAAGTCCCAGGTATTTGACCTCCTGGCACCAGTTCACTGGGACTCTATTGACTCTGAACCTTGTTTCAGGTGTACGCACCTGACTTTTAGAGAAAAGATGACTTTCGTCTTGGCGAGATATGTCCTAGTAACTGTGCCCCTAGCGGCCATCTTGGAAACTTGCAAATATATTCTCCAGTAATATCTTTTGGTCGATTTAATCAATAAAATTTTTTTCTCGAAGCGGCAAGAATTATGGCTTCCATAATATCGTACCTTGCCGACTTTAGTGGGACACCCTGTTGAGCACAACACAATATATTACTACAACATAATATATTTGATAGAATTAAATTATTCTTGCATATAATGAACCAATTAATAACGACCCAGATTATTTATTTTATAAATGGAAACGTTTTTTACGGAAATATATTGCTTAGACTTTTAACACTGGCACAAACAATTATTCAAAATCAATATCCCAATGTCTTACTGCAAGATTGCCAGTATTATGAGTACCTATATTCCATCTCGTTTTCAAGGCTACTAGGCTACCACCCACTCGGAGATGCCCTAGCTCTTCCGCAAGTATAAGCATAAGCGCTTAACTTTGGAAAATTCTGAAAAAATATATACACAATCATTCATTTATATACACATATTAAAGGGTTGTGATGAAGTTTTTGTCAATAAAAGACTCCGTATATGTTTACATTTTTGAATCATTGTAATGCTAGTTTTTCCAAAAGACGGACGTGTATATCTTCACATTTTTGGATTTTACTGTTAATTCTGAAACAAACCGAATGTAATTAGAGGTAGTTTTATATAAATAATGATTAATAAAGCTTAAACTGATAAATGTTTTGGTTACGCATAAACATGCATGAAAAATTTATAAGTACAGATACAAACACAAACACACAACATTGTTAATATACATACTAGCACTGTTGACATTAAGTAACGAGGTGTTTTATACTATCTACATTCAATTAACGGCCACACCAAGCTTTAATTTGCTAAAATGATTAAAATATAATGTCAGCCGCAAATATAATTAATTATTCATTTACATCCATGAGTAAGTTCTTATTTTTAAATAAGATAAAAACATTACAATTTGATATACCAACAAAAAAATCCAATTCAGTTAACTGCTTGGCTTAATAATGAATTTTGTGGGAATTTAAATGCCTCGAAAACTTTACCAACCACGATTGGTAAACTGTTCTCTCATTTGTAGGATTGTAGGAAATGTTTGTCACTTGAAAATAATAAATTATACAGCGTTCTAGACATATGGATATTTTCTTTATTGTTGATTTTACGGAAAAAAGTTATTCCTTATAAAAAGTTCTGCTTGATGCGCAAATAATATTGGCATATCGAAACTTAAGGTATCATGTACAGGGCGGCAAAAAAATATAGAAACATAGAATTACGTTAAGAGGGAAGTACCCTCAATCTTTATTTTAGAGTAAATTGGTATAAGAAAACTTTACTAAGGACTACAAAACGTGGTCAGATACAAATTTTCGATTTAAATATTTTAATTTACGGGGTACCATTAAAAAGCCTTTGGAAAATATTTTTTATTGTATTTCTTTAACAGTTACCTGCAACAATTTTGCAACAACTATGTGCAATAGTATAATAACGAATATTGACATGTTAGTCAAAAATCATTTACTATTTTTAGACTTATTAACAAGAGTTTTCGTTAGTTTCGTCATGGTTGTAAAGTTAACGCTGCAGGAGAAAATAGAAATTGTACTTATCGTCGGAGATCACTATAAACATATTAGGGAAGCCGCACTCATATTTAATACTAGACACCCTGATAAAGTGGTATGTAGCGCAATATATAGCAAACGTAATGAATAAATTTATAGCTACTGGTTCCGTCGAAAATGTATTTAAGAAACAACACAACAAATGGTCCACAACAGAAGAAAATCAATTCAATGTAATGAAAGCGGTTATCGAGAATAGGAAAATTTCTTTAAGAAAACTATTAAAAACTATTCTAGTTGACGTCAAAAAGTCTACTGCTTGTAATATTTAAGAAATAAATAAATTCCAACCATCTAAACCGAAATACAATCCTAGAGATTTTGAATCCCGTTTCCTATATTGCGCGTGGTTCCAAGGCGAGTGTGAAGTTAATCCTTTTTTTGCCAGAAAAATATTATTTCCAGATGAAGCCATGTTTACTTTCAATGGCGTGGTATGCTCCTAAAATTATTCGTGGATAGAGTGACAATAATCCAAATTTTATAATCGAATGCCGTAGTCAATATTCATTTAAAACCAATGTTTGGTTTGGCATTTTTATGGATCGGATCGTTGGACCATACTTTTTTCGACAAAATATGAATGCTGCAATTTACCTGAACTTGTTAAGGATCCAGTTGTCTCAATTTCTTGACGAACTGCCACTAGATATAAGACGTACAATTTGGTATCAACATGATGGAGCCCCATGCCATAGTACTAACACAGTAACTGGGTATTTAAGTGAAGTATTTCCGCACCGTTGGATAGACGTTCAAATATTTCTTGGCCAGCCAGGGCGCCTGACATCAATCCCCTGGACTTTTTTTTATAGGGCCGATTAAAAAAAATGGTGTTTGGGCATAAACCTTTTCAGGATATTGACCATTTTGAAGCAGTAATAACAAACTGTGTTCAAGAAATCACTCCCAATATGATACGGGCGACAGTAAGAGAAATTACAAGGCGTACTATAGTTTGCATGGAAAAAGAAGGGGGGCATCTGGAGACATAATTTTTCAGTTTATTCACATTCACAATTTATTTTTGCTCTAAGGAAATTAAATGTTTTTCATATTCCTGATAGGTAGATAGGTTGATTTTAGAACATGAAATAATCTCGCATTATTCTTTTACGTAATTGGTTTCGAACAAGAGGTAATAAATGTTCAACGCGTTTTTGATGGTACCCTGTAAATTAAAATATTTCAACGAAAAATTGTATCTGACCACGTTTTGTAGTCCTTAGTAAAGTTTTCTTATAACAATTTGCTTTAAAATAAAAATTGAGGGTACTTCCATCCTAACGTAATTCTGTGTTTCTATATTTTCTTGTCGCCCTGAACATGATATCTTAAGTTTTGATATGTCAATATTATTTGCGCATGAAGCAGAACTTTTTATAAAGAATAACTTTTTTTCGTAAAATCAACAATAAAGAAAATTCTCATATGTCTACAACTTTTCTGGACACGCTGTATAACATACTATTTATTTTGATTGAGTTTATTATAATATCCATAACAGTAAATTCATCACATATTCAAGTTAAAAAAAAAGTATGAACTAATATTTAGTTTAGGTAAGTCCTTATCTGAAATGCATAACAACCAATAATGTAAATATAAATAGCTATACAATTTATAAATGCTCTAGCAATTAAGCCTAATTTGCAATGGGTATAGGATTATTTGTCATTCTGGTATTTTGCAGCAAATACTAGCATTTCAATTTAATATTTCACGGGTCGCACATACTAATCAGCAAATTTAAGTGATATAGGGTAATTGGATACCTCATTTTAAATCAACACAAAACTTTGACCTTATAATACTGGGTTGTTAATTGCAAGCGTAAATTTTTTTATTATGTTTTATTATCGTCGCCCTGAGCAGTCCTTGAGGTGTATCTCCATATAGAAAAAGCGTGTAGCTTCTCACCTCACTATCACTATAGCGTCCTAGTTTAAAATTATTACATAAACCATGAGATGTGTGTGTGTGTTTTGGTGTATGGCACTGGTTAAAACCAAATGGCCAGCATCCTCTTGTTAAACATTATAAATTATTTTTTTTTTCTTTCTTTAATAATTATTATCACTGCTTACACATTTCAACTACATGAAGTTCACCAGCTGTGGTCTATTTTAATATATTCTATTTTTAACAGATTCGTCTTACTTACTACTTACGATACTACTTTTTTTTTCTTCTTTCCTTTTTTCTTTTCTTCTTTTTTTTTATATATTTTTTTTTTTGTTGCTGTTGTTTTTTTTTGTCTTATCTATCTTTCTCACATCTTTTTTTTTGAATAAGCGCTGGAATGGTTGTTTCCAGTGTTTTATTTATTACCTCATGGGTTCCTCAGCATTCATATTTTAATTTGCGCCTGTATTATGTATTTATATAAAATATAATAGATTTTAACATTATTTAATGCAATAATGTGCTTAAGGTTAAATGGCTGTTCAACTAAGCCGCTCAATCCATTAAACAAGGTAATCCTGGGATGGGTTAATCTGGAGCACGTTAGAATATGGTGCTCCAAATCACCCACCTCACCGCACTCACAATTGTCATGGTTCAGTAAACCTATCTTTCTTTCATATTTAGGGTATAGAGCATGATTGCTTCTTATTCTAGAAATTACTCTTATAAAACCTCTATTTGCGACAGTGTAAAACCATGGTTTTTGTTGTATCCTAGGGAACATATCTTTATAAACTAAGCCCTTTTCTGAATTATTATATTGCGTCTACCAACTAATTTTCATTCTCTCTTTTGCTTGTCTCAGTATGTCTGAATGTGGTATTTTCATCTGGTTTATAGGAGTTGATATTGTTGCTTCTTTGGCCAGTTTGTCTGCGATCTCATTTCCTCCAATTCCTATGTGTGCTCTCACCCACACACGAACAATGGTTTTATTTGAGTTTTTCAAAAGATGATAAGTACTTAAGATATCTTTTACTAGGTAGTTGGCTGGCGGAATATTTATACAATTTGTTATTTTATTCAGCACACTCTTACTATCCGAAAATATCACAAGCAAACTATTTTCTGTATATTCTAAGGAGTATTTAAGTGCCTCGAGGATAGCCCAAAGTTCTGCAGAGTATATTGAACTGCCGTTGGGTAATCAGTATTTTCTGGAGATTTGTTCACCTGCATGGTAGAAAGCACACCCTGTTCTATTATCTAGAACTGAGCCGTCTGTACAAAATTTGCGCATAATTTGACCCCTTTGTATTTAAATCTTCTAAAAATTTGCTTTTCACGGTGCCAGGATTATCCTGAGTGTGTTCTGATAGAAGTGTTTTTGGTATATCGTTAATGTAAGCGTAATCAAGTTGAAAGTAAGGCAATAGTCTAGAGGAATATATTATTATATTATCTTTAATTTGGGATATCCACGAGTAACCTTCTATAAGTAAAGGGAGTTTTTTTATTTCTCCAATAAGGGTGTGTGAGACCAAGTATGGTAAGTTTATTTATTTTGTCAATTAATGTACTATCCTTAAATAATAATTTTAATAGAAATTTGTCGCTAATAAAGTTCCGTCTTTGAGTTAGAGGTGGTTCTATGGCTTTTGCTTCAAGAATATTTATCGGAGTACTTTTTAAGAGGCCAATACTTTGTCTTAGACACTTGTTTTTTACTTGTTCAAGTTTATTTAAGTGGGTCTCAGCAGCTGACCCATACAGTATCCCTGCATAACCTAAAATTGACCTAATATATGGTTTATAAAATAACAAACATACATTTGGATCCGCTCCCCATTTTTGATGGCTGCAGGCTCTTATGATATTAAGTCCATTTTCTGTTCTTTTAAGTGGTAATTAAACCATGAGATACAAAGTGTTTTAATTTTACCTACAAATTAGATAATAAATAACACAAAACACATTTTTTTATTTTAAAGTACAGATATTGCGGCTAATAATAAAAAATGATATCCTGTAAGTGGCCCCTCTGCTTTTTGGGCATGCTAACATTATTTTCCCTAAGTTTTTGATTTTCAGCAACGCGGCAATGTATTCTCTTAATATTTCATAACGTTTATAGCATTTTTTTTGACATCAAATGTTATGAAATTTTAATTTTCTGACGCCTCTAAAGCTCTTAAAATAAAAGATAAAAGACAGGTGGCCATTTACATCACCTTTTTTCTATTGCTGGGTAACGGAGTTGGCATCGATAGGAGAGAAAAAATAATATTTAATAATTTTCTTTTCTTTTTTCTAAAGTAGTGTTAACGAACGTATTGTCAACAAGAAAATTGTTTTTCAGACTATTTTTGAGTTCGAGTTTATAGTATACAACTCGTATAGAATAGCATTTCTTACCCGTTACTATTAAGAGTAGTAATAATAAGCTGCTCTTCAGTCTATTTCTTAATGCGAGAGAGTAATAAATCATTACTGAACTATAAAACCCAGTGGTCTTCGCCGTATTCCATAGATGCAGTCCAATTATTATTATTTAATTATGTTTATGGTCAGGAGTCCCGAGATCGAGTAGGTAGAGGCACAGGTCGTTTACCTACTATAATAAATAACAATATAACAGGTAGTTTACCTACCTGTGCTTCATTGTTGCAATAATTATTATTCTAATAAACTACCTGCAGTGGCGCCGCTGTCTCCTTACTTTCATTCACCAAACTCGTCTTTCCTTTATATGCAAATTAGGGAGATACTTATTAAGGACGGATTCGGGGTGTGTAGGTCTTAAATATCTAAAATAGGAAATTTTTAAAAACTATCGTAGCAATTTACCTGAAATTTACAATGCAACCCATAAGTTGTCCACTCTGCTTAATGGGCCCTGTCATTGCAAATTTACATTTTATTGAGCTAAATTACTATTAAAAATGGAAAAATATAATACAGAGTGGCAAAAAAGTCGCGCATAATACATGTAACTTTTGAATTACCTCGTATACGAAAACTGACCTTTATGAAAGTTGTTTAGCAAATTACTCCTCACATTCCTACCTGAATGAATTTTTCTGTCATTTCTGGTTTGGTTGCCATAGAGACCAATTTACTTTTTTAAAATAGAACACCCTGCATATGATTGCATATTTGGATTCTATTGGGAAAACTGTTTTTTGTATTTCAAATTTTTATCTATTTAAAATTGTTACAAACTTAATAATAACATAATAGATAGCCTAGAAAATTAAACAACTTAATATCGGAATAATAAACGAGTGAAACCTTTTCAGCAGATCAGGTGTTCAAAATGACCACCATTTTCTGCTAAGCAGAGCGCCAGTCAATCCCTGAACCCGTCCACAACGTTTAAAAGGAAGTCCTCTGGAATGGCCCAAACTTCAGCACTAATTCTGACTTTTAAAGATCTTAAGTCATTTGGACGGTTAATGTAGACTTTGTTCTTTAAGTGTCCCCACAAAAAGAAGTCGAGTGGGGTTAAGTCCGGGGATCGCGCTGGCCAGTCAATAGCACCTCTTCTGCCTATCGAACGTCCTGGAAATTTTTCGCTTATGTATTGTCTAACATTTACCGCATAATGCGTAGGTGCTCCATCTTGCTACAACTATACTTGTTTGTTTATGCCAAAATTTACACCCGGTAAAATCAGCTCTTCTATCAAAATCGTCCTCGTCTTACTCGTGCACCAACTTTATCTTGTAGGGATGCAACTTCTCCTGCTTAAACAAATTTTTCACTGACTGATGAGACACATTAAAATCCATTGCCCTTGACCTGGATGATTGTGTTGGATTTTCATGTATTGAGGACATAATATCTAAGGCTTTGTCTCCCCTGGTTGCTGTTTTAGGTCGACCTGATCTAGCAGCTTCCCTAACACTGCCTGTTTCTCGAAATCTCTTTATCACTCTACACACCGTTTACTAATTTATTGGAGGCCTATTTCGATATTATTCATTGAAAAATTCACAAACCTGATCTTGCGATATATTCATATTTCCGTAGCCGCTTATCATTAAAACTTCAACTTGTTGTTTCTCATTGAGATGAACCATTTTCTCTTCTTCTCTCTCAGCCATTATCTGTCCACTCCTGAACAAAGGCCTCTTTCATTCGTTTCCATGTTGTTCTGTCTTTCGCTGCATTGTACCATCTTTCTCCCGCTATTCTTTTAATGTCATCCAACCATCTCCTCTGTGGCCTGCCGACACTCCTCTTTGTTTGCCGTGGTCTCCAGTGTAGAAGCTTTGACACCCATCTGTCCACACTTAGTCTGGCAACATGCCCAATTTATTGTCCCTTAAGCTCCGCGACTCGCTGCATTATGTCCGCCACCTTCGTTCTTCTTCTTATTTCTTCGTTGCGGATTTTATCTCGTAAACTAACACCAAGTATTGCCCGTTCCATGGCCCGTTGCATTGTCCTAAGGTTATTGGTGTATTTCTTGGTTAAAGCCTTTGCCTCAAGACCATATGTTGCGACAGGCAGGATGCATGTGTTGAAGACTTTATGAACCATAGTGTAAACAAATTAGAAATCAGACAACAGAAAATTAAACAGGAAATCAAAATTGACACCCCTGAGGTCGCTTTCATGAAAACACCTGGATTCAACTGGTGGATATTAGGTAGGAATAATTATACAGGTTTCACAAAGGTCATTTGTTGGTATATGAGGTAATTTAAAAATTGCAAGCATTAAGCGCGAATTTTTTGCCACTCTGTTAACAACCTCTATTTTATTTGAATTTTTGAATGCACTCCATGTTTGGTCGTAGAGGGAACCCGATTGCATCTACTAGTTGTTCACAGGTAAGCACTTAAATACTCTGTATCCGTTTAAATTATTTGATTGACTCCCATTAGCAACATAATCTTAATAATTACGTTCAAATTAAATTAAACTGCAAATAGATAATTTCTCTTTAATAAAGGAATTAATTAACTTCTCTTTTAAGTATCGTTTGTCATGCCAACCTTTCATGCTTGTTTACTAAAAAAGGTGTAATATTTATTAATTTAATGTTAATGAAAATAACAGTGCGAACTTATATAAATAATTTACAAATTACAAAAACAGTTATACTAAGAATTTTTTAACTTTAATATTTACGAGTTTCTCGTAAATTAACAAAGAAGATAAAAATTTTAGACAGTCCTGATCTTAGATTAAATATTTTAATACCATTAAAGTACAAACATCAATAATTTTAACAACTCAGAAATTGCATGAATTTCATAATAATTAGGAATTAGGCTATTACCCTGAATAAGTTGAAGCAGCAACTGAGATAGAATATCAAGGGTACTTTCGACTTTTGCGCATGCTTGGTAAGGGCATTACCAAATGTACTTTATTTCTTTAGAAAAGGGCACAAGAGTGTACCGTAGAAAATTAGAGCAATGATAAAAGTAGCAAAGATCTTGCTTAAAAATTGTAAAAAAAAAATTAAGTCGGCAATTAGAAGTGTTTTAAAATTATTTGCTTCAATTTGTAAACTAAAACGCGTCGAATAAAGATTTCATATAACTGGAGGCTGACAATGTAACAACGTCGTATTTTTACTCGACATAACTACGATATATTGATTTGGTTGAGAGCTCGTTATGTCGAGTTGTGTTTTTATCATTGTCAACAGCTTTTGTGTACTGTTTATCTTTACCTTTTTGCAAATTTTGATTGTGTGTGTGAAGTGTGATACTTTTGTGATGATGCCGCGGCAAAACAGAATATTCTACATTATTTGCAACAGGTGTAAAGACCTGTCATCAAAAATGTATCGTTAATATCGTGAGGAAACAATAATTAGGTAGTCCATTTCCTAAAAATTATACTTTCCTCTGCCGCTGTTGATTTAATTAGATACTTACGTACCTATTTTTACCGAAAATCTCATGAACTTCAAAGACAAATATTTTAACTTTTGAACTGTACTCAAAATAAACAAAATCTTAACCAAACCAAGAACTTTAATGTTTGTTTACAAATTCCCATCCTGTTGTCAAAGTATCTGTGCGAAATGACTCTGACCAAACAAGGTACCTCGGATTCACTACATTTATGTTGGTTAAATGGGCCAGGCGTCACATAGTACTAATACATTTATGCGTCTTGTAGAAACTGGAACTCTAAATAAGAATACCAATGATGCAGGAATACCACGTACTATTAGAACACCACTGGTTGAAGAAGTTATTCTAAATTAAATAGAAAAAAACCCAGGCACTAGCACCAGAAAAATCTATGAACACAAAAATATTAGTCATCGAGTTGTTTGGCGTATCCTGCGTGACTCCCTACTATATCCCTGCAACACTCAAAGGGTGCAGGCGCTCCTTCTTCGAGATTTCTCTTCATTTTAAAAATTTTATTTCAAATTAGGATTACTTTCTGCCAATCGTACCTTAACAGTTAAAGAGCATTAGTAGGTCACAGAGTGTATTTAAACCTATATACGCCCTCAATCCGAGTTAGGCTATTATGAATTTAATAACAATTATTATCCGATTACGGTACATACATTTTTTTTATAAATCCTCTAATAACACAACAAATTGACAGAAACCTATTTACAGTCTAACAAGTCGATTTACACTATTTGCGACATACAGGCTTAGCTCAGTCCCCATTAAGATGGAAAAATATTCTTTTCTAAGTTATTTCGGCAGGTACAATTTTTTTTAAGAGCATTTGTAGGTCACACAATTTATCTAAACCTATATACACCCTCAAATCTCGAGTTAGGCTATTTTGAATTATTGAATAATAATTTTTTTCCGATTTAAAAATTTTAAGTGTAAAATGTCGAATATGTTACTACTCCAAAGGTAACATATTATAATAATAATAATAATAATAATAATAAACGTCTTTTATTTTTTAAATTCTCTTTAAGACAACAACTACATATTTCAATTATACGAAGAAAAAAAAAATAAACACTATCAATAAAGGCGAAGTTTAGCCAATGGCTATTCTTACACTTAACCTCTAAGCGAGTGTATAATATATTAGAATTTAATCTAGAGTATAGGTACATACATGTGCATTAAGCTCATAAATCTTAAATATAAATAACAAAATCCCTACAATATTACAACAAATTATTTTCTGCACAAAATAATTATACAAAGGTAAAAACATATCAGACCGAAAAGGTAAACACATTGGATCAAAAATAAGTTTGACATAAAAATTACTGTAAACAAGAACCCACAAACAACAAAAAAAAAAACACATTCATTGCCACGATTAAAACCCTTACAAATGCAAGCAGGTCAGTAGGTACCTACTCAAAATACACAATATACCGAAAAACCCAGGCTTAAGCAAGTGACAACTAACAGTAGGGTATCACTTGAATTAAAATCGACCGACTCAAATACAGCCTCAATATATTTCACCCTAAGTAAATATGTGGTAATTAGGACTGCTGCTGGAGTCATACTTGCTTATACAGTTTTTTAAACCGTTGCAATATGGTTTCACCCTTAAGATGCCTCGGCAATTTATTATAAAAATGTACCGCCTGATAAGCAAAGCCTTTCCGAAACAAAGCAGTCACGTGTCTTGGTATTGTCAACAACTCTCTATAACGTGTATTCACAGTATGGGTATTATTGCGAGCAACAAGCAATCTACTGAGATACGGGGGGGACGAAGTCAACATAATCTTCTTGACAAAAACTCCAAAATGGAGTATCCTTCTATGCAACATATCAAGCCATGATAGCTCTCTAAACTGCAGAGATATGTGGTCATATTTTCTTAATCCAAAAATAAACCGAACACAAGAGTTCTGAACCTTCTGAATCTTCCGTTGTTCGCATATATTCAAAAATGGTCCATACACATAGTTGCAATAATTGAAATTGGATAAGACTAAAGATTCCACAAGCATTCTGCGCAGCTTCCTGGAGAGTATGTGTCTATTGGAGTATAAGATTTTCAACTTAATAAATGAGTTCCTTAATAATATATTTGTATTTTCAACAAACTTCAGCTGATTATCAATAGTCAGACCAAGTGATTTGACCGTACGCTTCACGGGTATCTTAATTCCGTTTATAGTAATATTAATATTTTCACTTAGCCCTTTTGCTTTTGTGCCCCCAAAGACCACTACCGCGGACTTATTTGGGTTAAGCACTAAATTATGCTTGCCTGAGTTGTCATAAATATTAGCAAGCTCCCCGTTCACAATAAACTCCGCAGCATGGTACTCGTAAGGATGAAAGCTATATTGAAGCTGAGTATCATCGGCATATGCCTTGTATGAGCATGTTCTAATAGACGTTAATATATCTGCAGTATATATAATAAAAAGCAGAGGGCCCAGTATCGATCCTTGTGGTACTCCTGACACCACAGGTTGCAGCGATGAAACGGTATTGCCCACAGAGACTTTCTGGGTTCTCCCACACAAATACGACTCAATAAATCTCAACGCAACATCCGAAAACTCATAGTGTCTCAACTTGGCACATAGCAACCCATGATTTATGGTGTCGAACGCCTTAGAAAAATCCAGCAGAACCATAATGGATGCCCTCCCCGAATCAAGGTCTCCAACAATGCCATCCAAGACACCCGCAAGTGTGGCTGACGTGCTATATCCCTTTCTAAATCCTGACTGATTATCTGGAACAATTTTCAAATTACTTATGAACTCATTTATCTGACTGTAAACGACCCTCTCCAACACTTTTGATATCACTGACAGTAGACTCACAGGACGAAGGTCACCATGGGACTCTGTCTGGTACGGCAACCTTAGGAATTGGTCGAATTAAAGACTCCTTCCAGGCATTCGGGAAATGCCCATTCTCCAAGCAAACATTTACAATGTGAGTCAAGTAGGGATCAATAAAAGGGCTACAGTACTTAAGCATTTGGAGAGATATTCCATCAGATCTCGCCGCATTAGACCTTATTCCATTGAGTGCCCTGCCTACCTCTTCCACTGTTGCAAGACGTAAGTTCATCTTATTTTCAGTAATTACATCCAACCCATCGTAGTGTGAAACCAGATCATCACAGGCACTGTCATTAAATACGGAGACAAAATAATTATTGATATCATTGACATTCAATAAATATTCAGGAATGACGCCACGATTTCTATGCTTTATATCAAGGGATGATAACGTATTCCAGGTATTTTGCGGATTATTATTCCTTACTACGCCATCAATGTGAGCCTTTTTCGCGCTTCGTACGAGATTAAGTGTCGAATTTCTCAATCTTTTATAGGTGACTTGATCATCCAATGACCCAGTAGCCCGAAATCTAGCCAATGCAAGATCCCTCTATTTCGTGGCTATTTTAATACCCTCTGTAAGCCATTCCGCTTTTGGTTTAGTCGCCCTTACTGTTTTTAAAGGGGCATATGTATTGAACAGAAATAATATCATATTAGTAAACATTTCAACCTTCCTATCAATGTTCATTTCATAAACAATTTCATTCCAATGCAATGAATGCATTAAACCAGCAAAATTTTCTAAATTAAATCTTCTGAAGTCCCTGTATGCCACTATCTTCGGGATAAATTTGTTAATTTTAATTTTAAAATCACAGTAAGGAAGCTTGTGGTCAGAGATCCCCATTGCATCCATCACACCACAGTCACCAACTGGTAGGTCTTCAGACACAAATATGGGATCCAGCAAAGTCGCAGTGGTCGCCATTGTCCGTGTAGGTTCAGAAACAACCTGATGAAACCCATAAGAATCAAAACACTGCGACACCGGATTATCCAAGTTCAAAAGGTTTACATTTATGTCACCCAAACACACAACATGGTCCACCGATGGTAGAACGTAGGTCAGTACTCCATCAAAGCTCTCCAGGGCTGCCCGTGATACTTCCTTATAACCTTTCACAATGGGAAACTTTGTCATATTATACAAATGCATTTATAGTCAGGGGACAAAACATGAAATTTAAAAATGCTTTGTTGTCTTAGTTGTTGGAGTTAACGAAGATAGCTCATACTTAGTCGACTGCTTAAGAAGAAGGGGAAATTAATTTGTTTTTCCTGATATTAAAGACAAGAGAACATTGTTAAGCTTGGGCACATTTGCTCCGTTTTATCAGATCCCAAAACTTAAAAGGGGTGTTACGATTTTGAGAGCATTTGAGAGAATTTTTTAAAACATGGCTTTATTTTAAATTCTTTTCTATATTAAAAATGAGTTTTTAAGTTTAACATTTCAAAAAAATACTACAGTACCTAGTTTTAAGCATAAAATATATTTCTTCTTGTGGTTTCAAATATATATTGTTATATATTATTATATTATATTATTTTAGTTTATTAATTTTGTACTTTTAGATCTCCTTCTTTCTCTTAGTAAAATATGGTTTTCCTCTAATAACTAATAATAAAATATAGAAAAAACTGTTATTTGTTTTACTAGGCAGCAAAGTAGCAGATTGACTGGCGCGGCTGATAGTTCGTAGCCGAGCGTAGCGAGGCTAGGAATTTAGCTAAGGCAGTCAATCTACTTTGCTGCCGAGTGGAACATATAATTTTTTCTCCACGACCATTACTGAATGCAATAATTCCAAAATCATTTTTGATAATAGAATGTAAAAATTCTCGCTCTTGAGTTGGAATATTTATTCTGAAACACTTGCTTCTTATGCGTTTTGCGTGTATTTTCATTCCATAACAAGATACGGAATGAATATTCTGTAATTGATCTAAACGACATAGGTTGCCATGAATTTCGAAACTGTCAGTGTCAGATAAAAATGGCCGCATTGTAATAATTATTTTCAGACAAATTTTAGTGCAAGTCAAAAAATGAGTCAAAAATCGGATGAATCAGATATGGAACTGGATAATACTCCACCTGAAATTACGAATATTGCGAATAAATAACTTAATTGCTTTGTACAGATTTTATTTGTTTTTATTCGTACTTTTTGGTCGTGGAGAAAATATAGTCTGCTACTCGGTTAGAATGAAAATTCGATACTCGGATCGAATTTTCATTCCAACCTCGTTACAGAATCTACTATTCTCCGATTGTTTATAATGATATAATATGTATATTGTATTTGCAAATTATTACAATTTCCACAATCTTTTTATTTTTCCTATAGTGATAATGAAAACAAAATTTGATAGAAATCGAAATTGTTGGAACGGTTGGTTGCCATGGAAATGTATATGTCCATAATAATTATAGTTTGACAACTTATGAAATTTCTGCCAGTTTCGTGGAAAAATATCGGTGTATGTATTTATATTATGGATAGTGATATCGACTTAGAAGTACTTACTCCTCCAGAAATAAGGGAGGTGGCAAAAAATATTGAGTTAAATTTGTTGCCGGAGAAGTCTCGGATGAAATATGAAGGAAATTATAAACGATTTATGGATTATTGAATGGAGAAAAATTCGAAGACTTTTTCGGAGAATGTATTACTTGCTTATTTTGCTGGATTATCTAAAACAATGAAGAGTTCTACTTTTTGGTCTGTATATTCCACGTGGAAGGCAACTATGAATGTTAAAAATGGCGTAGATATAGGAAGATATTTGAAGTTGCAGGCATATTTAAAACGGGCATCCGAAGGCTACCAGGCAAAGAAGTCCCGAGATTTCGAAAAACAATATATGTATTACAAAATTTATACTGGATCCTCCAGATGATAAAATAATTATGGTAATTTTCCAGTTTATCGGCTTATGCGAAAAATGGCGTAAAATGAAAAACGTTTCTTGCAATATGTAGCACGTACTTTCTAAACGACAAATCCGCGAGCGGAAAATCATTTTTTTAATTGGAAATATGAAAAAATGTGAAAATAGTCTACCGAAAAGCACAGTGAGAGTGACCAGTGAGGTTATGTTTCTCTAGCGGTTAGTCACTCGACAAAAATTGTAATAATTATAGACTTATATTGGTTAAACAGCGCTAACACGGCATCTAATCAACCTTTTTCGGTTCCAATTCGGTATATGCTACATAAATCAACAAGAGTTTTTAATTTTTTTTCATTTTTGTTACAAGCGGGTACCCTTTCGGTACGATCGTATGACATCTACTGAGCAACTTTACGGGGAGTTGGGTGTCGGTGATATAGGACGGTTGCTAAAATTTGAACAATGTAAATTAATTTATAGAATAATAAATAAAAAACAAAAATCAAATGTAGAAATTGTATTTCACAATGATATTCATGTACAGGGACATTTTTTTAAGTGTCTCACCCGATTGGCGATTTGCCTGCTGACTATCATAAAAAACAAATTACATATTTCTCAATGATTTTCGATAAGGAAGCCGAATTTAATGTCAAAAAATACATAGATTTACAAATTTGACAGATGAGACGCCATTTAGAATTTTCTTAAATGGCAACCCCCATAAATAACCACACGATTGGATTGCATTTGGCGATCCGATTCCAAAACTATATAGTTGTTGACACTTATTTTCAGCCGTTTCGGAAATACGGGGGTTCATAATTTGCCTCCATCGATTTTGTCTTTTAAGTGTCTCACCCCTTTAATAAATAGACCTTCTAAGCTGAACACCCTAGTTTTTTTCACAGTGACATAATTTCGCGTAAGCAAGCGATCTACGCTATAGTCAAATCCGACAGACGTCAAAAAGTGACACATACGACGCCATCTTGAATTTTATTAAATGGCAACCCTCATAAATAACTAGACGATTGGATTGCATTTGGCGATCCGATTCTAAAACTATATAGTTGTTGACACTTATTTTCAGCCGTTTCGGAAATACGGGGGTTCATAATTTGCCTCCATCGATTTTGTCTTTTAAGTGTCTCACCCCTTTAATAAATAGACCTTCTAAGCTGAACACCTCAATTTTTTTCACAGTAAGATAACTTCGCGTGAGCAAGCGATCTACGCTATAGTCAAATCCAACAGATGTCAAAAAGTGACACATACGACGCCATCTTGAATTTTATTAAATGGCAACCCTCATAAATAACTAGACGATTGGATTGCATTTGGCGATCCGATTATAAAACTATATAGTTGTTGACACTTATTTTCAGCCGTTTCGGAAATACGAAAAAATAAGATGGCGTCGTATGTGTCACTTTTTGACATCTGTTGGATTTGACTATAGCGTAGATCGCTTGCTTACGCGAAATTATGTCACTGTGAAAAAAAACTAGGGTGTTCAGCTTAGAAGGTCTATTTATTAAAGGGGTGAGACACTTAAAAGACAAAATCGATGGAGGCAAATTAGGAACCCCCGTATTTCCGAAACGGCTGAAAATAAGTGTCAACAACTATATAGTTTTGGAATCGGATCGCCAAATGCAATCCAATCGTGTGGTTATTTATGGGGGTTGCCATTTAAGAAAATTCAAAATGGCGTCTCATCTGTCAAATTTGTAAATCTATGTATTTTTTGACATTAAATTCGGCTTCCTTATCGAAAATCATTGAGAAATATGTAATTTGTTTTTTAGGATAGTCAGCAGGAAAATCGCCAATCGGGTGAGACACTTAAAAAAATGTCCCTGTACATAACACTAGGTTCTGTGATAATATTTATTTAGGTAATATACATACTAATAAAGGCCTTCGAAATCTAATTTCTCAAGCTTCTGATGTCATTGTGTTTAATAAATTGCCGGTTCATATAAAAAATATCCAAAATATCTATAGATTTGTAAGAATTCTAAAATTCCACTTTGGTATGTAAATTAAAAAATTGTATAATTATATACATATAGAATATATTATTGTTATTGTATTGTTGTTAGTTCATATTTCTTAGAAATTATTATACAGGGTGACGCGGATCTAAATGAACATACTTCAACACAAGACAAAGAATACCTTGGGGGTTCTTAATCACCCATCTTTGATAGTTCAATTGTCGATAGTTAATAAGATACTGATGAACTTCAGCAATTTTTTGTTCTTGTCATATTTTTTAATGCACTCCGTATAAAATTTTCATATTGGGTCAACATCTGTAACCTATCTGTCGCTTAAAATTGCAGTATCAGAAAATTTTAAATTCCAGGCCCGTATTAGAAAAAGTTGACATTTTCAATTTTTACATTTTTAACACCCTGTAGATCAATTTTTTCAAAATATTATTTTTTTATTGGAAAGAGCATAAAGAATTGACCCTAACGGCATAATTTTCAAAGTTCCCGCACCCATCACTTGATTAGAATAAATGGTTGTTTTGTAAAAAATTTCAAAATTGTGCATATTTGGAAATTAGAAATTAAGAAAATAACAATAAAAAAGCAAAAACTGCTTCCGAAGTAAAAAAATAAATGTACTAAACGTTTAATAGTTTTAACGAGACTAAATTTTAGGGAACAACACAACAACAAATAACAAAGTAATAATAATAATAACAAAACTGCAAGTTAAAATCGACTGCTTAAAATCTAATACATAGAAAAAGTTTTAGCAAGAATTAATTTTAAGAGCACTTTAGCAGAACACTGTTATTTAAGAAGCTGTTCAAAATGCCCTCCATTGGCTTGTTCACATCTTCGTCTTCTGATGTTTAAATTTGACACTGCTTTTCTAATTGCGTCTGGGTTATTTTTTATTTCCTGAAAAGCATTAATAATTCGTTGCAAAAGCTGCTCCCGCGTGTTGATTTCTTCTGAATAAACCAAACTTTTCATATTCCCCCAGAAAAAAAAATCCAAAGGATTAAAGTCCGGCGACCTGGCTGGCCATAAATGGGGCCCTCCACGGCCTATCCATCTGTTAGGAAACGTAATATTTAAAAATTCAGATACAACCCTTGCAAAATGTGGTGGGGCCCCATCATGTTGAAAAAAGAGCCCTCTCACGTTAGCATTTTCATTCTGCATAAGTCGTGGCAAAATGTTTTGTAAAAAATTTAAATATTGATTTCCATCTAATCTTTCAGCAAAAAAGTGCGGCCCAATTAATTTATTATTTATTATACCTGCCCAAACGTTTATGGAAAATTTGTGCTGCGAATGCGATTGTCTGATGGCATGTGGATTTTCTAACGACCATACATGGGAATTCCTTGAATTATTTACACAATCTCTGGTAAATTGTGCTTCATCGGTCCAGAGGATTCGATAAAGACTCCTTTGGTGTCTACTGAGCCACTGGCAAAAGAGTAACCGGTTTGCATAATCGCCAGGTTCCAATCTTTGAACTTCTTGAACATGAAACGGATGCAAGCCTTCCTTTTGCAGTGTTACATTAACTCTTTTTTGCGGGATTCCTAGACGTGTCGCAATTTTTCGAGTAGATGTTTTGAGATTATCTTCAACAAGATTTAAGATATCTTCTTCCTCCTGAACTGGATGTCGTATTGGTTGATCAATATTATTGTCGGTGGGAAAATGTCCATGTTCTCCAGCAAATAAAAATACATTTGCAAATGTTTTGTGATATGGACATCTTCTACCCGGAAATCGCCTACGATATTCCCGAACAGCAGCTCTTCCATTACCGTTACAAAAACCGTATACAAAAATAATGTCGGCATATTCGGCATTTGAAAATTGGTAAGGCATCTTCAACAGAAAATTGCAATAATTGTTAACCGAATACTAACAAAGGTCAGACAACTGTCACATATCTGATAGTGACTTGAATTGTTGCTATGGAACAGTCACTCGATAGTCTTTGGTTTGTTTTTAAATGAGGCAAAGCCTACTTTACAAAGTTTGAAATTTCTGACTGTAATTTACGATTTTTTGTCGATGTCTAAAAAGCAATCATTATCTTGCAGTTTTGTTATTATTATTATTACTTTGTTATTTGTTGTTGTGTTGTTCCCTAAAATTTAGTCTCGTTAAAACTATTAAACGTTTAGTACATTTATTTTTTTACTTCGGAAGCAGTTTTTGCTTTTTTATTGTTATTTTCTTAATTTCTAATTTCCAAATATGCACCATTTTGAAATTTTTTACAAAACAACCATTTATTCTAATCAAGTGATGGGTGCGGGAACTTTAAAAATTATGCCGTTAGGGTCAATTCTTTATGCTCCTTCCAATAAAAAAATAATATTTTGAAAACATTGATCTACAGGGTGTTAAAAATGTAAAAATTGAAAATGTCATCTTTTTCTAATACGGGCCTGGAATTTAAAATTTTCTGATACTGCAATTTTAAGCGACAGATAGGTTACAGATGTTGACCCAATATGAAAATTTTATACGGAGTGCATTAAAAAATATGACAAGAACAAAAAATTGCTGAAGTTCATAAAAGACCCTGTATCTTATTAACTATCGACAATTGAACTATCAAAGATGGGTGATTAAGAACCCCCAAGGTATTCTTTGTCTTGTGTTGAAGTATGTTCATTTAGATCCGCGTCACCCTGTATTGTGATATGCTAAGTACTGTTACCTATTACCAATTTTATATGAATACCCCCGAGACCAGTGCTCTACGCACTGATTAGGGGCTTTAAAGAATCAATGTTAAATTTTGTAATGGCTTTTTCTTTCTTGAATAAAGATTTGTTTTGAAAAAAAAAAGATAAATCCGTAAAGCAATTTGTTGGTATCCATAAATTTGGTAAAATACCTCAAGAAATAGCTGTCTATTTAAAGTTGCCGAATGCTAAAGAATATACGGGACATTGCCTCCGCAGAAGTTTTGCCACTTTACTTATAAATTCAGGAGGTGACATAACAATGTTGAAAAGACATGGCGGGTGGAAGCCCTCAACTATAGCAGAAGCGTACATTAAGGATTCAATGGCAAATAAAACCAGTATTTGTGAAAAAATTTTGACAAATGTAGGAACTACTTATGAGGCGAATCAAACTAGTAATATAGTGAATATAAATAGAACGATATCTGAGGAAAGAGAAGGTGGCCTATTTATTCAAAATTGTAGTAATTTTACTATTAATGTTAATAACAAATAAATATTTTTTTAAATTCTTGTTAAAAGTATTATGTAATTGTTAATAAATGTTTTTTTTTGTCAAAAAATGTTTTATTCCCATTGAGAATAATAATTTTGCTGCCTAGGCAGGAAAACCTTACTTTCCTGCCTAGGCAGAAAAAGTAATACTTTGCTGATTGATATGTGTCTGCAAAATTAATATTTGCTGTCAATCGGAGAAAAAATACTTTACTGCTGATGCTAAATTTGTGATCTAAAGTATATATATCTAACAAGTATTTCACAATACATCAAACATTTTATTACTTATTAGAAACTGGAATTACCCAATACTTACTATTAATAAACTTTCGTGTTAAATTACAAGTTCGCATTTTTTTAAATTATAAAATGTTCCAAATATCTATTTTTAAACCTGTTTTTTTCTAAAATAAATACATTCTGTTGTATAACATGAAAACTTAAAATGAAGTAAAAAGGAATTGTTCAACATAGTACGAAACATGCAATTATTTACATTTTACTAAGAAGAAACTGCGTATAACCACAAATATATATGCAGTTCTTTCTTAGGAAGCTTCTAGTACATGATTTTTCTTTAATAAAACAGTTTATATATTGCTGTCAATACGCAGTATTTAGAATTTTTTTGTTATTAAACAAATAACTTTTGCTCAATCACTAAATTATTTTAGTAATCTAATTATTTTTATAGAATGCAACTTTGGCTACAAAATGTGTTCACATAAAACAAATAATATACGTTTTATTAATAATTTAAATTATTTCCTTCATTTTCTGGACTTTTCGATTTTGTTGTTTACGTGGTTCTTTTTTATGACAGCAATATAGAGACATTTCGTATAAAGATAACATTTAGTTAACCCTGCAGGCAGAGTAACTATAACTCACAAACTTAATGAACTATTCAGAGAAAAAAATCTTTTAATTAATCGAATCAAATGCAGTTATATATTTTAATATCTATTATAGCTTAGGTACATATTAAATAATCTTACCTTTGTTTTACTTTTACGTTTAAACCTCAAAAATCTAAATAATTTAAATTAGTTAATACTCCTTTTAATTTGAAGTTCTCTTTTATTTACTTTAATATCTTGTAATACCGTTTGGATCTTAAATGGAACGATTCCTATATTTTATTAATTTAAATTCGCTCACTTTCATCTTTGCTTAAAATTTCCATTTGCCAGGAATATTAACGAATCTTTTTTTTATTACATCCTTAAAGTTACTTAGATACTACGAATGTCCTATATTTTATAATAAAAGGATTAAATTGGTGAATACTTTAGAAATTTTGGAAGCGGTAGGTATTATTAATGAGTAAGTCCGTATTTATACTGAGTGTTCTTTATTAATATGCGAATATTTAAGGGTGTGAATTTACAAGAAACATTAATGATAGTTTGCTTCGTAAACTCTTACCCAAAAGTGTTCCGTTACGAAAATACAGGGCTATAAAGTTTTAAGAAAAAAATGGAAATTAATTACTATTTGCGAAACGACTTGAGATATTTTAGTGATATTTACTATGTAGAGACGAATCCACGACACTTCATCACTCGACTGTTCACCACACGACATCTCATTGCGGGCACTTCATCACGGCGACATCCTATCACTACGACACTTCATCACATCCCATTTCATTGCTACGCTAATTCACCACACACAATTTTATCACATCAATTCGAAAAGTTTAGTAGTATAGCATAGAATTCCCTAGTATTTGTTTATTTCTTATTTATTAAATAAAACCACCAAATAGCATTTGACAAAAATATATTAAAATAATAGAAAATAGTAGGGACAGATATATTACATTAAATAATATACAAAGTATTATTTTCGTGACAAAATTTGCAATTACAAACAAAATAGAGGAAATGTTATACATAAATCAAAACAAATATGACACTGTTCTGAAAAACATGAGGCGATTTTGTGTTTCATAATTGTCAATGATATTCTGTAGCCTAAGTTGTAACGATTGTATTTCGGCCACGAGGTGCTTTCTTCCTGTACGTGAATACTGTATAGCTGAAAGTATAAGCCTGGACAAACTTTAAAAGTCCCATCGGCTAAACAGCAGGTTTTTCTTTCTAAAAATTTCAGCAAATCGTTTTTCCCAATATAATTATTCTATCATTGTATTCCCTGCCAGAATCAAAAAGAACGTATGGTGAATACATTTGTGGTATATCAAATTTCATATCTCTGGGAACTGGAGTGGAGTTCTCATCTTTTTTACTTCCTTGCAAAGTGCGAGCTAAAGTAGTTTTCTTTGGTAGACAAACCTTAGCAACATCTGAGAGGTTCTCGACAATTTCAGCCATAGCTCGCTTGGGTGTCATACCTGGGCAGGTCATCAGTTCTTTCATTTCTGCAATGGCTTTGCTAGCCAGTGGTTGAAAAGGTGTAACATCATGCGTGTGATCTAAAGGATGTTTAACAATTATAATCCCTCTTGTATGAACAATAGACTTGCATTTTGCTGGGACTGGAAAATTAATGTCGAAACTCCCCGAGAAGTTAATCCAAAAGAAAACATTCCCTCTTTCATCTTCTCAAATTACAGTAAATGAAGGTAAGTATAATACTGAAGAAATTATCGATTTCGAGTCATTTATATGAAAGACACAACACATAAATCCACTAAATAATCCCTCATTAAGAAAATATTCAAAGAAATTATAAAAATCCCCATTTTACCTGCTGGCCTAACAATACCTGGACACAGATTATTTACTAATCACTTGGATAAATTCATCATTAATATTTTCACTAAAATTGAGGTCTTAAAATCCTAATTACTTTTGGTGGTTTTATTTCCAGGCAATTATCGAGGAGGGTCACTACCCGTGTGTGTGGAAAAAAGGTAGTGCTTATTCTTAAACAAAATGAGGATCCGACCCAGGTTGTCAGCTCCGGGCCGGTAAGCCTGCTGTCCAGCCTAGCCAAAATAATTGAAAAGATAATTTTGAGTCGCTTGGTCAACTTTGTCATTGAGCGCAATGTTCTCCCTGATGAACAATTTGGTTTTAGGGCAGAGCATTGCACGGTAAGACAGACAACTAGGCTGGCAACCAGGGTGTTGCAAGGTTTTAATAGGAGAGCACACACGGGTGCGGTTTTCTTCGATATCTCAAAAGTGTTCAACAAGGTCTGGCACTGCGGTCTGACGTTGAAATTAATAAGGTTGGGGGCCCCCAACTAATTAATTAAAATAATCACCTCCTTTTTGAAGAACAGAAGTTTTGCAGTCTCGTCGGAGGGCGCGATTTCTGAACCAAAGCCCATCAGGGCGGGAGTCCCGCAAGGTTCTCCTCTCGCTCCGATGCTGTATAACGTATATATTCATGATATTCCGAAGGACAGACAAAATGAGCTGTATCTATTCGCCGATGATACTGCAATTACTTCGGTGTCAAAACAACCGTGGCTGGTGGTGACAAGACTGCAGAGGCAGATCCGAGCTATAGAAAAATGGCTTTCGGACTGGAAGATTCGCTTGAATCCTGCCAAGACGAAAGCCATTTTCTTCTCGAAGAGCAGAGTGAAAAGACCTGAGACCAGGTTATCGGTAGATGGCATTCAGGTGAATTGGGTGCAGGAAGTCAAGTACTTGGGACTAGTTTTTGACGCAAGGTTAAACTGGAGGAAAAACTCTGAACTTAGAAGAAAGAAGGCTGCTAAACAGCTAAGTTCAATTTACTGCTTGCTTTACAAGAAAAGTAAAATTGGTTATAGAACCAAAGTTAACTTGTACAAAACCTTGGTCAGGCCGATCCTGACTTATAGTGTACCAACATGGTTTACAATAAGCAGGACAGAGCACAACAAGTTCCAGGTACTGCAGAATAGGGCATTAAAAATCATTGCGGATGCCCCAAGGTATGCTGTAACTAGGGTACTTCACAGGGACTTTAACATACCAATACTAACTCAATTTTATAACAAAATTATAACGGATTACTACAGACGGACGGACTTCGCTACAAATCCACTAATTCGACAAACTCATGTACAATCCCCGCCAGGCTCAACTTACAAGTTTCCGAAGAATTGGCTACCCCAGCTATTGTAGAGAGGCACTAATGCTGGTGGCCTCGACAAGCCCAGCTTTCCAGGATTACACGACACATAAGCAACTTAGGGCTCTGCCTAAACCAAATATTGATAAGAAGATTGGCTGACACAAGCATCAAAGAATAAAAGAAGTTAAAGGCACTGCCTGACTTAGAAGTCAAAGAAGATCCCGAATTTAATAATGTTTCTCAGAACAGTGTCATATTTGTTTTGATTTATGTATAACATTTCCTCTATTTTGTTTGTAACTGCAATTTTTGTCACGGAAATAATACTTTAATAAATAAGAAATAAATAAATACTAGGTAATTCTATACTACTTTTCGAATTGATGTGATGAAATTTTTTGTGGTGAACTGGCGTAGTGATGAAATGGGATGTGATGAAGTGTCGTTGTGATACGATGTCGCCGTGATGAAGTGTCCGTAATGAGATGTTGTGTGATGAACTGTCAAGTGATGGAGTGTCGGGGAACGGTAGCGACACTTTTCAATATAAAAATAATTTTCAGCTTTTACTGTGGCGTTACGAGCACTAAGTTAGATATTTTTGACTAGAAAAATTGTACGTAAATCGTTTTTTCCCAAATAAAAAATATTTTTGCATACACCGTTCAATTTAAAACTTACGAGGTCTCCTGAGTTGTTCTCCTGCGATGGGCCGTTTTTAAGTAAAAAGAACTTGCAAAATTCTAATTTATTTAATGAGAAATAACATATTACGGGTTGGCATCTGTGTGTAATGAGCAACTGCCAACATAGAACATTAACATAACATTACAACTAACATCAAACGATTATTACAAAAATTGTTGAAAATGGTCCCCTTCACTTAATATGTACCCTTTCGCCCTCCTTTTCATGAAATTGCGCACTCGTTAAAATATGCCCGGAGTATTGCTTATTCTAATACATGCTGCAACTATTATTTCTATTAAATAATCTACAGTATTAATGGGACTTGTGTACACTAGCGTCCTAAGATGACCCCATAAAATCTAAGCTGTTGAGGTCACCATTATTGAGGCTGTAACAATGAAAAAATAAAAATAATAATAAAAAAATAGAAGAAGAAGAAGAAGCGATTCAATTAAGGAAAATGGATTGATCTTCATTCTTTCATTGATCAAATGATTAAACCGCGGCTCCTCAGGTATAGTCGTGATTCGTAATTTAATAGTACAGGGTGGCGCAATATGACCGTTATGGTTAGAATGATTTATAACTTTCGTATTTTATTTAATTTTTTTATTTTTATCTCAGAATTGTGTAAAAAACAGTTGGGAAATTTAAAATAGAATAATACACCACAGAACATCGAACGAGAATTATCGAATTTTATTTTGCAAACGTAAAGTCAATTATTTTGACGCAGCGCGCATATCGTCGATATTTTAATGTGCGGACTAGACCCTCAGCTCCAACCATTAATCGTCTGGTTGCAAATTTTTAGCAACAAGATTCAGTCAGAAACCTCGCTGGTGCCGGAAGACCGCGTACGGCACACACAGAAGAAAATATTCGACGTGTACGGGAGAGCGTGGAAGAAAGTCCAGAAACATCAACAAAAAGACGTTCGGCACAACTTGGGCTAACCCAAAGGTCCACTCAGAGGATTTTGGTAACATTGCATATGTCTCCATACAAGATACAGCTTGTGCAAGAATTAAAGCCAACAGACTACCCGCAACGGCTTGAATATGCCATTGAGTTTCAGCAAAAAGCGGAAGAAAATCGAGACTTCATTCACAATTTAATAATGACCGATGAAGCCCATATTCATTTAAATGGCTTTGTTAACAAATAAAACAGCAGAATATTATGGGCAACAGAAAATCCACGAGCAGTTCATCAGCGGCAATTGCACCCACTTAAGTGTACTGTTTGGTGCGGTGTATCGTCCGAGAGGATTATCGGTCCTTATTTTTTTGAAAACCGCACTATGTTAGAAAACTGTTTAAGACCAGCTGTGGCAAACCATCCACAAAATTGGTTTCAACAAGATGGTGCCACAGCCCATACTTCAAGGGACACAATGACGATGTTAAGGAAAATTTTCGGCGACCGCATTATTTCGCGCAGGAGCGACTTTAACTAGCCGCCGCGTTCGCTTGATTTAACCCAAAGACATTACTATTAGACTAAATTGTTTACATTTTGATGTGGCAAATCATCATTCCCTCTTTATTATTCATCTCTATCGCTCAAAATTTGACCTTAGCCGGCTTTATCTGTCTGTTAGAAATATTAGGGAAAAACTGTTTTTAAAAGATTGAGTTAGTAATTGCAGTAACGCCCAGAACCTAACATACAAAAAAGTTAAGGTGTGCGTATCAAATTATGCATTCATGCTTGCAATGTTATGCGAATATTTTATCGAAAACTGTTAAAAACCTTAAAATTATTAAAATTATTATTATATATATCAGGCACTACGGCAACATTGTACTACGATTTTACAACCGGAGAGATTCTTTGAATGACTGTAGCGATTGCGATGTTGCCAGTGAGTCACAGCAGCTAGCTTGTGTTTTTGTGCCTTTATTGCAGTTTATTTTTGATTTCCTTGTGTATTTGCCTAAACATTAGTGTAGAAATAAACAATCATGGTTCGTGCCTGTGTAGTATCTAAAAAGTGGATCATTTTAATCCAAATTTATCATTTCATCGGTAAGTATGGTTAGGTTATTGTTTTATAGAAAGCATTGGTGTAGCGTATGGGTTTGTTTACTAATGCTGTGGTAGCACCATTGTTGTTAAAACTTTTATGCACAATGAAAAAGTTTTGTTATACTTAGAAACAATTAAGAGTAGATATTGATAAATAACTCATGGTAGCTACTTAATAGTAAACGAGTAAAAAGATATCGACTAGTAAAATACTGTAAAATTGAAATCCTATTCCTAAATTTAATTAGGTACCTATTTATTGAGATGTTTTATATATAACATATAAACATTCTGTTTAGGTTTCCTCAAGATGCTGAAAAAAGAAAACTTTGGTTTTCTTTAGTAGGATTCTGGATAACCAACCTTTACGAAACAATCCTGAGTTGTGCTCGGATCACTTTTTTCCTGCAGATATTTTAGTAAGGGTGAATGGTGCTAAATATGTTAGAAAGGGAGTAAACCCTCGTTACTGTAAAGGCTTGTTATTTCTAGACGACCTTTCTAACAGGTAAGATTGGGGCTGTCAAGTTTTGGTTTGCCTAATAGAATTATTTAAAATATCTTAATATCCTTGTTTGTTTTTTAGTCCTGAGTCAACTGTTATTGGAACACCACCTGCCGCAAAAAACAACATTGGCGTAAGTAATATCTGGTAATAATAAAATTAGTAATGTTATATTTTTGACAAATAAAACTTTTGGTTTATAATAAGTGTAATAGGTATACCTATTATTAATTATGAAACCCTTTTAATATTAATTAGAAGTTCATTTTATTCATTTTTAGGATGTCTAAGCTATGCTTTGATGATATATTGGTTAAATCAGATGATGCTGATCGAGTTGCTGATGAACCTTACAAGATTATTTATAATTCTCCTAATATTCAAAGGTACGTAGGCCCTATGCAAACAAAAGTTGTTCAAAAAAATGTTAATCATGAAGAAAAATGCTATTTGGGCTTTTTCTTTTATTTTTCTGTTGATTCTAGAAAAAAGTTCTATGTCCATCTCTTCGTTTTATTTTAGGCCTACAAATATTGTTCCAAATATAATGTCAGTTCCTGGTCCTTCTGGAATTGGGTAAGCATATTTTCTTTTTAGGTAACTTTACATCTTTATCAATTTTAATTAACACACTTTTTATAAGTAGGATAATTTCAACCTATTGAAAATTATGCAGCTATAGAAAATGCTACATCTAGGAAAAGGGATATCAAATTAGTACTCATACAGGAGGGTGTTCATTTACAACACACTGTTAAAAATTTTTTTTCTTTTTGTTTCAGTACGTATAGTCATTCAGGTTAAGCGGGGTCATTAAGGGGCACATTTAATTTTTTTTTTATACAGCAGGTGTTCAATACTGAATATGATTTAAGATATTCAGTTTAGTTGCTTGAAGCACACAGGTCAATTAAATACACCATAAGAGTACCTAATATACAGGATATTTCATTTAGAAATTTGCAACTTTGGTGTATGTATAACTTTTTTTTGAGCCACCCAGTATATTCCAAAATAATTTTTAAATGTGCTCCCAATATAAACCTACAATTAGGTACTAGAACAAAAATAATTTTACATTTTTTTAATTGCATAAAGGAGTAAAGCTACTTAAAGTGTATTTTTTACATTTTTTAGAAAAGGGCATTATATTGGAGACATGGCCAGTAGCGATTTTTCCACCCCAGGGAAATGGAGGAAAAACGTTACAATTATAAAAAACACAATTACTGAACAGAGAAAACAAATTTATAATTTAAAAAAACAAGTCCGACACCTTAAAGATCGGGTAAGGACATTAACAGGACTATTAAAAGTGTTGAAGGATAAATTTTCTATAACAGAAGCAGCACAATCATGTATTAGGGTATGTTTTATTTATGATGTATAATTAAGTAGTCATTTTTTTGGAATACATTATTCTGTTTGTGAAGCCATCTTCTTTTGTTGTTTTTAAGCATTATTGCAAATATAGGTTATTATTAATATTATACATACACCTTAGTTTATCATTGTTTCTCTAAGAATATCTTCTATCATAACTTCCAGCTTTTAACAGGAAGTAACAAAATATGACATCTGATTAAACCCGAGGTTGATATTTGTTGACTTCAAGAACCGTAATTTTTCAATTAACAATATCTCAACAACCATTCAGTTTAGACATATATAGTACATAGAATACATCGATGAGTACATATTACAAAGTTTAGGAGAACCTGTATATTTAAGTATATGCTTATTGAAGGCAGTTTTTGAAATAAGAAATGTTTGTATTCATTGTTTTTTTTTTGATATACAAGAGCTAAGATATTTCATGTCCAAATAGAATTGGGACACTCGTATAATGTCCTATAGATTTTAATAAGAATAAATGTAGTCTACCTCGTAATTACAATTTTTACAAAGGTTTTTATAATGTTTTCAATTCTAATAATGAAATAAAGTTTAGCAACTTTTTTGCAATAGTAGCAGTGTTTTATTTTGCATTTACGTACCTACCCATATTTTGTGATAAATTTCCAACTGAAACTAGTTCAAATTTCGGAATCTTATAAGTATTAAAGGTAAATTTGTGATTCTAAAATTCAAGATTGGGAATTAATCCAATATATTAAAAGGACTTCAGATAAAAAACAATTAAATCAAACAAGCAATGTGATTAATTTTTTTTTATTGTAGTATATTTCTTGTAGCCTATTATTTCCATTCTTAGGAAAAAATTCGAATACAAAAAAATTTATTGTAATATTTTCATACATTCTTGTTAGGTTTTAACCTCTACACCACTGGCGATCAAAACCAAGGGACGGTTTACAATGTTGCCGATCGGGCCAAGGCGATCTGCCTTTCTCTCTCGCACTCGCCAATTATTTTAAAACAATAATAGTCGATACTTTTATGGGAATTATGAATGAATCGTTTCGTCTAATAGTTCTAATGTCTTTGATTTAACCGCTTCCGACTGTTTTCTTTGGGGGTATTTAAAAGAACTAGTCTATGTTAAGAAGTGACCATCCCCAACTAAAAACAAATATTCGTAATGAAATCCGTGCCATAACACCAGAAATATTGCGAGAAGTCATGGAAAATGTGCTAGAAAGAGCCCGACTTTGCGAAGCAGAAAATGGCCACCACTTGCGAGACGTAATTTTTCACGTTTAGCCTAATGAAATTCCCCTTTTGTTTACTGCACCACCCTGTATTATTGACGATTTTCCAGAAAATATGGGGAGACAGACAGCCGAAGGGACTGTCAGAAAATAGAAAGAAATTAGAGACTAAAGGGATCAATGAAAGATAAACTTTAAACAAAGAAAATTAGTTTTAAACCCAAACACTAATAAAATAATAATCTTATTGATAAGCCAATTGATCAAAAAGATATTAATGAATGTAAAATTTTTCTTTTAAGAGAAAGAAAGAGAATGCAATAAAACAAGAGTACAGATTATGTTTCAATAGAGCTGATTTATTAACCTTACTAGGGAAAGCAGATAATATCACATTAGGCATTGTAATTCCAGGTAACGAAGGATAAATGTAGTTAATGCCTACTTAAAAGGTAGCTTTCATTTTACAGATGTACACTTAACATTTAAATAAAACAGGCGCGATGCCTTGCACTCAGTAATAAATAAAAACAATTAATAATATATGAACGTTACATTAAATAAATATGGGACGGCACCGATTTTAAAAGGAGAATCCATTTGCACCTTAGGGTTTCATTTAGGATTAAGGTTCACAAATTAATAAATAGTAAATTGTTCATCAAAGTTATCAATTAAATCCACGGTTAATTCCAGTTGGATAATAAATCTACATTACACAATAATAAAAATTTTACTCATCTTTTAACTAAGCTTCCTCACATCCAAACACTTTGCAGTCTCTCCATGGCCGTTCCTAGTTGCGGGTGGGCAACAGGGGCACAATAAAATGGCTGCGACACTGTCAAAATAAAATGGCCGCGGCTCCCATAAAATCAGCTTCACTCCAAGGAACCTTACGCCCACCGTGCACTGCCAATAATCCACCGGGGTACGCTGCAACTACGTGGATCAAGCGTCCACACAAGAATACAAACGAGATTTCCTATATCCTATTTAATGTTTTAATGAAAATGTTGGAATTAAATGAAATAAGATAGATTAAAATAGATGTAGATAGAATAGGATAATATAAAATGAGACAAAATAAAATAACATGAGATTAATGTAAGGGAGGATAAAATAGAATAAAGGTCAGGGAAAATTTGATAAAGAAAAACCTGAAATAAAAAGCTTGATGGTTAAAAAAGTCAAGATAAAAAAAGTTAAAAAAGATCCAATATAAAAAACCATGATAAAAAAAACCTGAAACAAACAAAATGGTGGAGGTCAAAACGACGCCACAATCGAACTGCATCAGTATTTTACCTATTGGACTGGTTTCTTCCTTGATTTGGCCAGGAAACAAATCCTTAATGGGTGTTACGCTTCACCACTTGCTAAAAATTAATCCAGAAAGGTCTGCGACACACATGATGCCTTTTATTTGCCAATGTGATTTCTGACGTCATTCAAACCTGGCTTCAAGGAAAACTACTTGCAAAAGAGCTAGTACCGACCGCGATCGACAGTTTTGTTTCCTCTCTCTGACGTCAGATGAATTGGCATGCGTGGAAATATCACCCGAGAAGTGGCGCGCGAACCAGTACGTCGATAAAATCGATTTTTTGGCACCTACTAAGGCACAAAACGGCCGGGCCAGTGGATTTTTAATATCTGATGGACTTATTAAGGATAATGAATGCTTAAGTTGACACATTCCAATTAATTAAGTTGGAACAATCAAAAAGATTGATACGAGGCCCAACAATTTGGATAAAGAGTTTGTGTTGGTGCACCATCTTACATGTATCACATATGGTTTCTTATTGCAATCGGAACATCCTGAAGCAGCAAAAGTAGTTGTTCTAGAAGGAAATTGAGGTAAGATTGTTCGTCAAGTCGTCTCGGTAAGAAAAATAGATTAATAAAGTGGTTACCAATAATTTGTGCCCATACGTTAACCGAAACTTGGTGTTGGAAATGGGTTTCAGTTACGGCATAGGAATTTTCTTCCGCCTACAAATGATTGTTGTGAAAATTCTGACCGAAATTTCTTGAAGAACTAGCTTTGTCCGTGAACAGAATATGTGTCTGAAACTGCGGATTTTGTGAAATAATATGAAAATATTTCTGACGGAAGTTCACACGCCATCAAAAATATCTGAGACATAATGCATGAGTACTTTTAAAATATGGTACGGATATAATAAAAAATCTACTAAAATTCTGCAATCAATTTGATGGCAAATATTCAAGCCTCAAGCAATATACCTCGAAATTGTTTCATGATGTTCTTCGACTTCGTGCAGCACCGCTTCCTAAATTCTGGGTGTTTTCACGCTTAGATTTCCTTCAGATGTACCTCTTCAAACAATGCCAGTTTCAGCAAGACGACAATTATAAAAGGTTCGACTATCTAGCAAAGCACCATTGGGATATCTCAGGTGATAAATGGAATAAATATATCACAACACACAGACTTGAATGACAGAGACGTACCAGAAAATGTCGAATGCAACAAGAAAGTGACATTTTCTATGGCAACTAGATTTATTGCAAAATTGTCTTCTTTGGTCAATAGATTAATTTTCTCGGACAGTATAAAGGTTTTTATTGTTTTACTCAAAAACCGCATCGCAGGAATATAACTCAAGAGAGCTCTTATGTTTCAAATTGAGCGTTGAATTCAAAATTATTTTTTATTTGAGAAAGACACATTGGCGTGCCATTTCTTTTCTTTAGTGCCCGTAGGTACGCCACTGTTAAAGCAAAAAAATATATTTATATTTAGAAATGTGCACATTTATTAACTGTCACTACTATTAAATATTACTGAAACATCTGAAGTAGTTTTAAAAACATTAATTAATTTCCATTTATTTCCTAAAACTTTAACACTCCGTATTTTTGAACAAATTGTAATATTGTTGTTTTTAAAAAAAAATATTCTATTTTGAAGTTACCTCGGATCTAATCTTACGTTAAAAATAAATATCTTTTCGATAAGTCAATATAAAGTTTAGTACTACACGTTACATTTAAACCCTTTATTCATATCATTTAACTAAAAATATACTGTTGAAATAAGTTTTACGGCAAAAACATAGAAACTATTAAATTTAATAACGATTTGTAAAGGCCTCGTAATTATATCCATAAAACAAAATCTGCTGAAGCTTACAACCCATATAATTCTTGTCATAATAAATTTTATGAGCAGCTTATTCCTTTAGGGTCCCTTCTTGGGCTAACTGGCGTTAGTCCTGCCCTAAACATTAACTTTATAGTATTTTTTTTTCATTATAATAATTATATTATATTGAAATCTTTCAAATACCTTTATGTTAATTTATAAGGGAATATATTTATTTACAGTTTTAAAAAACTTAAACTATAAGTAGCCTTCATACTGATAATTTCTCCAGTATCAAAGCTTATTTCCCAAACTATACGGAGAAAAAAAATTTTATTACTAAAGACGACCTTCTCTAAGGTCGAAACAGGTCCTAAAATGTATAATATTGCCAGCTCATGGCCTACTAAAGGAATATAAGGAATATGGATAAAAAAATAAACATTGTTGCCGTAATACTCTTCTTAAATTTCTATAAAATTGTAATTTTTACGTAATTCAAATATATTACATGAAACAATTAGACGTATGCATATCTCTGAATATTGTGTATACCCTGTAACATATTATATCCCATTTATTTTCCTCGTTACTTCCTCTTAACGTAATATTTAAGAAGAATAATTAATTAATAATTTATTTTTGTAAATTTGGGAACCCACGTCTATTACAGCGCGGTTTCCTGTGCCACAAATTATCACCTGTGTTTTGATAATTATTTTGTCCTTTTCTTTATCGTACATAGTATTGAATTAGTGGGAATGTGCTTGTTATCATGAGGTCTTTAGACATTTTACAGGCATTGGCGGAGTTTAGAATTATATTATTTAATTTAATATTAATAATTAATTTAAACGGATGTAGCTGTTTGTAAAATAAATACATATATAAAAGGCAAAGTAATACATGGTAAAGCAAGGGAAGTAATTACCAATGTTGATTAACTTCTTTAGGTTTATTTAATCCTTTAGAGTTATTACATGCATCAATTTTTTAAACATTTTACAACCGCAGGAAATTTAGTTTTCAAAGATCCTAACTGCAAAATACCCTAGCCAGTGTGGATACAAATTACCATAAAAAACCCACAACACTATTTGATCATGTTTCCTTTATTCGTTAAGATCAACTAAACCTTTTGATGATGATTAAAGCAATTAGTATTACTCTTAATGATCTAATGGAACCGTATGATGAACCTTTACCAATCAAGAAGGAAAAACTTGCCACGTTATTACGTATAAGTGACTAAATTCCCCTAACATAATAATATGTAAATTTCTATACAAATCTTAAGAGTTAATAATTATTAATTAAACAAAAGTGTATAATAAGACTTAGTTTAATAAACACGTTTTTTAGTTTCAGTTCTACTTTATTATTTACAACGTTGTAACTGCCATATTTTTACAAAACAATGTTGTAACCGACAATGATATGACGTTGTTTTATCAAATTGTAGCAATTAAGCTCATAAATCGATACTCTGTATAATATGGTCAACTAAAGGAAGATTAACCCTCAACTGGTATATACTTTATTATGGCGTAACTGGTTGTATGGGGCACAGTTGACTAACCTGACTAACCTGAACTAACCCAATCATGAGAGCAAAAACATTATATCTTTATATTTATGTTCATATAAACACAATAATTTCAAAAAACTTCTAATTGCCAAATGAAATATTGTAAAATGGTAATACAAGTTCTACCAAAACAAGAAACAAAATAGTATTATTCATAAAGTGAGGCTCAAGCCATACCGATTGACTTCTCCCATGATTTTCGTTGATTTTTATTGTGTCAACTCATTATTAGACTACCTGAAATAGCTTTTATCTACTTTCATTTAGTAATATGAATTTTACAGTTCTGTAAATCGTTTTGTAAGGGCATCTATTACAGCACTAGTGCTGTAATAGATGCCATTACAGCACTAGTGCTGTAATAGATGCCCTTACAAAACGATTTTTAATAGCAGGTGCATTTTTATTTTTAAAAATGCCTTTTGCCAAATATTTTTATTCATAGATGAAAGTAGATAAAATTTTGTACAATATTCTTGTTGTAAATTCATATAACTACACTCGATGTTTTATTAAACTCGGCTGACGCCTCGTTTAACAACTTTAACATTTCGTGTTATAATATGAATCTTTACAACACTTATATCGTAAATAACTATTATTGCAATTATTAGACTCTTCATTTAAAGAAATAAAGAAATAACGAAGAAATGCCATTTTTAAGCCTGACTCTGACCTAAATTTTCAAAATAAACGACAATATAGGTTCGCGCGTAAGCCACCACCTAAATGACTAGATTTTATGGGGCTACCAAAACGGTCGTGGCAATGTTATTAATATTTACTACTTTTCCACCGTTTCTATAAGCTTGGGGCGGCTATGACCCCACGATACCAGTTAAGGGTTAAGGTTAAAGCCACTTGTCAAAGCAATTAACAGATAACAAAGCATTATATTTTATTTCCCCCAAAAAAAATGGCGCTTACATCGTCGTTCCAGCATATCATTTAATAATTATGGTGAACTCGGTAACTAACCTAAAAAAGTATATTTTGTTAAAAGAAAATTTTATTTAATTTGGTTTTTAAATTAAATTACTCCTAATATTGTTTAGGGATTTCTTGGCTTTTCGGTCGAAGTTAAGAATTTTAAAATATTAATCTAAACCACCTTGAGAACTTAAATTACAATTGTATCTCCATAAGTTTAGGAGCGATGGAATATTAGTGACAACGCGGGGAAGTATGTTTAAAATTCAATTTCTCTCATTATTCTTTCTCACGCTAGATTTAGGGCATTGTAAAACGTCCGTGTTCTAAAAGATAATATTATTATAATATAGTAGAGGAAATTAAAGTAGTACTTGTTATAATATTTCAAAATATATTTCAGTTTCCTGACACGTGTTTCAACCCTTGCGGGTCATTATCAAAGGCATTGTAAGACAGTTAACAGTTAAAAATTCTACATGTCATTAAAATAAAAATTGACAGATGAGATAGGTTATTTTGGTCCTTAATTTACAGGTATTGGCCAATGGTACAACTAAATTACAGGTGTGATTATAGAGGTATTTACATCTAAGTAATAAAATTAAGAAAATGATACTGTGTATAATAATTATGGGTTTTTTCGTTGGTAATTATAGACAGTAGACAGTGTTTATTGCATATGTATCTTAAGTAATTAGGCTATTAAGTATTAGATTAGCACCTGAAGGTATTTCAATTTGATTTTTAACAACATTACATCGACTTTTTAAAGCTTTTTTGATTGCTAATGTCTCTAATAGGTTGAGTTTTCTACCCTTGTGTTGAATATATATCGGTTTTATTTTGTTGGATATTGAGCGGTTATTTATTATACAGTGGTCCGCTATTCCTGTTTTATTTTGTTTTTTTAAAATGGATGTTTTATGTTCTTTAAGCCTAGTTTTAAAGTTTCTACCTGTTTGACCTATATAGATTGCCTGACAGTCATCACATTGTATTTGGTAGACCCCGCTATGTGTTAATTTAATTACTTAAGATAAATATGCAATAAATACTGTCTATAATTACCAACGAAAAAACCCATAATTATTATACACAGTATCATTTTCTTAATTTTATTACTTAGATGTAAATACCTCTTTAATCACACCTGTAATTTAGTTGTACCTTTGGCCAATACCTGTAAATTAAGGACCAAAATAACCTATCTCATCTGTCAATTTTTATTTTATTGACATGTACAATTTTTAACTGTCTTACAATGCCTTTGATAATGACCCGCAAGGGTTGAAACACGTGCCATTAACCTGAAATATATTGTGAAATATATTGTGAAATATAACAAGTACTACTTTAATTTCCTCTACTATGGAATATCCATTTCACCAAGCATGTAGCCCATCACATATCAATTATATTATTATAATATTTTGCTTAAATTATAATGAAAGGAAATACCAGTTATAAATAATTTATGTTTTACAACATGGACGTTTTACAATGCCCTAAAATTAGCTTGAGAAAGAGTAATGAGAGAAATTGAATTTTGAACACCTTATTGTTTCAATAACACTAAACTTAAAACTAAGCATTAGCTACATGGTTAAAGCGATATAATAATAATGTTATCTTAAGACTGAATTATTCGACGAAGAGGTGAGCCCGCCTAGAAGGAACTATCGGTGTCCAGAGCTATCTACGTTCTGGATTCCGCTAATTCCCCTAGGCTTGCCATCCACGCCCCCTTGCGGTTATTTCGCAGAGTCTCGCCATTTTCAGCTCAGCTAAGCTGTTCCTATGGAGTTAAAAAAATGCGGGGCATCGATGTCGTAGTTGGAGGATTGTCTGATGAGGGGGTGGGGTGATTGGAGGCGGAGGTTAGAAATTTGGTACCTCTTCCTTGGAAGTATTGTGATAGGGGGGGGGGGGGGGGGGTGTGTGTTTGTAACGGTTCGGATGTAACGATATGCAAGAGATTTGAGACGGTTCAGGCTGGATGGAGCTGCGTAACCCCATGCTGCCGAACCATAGGTTAGTGTGAAGTGAATGATGGCTTCAATGAGTACAAGTTTGTTTTTGTGGCAAAGGGAGCTGTGGCGGTTGAGAAGGGGGTATAGTTGGCTGTAGAGTAGCCTGGCTTTGTTAAGGGTGTTACGGAAGCGGGATCGCCAGTGAAGTGTTTTATCGAGCATGATACCGAGGTACTTTACTGAGTCAGGCCAGAGGATATCGCGGCCGTCCAGGTTGATCTCGTCGAAAGGCGGTTGCCTTCTACGAGCCAACTTGATAGTTTGTGTTTTGTCGGTATTGAGATGAAGTTTTTAGTTTACCCAGTAACTGGAGAATTCGTTTGCTGCATTTTTCAGTTTTCTGGTGACCATGTGTGGGCTCAGTGACCTTACGATGAGGACTTTTTTATCTGCGTAGAGGGCTAGGGAGTTTTCGGGGGATTTTATGATGTCATGGATGAAGATATTGAAAAGATGTGGGGAGAGTACGGCGCCTTAAGGGATTTCTGCCTCTAGGTTCTAGGGGTTGGTAGGGAGTGACCTATCTGGACGCGGATCTTGCGTTGTTCGAGATAGGATTAGATTAGACTTTGGGGCGGTTAAGAATAAGTTTTCCATGATTTTGGCCATGGAGTTTAGAAGAAAGATGCGGCGATAGTTTTGGGGGATGGTATGATTTTTCCCGGGCTAGGTGATCATGATTATAGTGGGTTCTATCCACTTTTTCAGGATGTATGTGACGCGGAGGATGGCGTTGGCGAGGGTTGCCATGCCTTTCCCTGAGAGGAATTTGAGGATTTTGTACGAGATATTATCAGGGGGGGCTTCTTTGGATTTGCGCGAGAGGATGATTTCTGCCACTTCGCAGGGTGAGAATGTTCTGAGGATTTCCTCAGTTTTGTCGGAGCGTCTGATAAGTCTGGCGGTGCGCTCCACCAATTCTTCGTGGTCAGGGTTAATGTCAACATTATCATTTAGTCTGTTATGCCTTCCAAATGTGTCAGCAAAGGCTTCCGCCTTGTCTGCTTCCACATATTTCAGGCCCTGGGCAGAGTGAATGGGGGGAGTTTTTGGGGTAGTCGTAGTGTGTAGGGCTTTTTGCACTCGCCAGATGCTATTGTCTTGCGGGTTTATTTCGCGGAGTCGTGGTTTGCCTATTGAGGACGTTGTATGCGTGTTTGTCATGTGGGCTGTGGATGAATTGGAAGAGTCTGCGGGCTCTATGTTCGTTATGAATTATTTGTTGGAGGTGGGCTGGGAGTGTGGAGTGACAGGGGGTGGGTCTGGGTGGGGGGTTAATTTTGGAGCTGCATTGGATTGCTTGATTAAAGATGGCCTCATCCAGTTTAATCTTGGAGGTGATGGGGGAGAGGTGAAGCTTGATTTGTCTGTTGTATTTTCTAGTCAAGTTTGGGGCATGAGAGGTTGTTGTTAGTGGGTGGGTAGTTGCCTACATTGATAATGACGGGGTTGTGATTTGTGAAGCCGTCCTGTATGGAGTTTAGGTCGTGATTGTTGTTAAATTGTATTAGACAGGGGTTATTGGAAATAGTGCAAAAATTTGTATTTTTGTTGCGTTATTAGGTTGTTGTGTTATGGTGTTCGGTATATTTGTGGGGATAATCAGCCTGATTGCTTTATCGATCAGGGCATTAATGACGTTGGCTTTACATTTGATAGGTGTGTAAGAATTAAAGTTTAAATATCGTCCAAATCAGACTGGTTTGGTATAGAGTTTGTTGGAATGTTGCCAATATTGTCATATTATTAGCTTAATTTACATTAAATATAATATACTAGGTAGGAAAATATTTCCTAGCCATCTGATTTAAAAACCTTATACTATAAGGCCGTATTTGGCTAACACAGTTAGCGCTACAATACTAAATTGATTGCCTAAAACTACCAAGAAAGGAAGACCTTTCTGTTGGTAGGATGCTGCTACCTATGGACCGGTTTCGAACTTATTGGTTCTCGTCAGCATAGGGTAAGCGCAGACATACCTAACAACAGAAAGGCCTCAAGTCTTTATAACCAGTTTTATCGTCCTGCTCAGGCAGTCAACGACAAATGGCGCCATCTCTTAGAAGTTTTAAGCAATCAGGAGAGAGGACTATACCTTTAGGTATATTAAAAACTTAAAAATCTTTAAAAATCCTTACTTCTCAGATGGAGTAGAATAAATATAATATACTAGGTAGGAAAATATTTCCTAGCCATCTGATTTAAAAACCTTATACTATAAGGCCGTATTTGGCTAACACAGTTAGCGCTACAATACTAAATTGATTGCTTAAAACTACCAAGAAAGGAAGACCTTTCTGTTGGTAGGATGCTGCTACCTATGGACCGGTTTCGAACTTATTGGTTCTCGTCAGCATAGGGTAAGCGCAGACATACCTAACAACAGAAAGGCCTCAAGTCTTTATAACCAGTTTTATCGTCCTGCTCAGGCAGTCAACGACAAATGGCGCCATCTCTTAGAAGTTTTAAGCAATCAGGAGAGAGGACTATACCTTTAGGTATATTAAAAACTTAAAAATCTTTAAAAATCCTTACTTCTCAGATGGAGTAGAATAAATATAATATACTAGGTAGGAAAATATTTCCTAGCCATCTGATTTAAAAACCTTATACTATAAGGCCGTATTTGGCTAACACAGTTAGCGCTACAATACTAAATTGATTGCTTAAAACTACCAAGAAAGGAAGACCTTTCTGTTGGTAGGATGCTGCTACCTATGGACCGGTTTCGAACTTATTGGTTCTCGTCAGCATAGGGTAAGCGCAGACATACCTAACAACAGAAAGGCCTCAAGTCTTTATAACCAGTTTTATCGTCCTGCTCAGGCAGTCAACGACAAATGGCGCCATCTCTTAGAAGTTTTAAGCAATCAGGAGAGAGGACTATACCTTTAGGTATATTAAAAACTTAAAAATCTTTAAAAATCCTTACTTCTCAGATGGAGTAGAATAAATATAATATACTAGGTAGGAAAATATTTCCTAGCCATCTGATTTAAAAACCTTATACTATAAGGCCGTATTTGGCTAACACAGTTAGCGCTACAATACTAAATTGATTGCTTAAAACTACCAAGAAAGGAAGACCTGTTCCTAAGTTCGAAACCGGTCCATAGGTAGCAGCATCCTACCAACAGAAAGGTCTTCCTTTCTTGGTAGTTTTAAGCAATCAATTTAGTATTGTAGCGCTAACTGTGTTAGCCAAATACGGCCTTATAGTATAAGGTTTTTAAATCAGATGGCTAGGAAATATTTTCCTACCTAGTATATTATATTTATTCTACTCCATCTGAGAAGTAAGGATTTTTAAAGATTTTTAAGTTTTTAATATACCTAAAGGTATAGTCCTCTCTCCTGATTGCTTAAAACTTCTAAGAGATGGCGCCATTTGTCGTTGACTGCCTGAGCAGGACGATAAAACTGGTTATAAAGACTTGAGGCCTTTCTGTTGTTAGGTATGTCTGCGCTTACCCTATGCTGACGAGAACCAATAAGTTCGAAACCGGTCCATAGGTAGCAGCATCCTACCAACAGAAAGGTCTTCCTTTCTTGGTAGTTTTAAGCAATCAATTTAGTATTGTAGCGCTAACTGTGTTAGCCAAATACGGCCTTATAGTATAAGGTTTTTAAATCAGATGGCTAGGAAATATTTTCCTACCTAGTATATTATATTTATTCTACTCCATCTGAGAAGTAAGGATTTTTAAAGATTTTTAATTTACATTAATTAACGGTCAGGAAATCAGGACAAATTCTTAATGATTTCATTGTGTTATTATATATGCAAGTAACGATATAACGCCTGTTTCTATCAACAATAGCTTGGTAGCTGCTGAAGAAAAATACCGATTCTGATGTTCCGTGCCAGTGAATGCAGTGCACTAAGTTCGATGCTGATCAGTGGACGCATACCTTTAGACATACTTTTAATTCTAGCATCCTTATATTTTATCTCATTTGTATTACTTACTCACAAAACAAATTACAAATATACATATTTTTAATTATAAATTAGCATTTAGCTTTGATAATAATTTAATCTAACGAAATTAAATTTAAATTTATACCCATCCACTGTGCACAGATAAATACTCTAGATTATTTTACCTTTAATAAAAAATACTAAGAATGTATTAAAGATCTAAAATGAATTGACTGAGACGTATAAATGAAAAGTTTAATCAAAGGAGAGACTAAGCGGATTCAAATTAATTAAATATAAGAACGGATCCATCCGGGATTTCGAATAGAATTATGGGATATTAAAGTCTTCTTAGATGAAAGAGAGACGCTTTAGTTTGGATACTATCCAGATAATTTAGATTAAAGCAGTGGTATTTTTCGCTGCAAGTTAACGTTTTAAATAAGTATATTCACAGATCAACAGTATAAATGTAAGCGAAAACATTTTGATTGCTCATTAATTGTATAGATTCATTTTACCATGTAAAATTACAATATAGTCAAAATTTTTGGTCGGTATTAAATAAACAGCAATAACCGTCGTCTGCAATGAACTCCACATGGTGGATATAAGTGCACTCTTAATGTGTGATAACGCACTGGGTTAATTTCCTAGTGGTTACATTAATTTTTATTGCGCGGCCTATAGGGTTGCTTACTGGTTCGTTAATTTTCTGCTACCTTTAATTAAAACAATTGTTTACTTAAGCACTTATGTTTTTATTTCTCAATACAGGTTATGGTAGCATATTACAAAGATTCACGACAGAGACACTGGTCGATACCTAACGTTCACATTACTAACTGCTTTTCTTGCAGTTTTTCCCTAACTATCACTTAAAAGTACATCACAGAAATGCCCGGTATCGTAGGGAGTTCAATTTCGTATGTCAGAAAACGCGGAATTGCTAGCTGCATAGTTCTACTTAAAAATAAACCATTACTTGCCCAAAAAGGCTTTAAAAACGTGGAGCGTATGTAAAAGCACTTGCTTCACGGAGTCATCTTGGAATGCTCTTCTCTCTTGCTCGTTGTGTCGTGCTTTTTGTCTTTCTCTCTCTCGACCCGCGCGCGATAAGACCCAACCTACCTTTCGCCCAATAGGGAACTAGCATCCCAATATTGATGTTTTATAAGATCCGTCGCGACGGGCTTTTGGCTAGCTGCGTGACTAAATAAAAATAACTGCGTGAACAAAAAAGTATAACCCTTATGTAATTTACAAGCAAAAATAACAGAGATTGAAATCGCATGCACACAGCATTTTTCAACCTATTCTCTTTGACGTGTTGATACACGTTTCCCCAACAATGTGTATCCATTGGAGGAAATTAGAATTTACTTTATGTTTCTAAACACAAGTCGAAATACTTTATTGAGGCTCTCTATAAAAAAAATATATATTAAGATGCTATTATTTTCGTATAATCCCTAAATTAAATTTAATTCGTGCAACCAGTATTAATCAGCCCTCGATAGCAAATCCATTCGTTTTTGGCCTACCTTAAACATAAAAACAATAAAAAATGGAACTTTAATTTGACCCACAGGTGCAGCATATTAATTTACTAATGATATCACACTGATAGCAGCAACAGAGGAAGAGGATGAAGGAATGCGGTGACAAAAAATGAAGTGAGTAGATTAACCGGGATATGGAAGCAGCGGGAACTCACAAAGGTTAAAATGATGCTGTTTTTATATGGATCTAAAACTTTGACCTTGCGAGCACAAGATAGGAAAAGAGACCCTTTAAAATTTGATCCTAAAGACAAAACGTGACATGCCACTGACCGAAGTCTAGGGTGAACCAATAGGAATAAGACTCAGCATGAAGGAAATGATGCGCAGTGGCTACTATGTCAGGGAGATGTCTTTAAAAGCAGAGATTAAGACCGATCCCCGACAAAATCACAATATATACATATTTAGGTGAAAAGTGATCGACTAACTTAATGTTACTAGAAAAAAACAAATACCTTTGCAAGGATATGATTTATTGCACTTCAAAACAAAACATACATATAAGAATAAGGCAGAAAATGTCAATTAATCTCTGGACGTTGATGCATGGCACTGCATATCGTCGGCGTACTTTTCATAAGACGGAACGTAATTACTAAGTGCCAACCGCAAGCATGATTTCAGGTGTTCGTCAGTTAGCCGACTGCGATATTTTGATTTAATAATTTTCATTCCTGAAAATGCTGACTCACAAAAATACGTTGATCCGAACAATCCTGTCAATTGAAGAGCTACCTCTTTCAAATTCGGGTATCTTTCTTGAGTTATAAAAGACCAAAATTTGACATCAGATGCTCTGGCTTGAAGATGTACATCGGAAATCATCTGCAATACCTCATTTCGAATAGAAGTATTTTCCATAATAAAAGTATTCGATAGTTCACTAGAAACTTTTTCAACATCTTCGCAAGAAAATGGATAACTCATGAAAGTGACAATATTTTTCAGTTTGTCGAAATCAGAGAATCCTCTTTCAAACTCATCCGAAAGGCTTCTTAGCTCGGCCTCGTAAATAACGTAATTTGAGTTGGTACTTTTTTCTGCTTTCAATGCTGGAAAGCTATTCAAGTCATTTCGATTCAGTTGTTGGATCAGTAGCTTCAATTTATTTTTGAAAGCATTCACTGAACTTATTAAGTCAATAATCGTTTTATTTTTACCTTGAAGCTCCAAGTTGATGGTATTCAAATGACTTGTGATATCTGATAAGAAAGCTAAATCACAGAGCCACTTTTTGTCTTTGATTATTTCAGTGTCGTCACCTCGTTCTTCCAAAAAGGCAATTATTTCTGGTAGTAATTCTTGGAACCTTTCTAAAAATTTCCTGCGACTTAACCATCTTACATCTGTGTGAAGGATCAAATCTGTGTGATCAGCAGACTCGCTAGCTTCCAACTGCACTTTGAAGAGTCGTCGTTGCAAGCTACGGGCACGAATGGAATTCACAATCTTTTTGGCAATGTTCATATTCAGTATTTTCGAGCATAGCACTTGCATTGCAATGGAATGAGAAAAACGATGGAAAATCGTCATTAGATCGACAAATTGCAACAAACCCAATTTTATTGCCAGTCATACATGGCGCTCCATCTGTTGTTATGCAAACGAGTTTATAAATCGGTAACTCATACTTCTTTTCAAAATGTAAAAAAGCGTCGTAGATATCCTGCCCGCGAGTTTTTCCTTTTAATGGAAGCATTGTTAACAATTCTTCTTTAGCTGACATATCAGAAAATACCATTCGAATGAAAAATACTTGCAATCAGCAATATCACTTTTCAGTTTAGTCTCCAAATCCCTGCCCATGATTTCCACACGCCTAGTAACAGTCGGACGAGATAGCTGAACCTCTTTAATAGCAGACATTATCTCTGTTTTATTTTTGAAGTCACGAAACAATACATCAGCTGCTTCAATAAACGCTTCTTTAAATATCGGCCCGTCTTCGAAGGGTTTCTTGTGTTTTGCCAATATGTGGGAAATTTTAAAAGACGCAATTGTTGCAGCTTCTATTTGTTTTACTGGTTTAGTGAACATGGATTGCTCTGCTCTCAAACGACTCTTTAAATCTTGAACTTTCCGTCTTCTTAACTCACTCTTTTGTGGAAAATCAATCTCATAGTTTTTATGCATAGTTTTACAATGCCCTTCTAAGTTCCCACGCTTAGGCAATGCCACCGAAGCACGACAAACAAGGCACACACATTTATCTTTTACCATAATAAATAGAAACTCTTCTTCCCACTCATTGTTAAAATGATACGTTTTACTTTTCTTGGATAAACTCATTTTCTATCGTTACGTACAAAATAAAATTCAATAACCAACGCTTTTTCTGACACACATGCACACACAAGTTTAGAGCTAATCCTAATTCAAAGCAAAGAAACTTATAGCTACTCAAAGACAGTGCGGACTGGTGCTGCCACGTTCTCGCGCGTGGGGAGTGGTGTTGTCCCGTTCTCGCGGGCGGTGTTGCCACGCCTCGTGATTGGCTCTGAAAGTTTCCGCGATCGACCGATCGATCGCGATCGACCATCTGAGTACCCCTGGTCTACAGGTAGTTCATTTTATGACACGTTCAGAATAGCTGAAAACAAACCCGAGGAAAAATAATTTTTGACCATGTAGAGAAAAATGACGATGTAATGGAGTAATTCTTAAATAACTTTTGAAGTACTAGGTGTAATTTAATAATTTTGTAATATGATGGTTACCAGGTAATTCTCCATGAAATGGGCCCTTTTAATCACATTGGGCTTATTTAGTTTGCCAGGGACGGTCTAGCTCTAACACAGTGGTCCTATTTTTTTTACATCCTGTACGATAAAAACACAACAATAATATTTTTGGACAGCTTAAACTTTATACGAAAAAAAGGTATTCTTGATCGACATCGATAAAATAAACGGTTTACGAAAAACAAATATTTTTTTCAGTTTGGTTTTTATTGAATAATTTTGTATGTCGGTGTAACATGAGCTCCTTCTACTCTTATGCATTCTCTAGCTCTGAGAATTGTTGGACCCTCTACAATGCCTCAACATTAGTCCTTATTTCGCAACAATGAACATTAATCATTTCCAATAATTTTTCTCGATTGTCTATTGGATTGGCATACCCTAAAGTTTTTAAATAGCCGCACAACAAAATCTAATCGATTTAGACCAGGTGATCGAAGAGGCCAAGACACTGGTTCTCTTCTTCTTATCCATCGATTATCGAAGTTCCTGATTAGGTGTTTTTGAACTATTAGACTAAAATCTGGCGAGCTTCATCATGCATGAAGCACATATATCACGTCGAATTGGCAGAGGTAGATCTTCTATAAGTTCTGGCAAAAGGTTTTGAAGAAATTCCAAATAAAGTTCAACCTTCTTGGCAATTAACCGATTAAAAAATGTCCATACGTTGATGGGTTCAAATCGATGCTGATGGTGCATTATAATAGAAGCATGGGGATTTTCCTTTGTTCATAAATGTAAATTTTTATTATATTTATGGTGCCGTTTTTAGAGCATGTAGCTTTGTCCGTAAAGAGAACTGAACCATTGAAATTTGCATCGTTTCTGCACCGACATATAACTCCATCCTCCGCGGAAAGTTTTCAGGAAGAAGCGCGTGAACTTTTTAAAGATAGTACGGATGCAGTTGTTGCCCTCTAAGGATTCTAGAGCCCGTCGATTTAGGATAATCAAACTCGCGGCCAATTTTCGGAGACTTGTAGAAGGATCTGCTTTTACGGCATTTTGGAGGTTTTCTTCAATACCCTGACCGTGATGGATTTGACTTCCAAAATTGTGGCTGGCTTCGTTAAACTTTCTTAAAATTATTTACAATAGTATATGATCTTTCTTCAAGTCTCCGAAAATTGGCTCTCGAGTTTGATCGATTCCTTATAGAGCAACATTAACTCTAGTAATTCGATAAGTTCAAGTAAAAAATAAAACATCGTAGTTTTACTCTCCCTCAAACGACGATCCACTCTTACAAAGCTTTTCCTATCAGGAGTTCTTCTATTTGGAAATCGTTCTTCATAAAGCCTTCTGGTTTCTAGGGCATTACAAGATACAAGCCTATACATCAAATGCATGTCGCCATAAGAAACCATGTTGAACAAAATATATTTTTCTTTCGTAAACAGTTCATGTTAGCGACGTCGATCAAGAGTATATTTTTTTTTGTTTAAGGTTTAAGCTATCCAAAAATATTTTGTTGTGCGCTTTATCACACAGGGTGTAAAAAAATGTCATTACTGTGTTCGAGCTAGTCCGTCCAAAACTAAATAAGCCGAATACGATTAAAAGGGCCCATTTTAAGGAGACTTACCTAGTAGCCATCATTTAAAAAAAATATTAAATTACAATTAGTACTTCAAGAGTTATTTAAAAACAAACGAATTCCTTTATGGACCCATAGGAAAAAAAATGTATAGAAACTTGTCCAATTATTTTTATGTGTTCTATCTGAATCCGGGAGATTGCCCACATATTCTGAGACATCCTGAATATTGTATACCTCTTATTCTGTACGTCAGAGGTAAACTGTGTTATTTTACTAAATCGTAATTGTTTACGAGAGAAAACAATTGTAAATCCCGTAAAATATGTATTCAAAACGCGTATTTCTCTGTTGTTTTTTTTAATTGAAAAAAAAATAAATAATCAAAAAAAAAATTATTATTTTATTAGAAAAAATAAAAAAAGGAGGAGATGGTACTCTTCAGCGATGCTGTGATGAGCCCCGCTGAATAAGCCGAACCGTAATTTTAAAATTTAATAAAAAAAAATAATGAAATTGACGATAAAAAAAGAAGTTAGCTAAAGTGGTGGCCAGAGAGCACGCACAGAACCAGCCGTGGAGCACGCGTGCCAATTGCCCTAGCTAACAAGCGTCACCAGCTTTACCACAGGAAAAGCTGGAAACCTCCTAGATGGTCGTGGGGCTAGCTCTGATCGTGAGACCTGACACCACACAAACACAAGTTAAAAAAACGGCACGGGGGACCTGTATAAATAAAACAAAAGAAATGGAAATAATTGCTGGCTTTATTAAAAAAAAATGGGGGTTAGTATTTGAATCTGTTTCTATTATACAGTGGTAAAGATCTTCCAACGGGGAAGAAGGACCAGACAAGAAGCTGTCCAAAAGAAAGTGTCCAAAAGACGGTGTCCAAAGGAACGTGTACAACAGGAACGTGTCCAAAGGAACGGTGTCCAAAGGAACGTGTCCAAAGGACCCTATTTGGAGCTTTTATAAGGTCCTAATAACTCTTTTAGGGGGCTCACAATGTCGTGGGTGCTCCAAAATGTATTGCCCCTTTAGGTCCTGGTGACCTGACTTAACTAAAATAAAGCCCCAGAAGGCACTTTAGAACAAAGATGACGGAATGACACAGGAAAACAGCATGGTATAAAAAAAAACTCACCTTCACAGCGAACAACTCCAACACAAAATCCCATGTAGTGGTTTTCTGTTGCCCCGGGATCAGCGAACCAAAACTATAACCATAAATCAAAGCAGACTTAAGGGCAACAGAAAATAAAGCCTCTAAACCCAAAATCCTCTAAAGATGACTTGAACAGTCGTGGATTTCGAAAGGCTTGTTGTTTTGTCGGCCGCTGGAAGTCAAGTGAGGTGTGAAAAACGATTAGGTTAAGTGTCATTCCGTCTCCGGTACCATAGATAGGTGAGGCGTCGAGGAGATGAAACATATTTCAGCGAAAAACTCCCGAACAGTACTGCTCGGACCAAAAATAGGCCGGTTCACATACTAGCGAGTAATAATGAAATACGTCTAATGGGTTCGACTACCCAGTTGCAAGTATTTAAGCTAAGTGAAATAAAACCGAGGTACCCAAATTTAGTTATTCCTTTATAATCCATGCAACCTTCCTATAGATTTTAATTTATTTATCATATTACTTTAGAATTTAAAAACAATGCATGCAATCTCGGAAAACAGAAGTTAACCTAGAAAGTTTTATAACCAAACTGACAAGTAAACATTAAAATCCAAAACAAGGAAATCTTGACAAAAAATGCTGTTTTATAAGAAAAGATTGGATAACTACTGCAAGAGATATTAGATGAATTAAGATATGGGCAAAATGTAATTCCGCCTGGCCAAGGACAACGAAGGGAAGGTCCTCAACATAAGATAGATGTCCAGTTTCATATAGGAAACACAACATTGAACGTTTCACTTGTTTCAAAAGCTAAAATTCAAGTCAAGATATGTGATATAAGGTACTATGATTAAGCCAGTTTTATTAACTTATTAGTGACAAAATTGAATTGTCACAGTATATTTCATAAAGGCTATAATTTATGGAATATGAGTAAGAGACGTACTAGTGATTCGATTTAGAAAAAATACAGGTAACAATTAGTTTTAGTGACTTAATATACTTTACCACTATTAAATCTTATATGATATTCGACTTAAACCATATTATAGTGACTTAACATACTTTACCTCAAATAAAGTACATCGCATGTGCCTTAAAAAACATTTAAATACTAAAAATGATTCAGAATTCGGTAACGAACCTCATTATGATTTGGAAAAAAATAAGATTTAAAAAACATTCGTACAATTTATTGATTATTAAATACAAAACGGAATTATTTTACATTTTGGAGAATTCTCGTATTGGATACGTTCTTCTGTTTATAAGTTAGCGGAGCATATTATACTTCATGTTAGTATACTTTCTTCAAAGTCAGCTTGATGACATGAAAAAGCTTTGACCGGGCTTAAAAGAGACTGGCATCATAATCGGGGTGGTCAAATCTTTTTTCATTATTAAAAGTATTCTTTAATACCAGTATTTAATTAATAATTGGTAACTCCCTTTGAAAGCTAGTTTGCAAATGTACTTTGAACCAAGAAGTTTTTAATGTCAAAGACGGAAGAAACAAACCCATTCATGAATGTTATAATTTTTTTAGTACTGCAGATATATTATTTATACAAAAATAATTTAAAGCAAACCAAAAAGGAATTTCACTGTTGTTAAACAAAAAAAATGTACGATTAATAAACAGCAATTTAAAGTGCGAACTATTATTTTCGGGTGGGAAAACTATTAGGACAGCATATAAATACAAATTTATATGCTGTAGACAAGAACAGTGAATACTTAAAAGTTTTGCCAATTTGGTGATCCCTTATCAGCTATAATCAGTTGATGTTTCAGGTATGCGATATTGGGAATCGGATAGCGGCGTAACTGAAAGAAACGATTTACTGTAATTAATAAAACTGTTTTGTAGTGTGTATTTGGTAATATTTATATATCAATATTGTATCGACACTTTAAAACTCCTAAAAACATATTGTATAGTGGGTGTATACTGGCATTATACATGTAGTTTAAGAATAACTATAAACATGCAAAAAGAATATTTTATAACTTGTACTATAATGAATCCTGAGAGCGTATCGCAATTTAAAAATTGAGCAGCCAAAGCTCAACAATGTCGCTAGTTCGTGAAAATGGTAGTTATTATATTGCGTAGTATCATTTTAAGAATACCGGCTTATCGTTACTAACGCAAATTTCATTGCGCCGCGAGTTTTATTGATAAACTATGTATATGTTTGTGGCAAAAAATCGATGGGCTTTAGTTTTGGCTTAATTTTCTTTGAAATTATTTAAAAAATAATAATTTTTTTTTTAAATTTTGATATTTTTTATTTATCCTATAAAGCTATTATTATATTTTAGAATGTCGTTAGAAAATAGTCTTCTCAAGCTGATAAAATAACATTTAAAATTAAACTTTACATCACTGACTTAATTTTAGATAATGGCGGCAGTCGCGGATCCAACAAATGTGTATTTAAAATGGCGCATTATTATACAACCATTTTATTTCCAATAACAACATTAAAAATAGTTTATAGAGTAAATTAGAACTCTATACGATAAACTGGTTCTATAGTGTTGCATGATTCGGCATTTTAAATTTTATTTAACTTAAAAGTAAGACGTTGGTGATGCAAAGATTTAGAGGTTGCCAGATTTAGTAAAGTTATAGGATTTGACAAATGGAAATAATAAATATTATTATATTATTAGGTGTTTTCCTAGTGTGTGCTAGTGGTGAGCAAGATGGCCTGTAGGCACTCACTATATTTGGGGTATTAATCATATTCTTAAAACATATTATTAATTATATGTGGTTTGTAAGCCTGTTCATGACAGAGGGATTCAACCGATTTTCGTCGATAATGGAAGGCTTTATTTTATTTATTTTATTGTAATACGATTATAAAGATACGAACTTTAAATATTCGACTTTGATGTGTATATAATAATATGCGACCTCGATATAATCTGGCGCTTTATTATAGATCGGTTCTTCGGTAATCCGGTCAAGTATTTCAAATGCATTATGTAGGACCTTTATAATCCGGATTTGATAGTACTCTATATAGTAGTGATTCCGGAATAGCGTTTTTAATTAAATTCTAGATGACTACTTTATACAAATTAATAAGGGAAAACTAAAATAGATATTGTTTGTGGTTCCGCTAACGTCATAAGCTGTGCGTTCCTTTGCGTTTACAACTTATGTATCGCGTAAAAATTACGGCTTAGTTGCTGTGTTTACTATGTCCAACCGTGTGTTATTATAAACATTTCTCATACATATTCACAAATGAAAATGCCTCCTAAAAGAACATATACTATAACTACGTTGTCGATAAAATAAAAAGCCAATATAATAATAGAAAGACAGGAAAGAATATAGACCGTACATAGGGAAAGTGAAAATGTTTGTTGTGAATTAGTTACTAATCCGGACAACCGCAGATTTAATTAGTCCAAATTATCAAAGTCGCACTGCATAAGGTGAGAGCTTGATATGAAGTGAGAAATTTCCAGCTAAAATTGAATTTCATACAATAGTATATTAAAGTACATGTTTTATAAAGCATCATCTTATAGCACGCGTCCATGTTAAAAAACGAGCCGCTTGCGGCGAGTTTTTTAACGGGACAAGTGCTCTAACTGCTTTATAAAACACGTACTTTATACTATTTTTTCTATTTTGTATTTTTTTCAATAAGAAAATACATATTTAAAAAGAAAATCAACCCTTCAAATTTTGTAAATTTGTGTGTCTAAATTCTATGTTGGTAATACTCTAAATTTCTTTTTATCATAGTAGCCTTGACAATAAATAATATTTTCTTTGTGTCATTGTCACGAAATTTGTGATTTAATATTTCATAGAGTTGTTCATAATTATAATTATAAAAATATGGAGCATGATAATCTAAGTTTAACTCCCCCTGAGTTAAGGGATATTGCTAATAAAACGATAAATCAACTTTTACCAGAGAAATCCCGAAAACTTTCTTTTCTCATGGATAACAATAACAGGAAACGTCAGACGTCAACAGAATAAAACATTTAAATATAACCAATGCCAACTTTTAAAAAATAAAATTCGGAGTTCGAAATGGATATATTTCGAACTCGCTAGCGCGTTCGAAATATCTATTTTTCGAGACAAAATTAGAAAAAAGTATTTTATACGTTTTTGAAATTACCTACCTACTGACTTTAATTAGAGAATAATTAATTAATATTTGTGTTCTTACCTAATAAATCTTAGGCATTATAGGCAATACTTAAATTGTAGCATTGTATTTTTAATTCAATGCGGCAACACTGTTTTTAAAACTTCCATCTCACTTCTATAATGCATGGAAATACGCACTATACAATAATTTTGCTGTTCTGTTGTTCTATAGTGGTTCTATAATCGTTTCGATCAGATGCATAATTGGGCATTTATACCTAACCTAAAATAATTTAGCCCGCTTGTTTATTTCGGTGGTGGATTCAACCTGTTAAATTGTATAATTATTCTATTAAAGCATAATACTATGTTTAAAATAATTGAAACAGTAGAAAAGGGGAGAAAAGAGCTCACCATTGTACCGGGACGTTGGGAACAATGTGGAACATTATTTTGGCCTAAAATGTTTGCATATAAATTCCAACGGGACCCAGAATCTGCTCCTGAGCCCAACTGGATTTCTTTGAGGTGCAAAGTAAAGAGAAACTTTTTGGCATCGTATGAGCTGGCAGAGACGGAGTTAAATCATATGGTAGATGCCGAAAACACGACAGAAACTGAAGAGCTAGAAGTGATAAGCCCCCTCGCTAAAAGGCCCAAACGAGTAAAGGTTCTAGATTAACAAAATAAGGTTAGAAACGTTGTGAATTTTGTAACGCAGAACATAAAATAGTTTATTTCTGTCAAACAACAATTTTGTCTTATAACATGTTTATAATAAAAGAAGTATTTTTTCTAGGATAAAAATATCTATAAAACGATTTTATAAATAAGCGCATATCCACGCCAAAAAAATGCTTTATTATTTCCCCTTCATGTCCTTAATAAAACATGTTTATATAACTATTTTATAAGGCTGCAATTAAGAACCATTTATGCAAGTATACGATTCTTTCACAATATGTTTACAATGATTATAGAAAAGTTTTTTAAATGTTGTATATCGCATTATAATACTTTAATAAAAGTCTTAAACAGGCAGGAATAATTTGTTCTATAACACAAGTTGTAAAAGTCATTATGCAACAAATTTATACAAGTATTTTCCTTTGAGAACAAAATTGTTCCAACAATATGCGCAACAGAACAAATCTGTTCTTAAGACAACTCTATTCAATAGTTATAAAATAATTTGCTCCTTTTAAAGTTCTACTTTGCTAGTTGGTATCGACATAGATAAACTTAAAATAAGAGAAATATAAAACTTATAATGAACAAGCTGTAATATAATATACTATTTAATCATATTAAAAATTTACAACAATCCCCATTTTAAGTATTTGATGGAAGCGACACCTATGGTTAGGAGTTTAATACTTTTTTATGTCATCAAATTAAGCTTGGAACAACTATATAGTATTTTACTACTGAAGTGTCAAGTGACTTAATGCAGGTTCAAACTGAGTATTTCGTATATCTTACAAGCTAGACCTTTCAAATTTTTTAAAGAGGTCAAGAACGTTATTAAAAGCGGTAGAAAAACTTATCTCCTGAAAAAGGTGACTTGATACAGTTTAGGCAACACAAAAAACTAAAGGGTTGGTTTTAATGATAATATCATAATTTCTACTTAACCTTTTTTTATTCTGAAAACAATTTGCAATACACTGTATTTCATATATTTTTCACAATCTTTTTTGATAGCTAGTATTCCAACATATTTTATCTTTAAAATATCCCAGGAGACAATAAAAAATGGAACAAAAGGATGCTGATTGATGAACGTCATTACCAGAAATCGTGAAATCAGCTGTTGTCATGCTGGCTATAAAATTTGAGTCATATTTTTCCGGACCGAAGTTTGTCTCTACAGCATAAATTCTGCGAAAGCCGTAAAATACAAGATGGTTCAAACATATTGCCCCTATTTTCACGTAAAATACAAAAATCGAGCGTTGTTTGTTTACCAGCTAAAAACACAAGAGTTCAGCGTACTGGAAAAATTTGTTTTCAAGCTGTATTTATGTAACATCAATAGCAATTTACTTTATGTTGATTGGAAGGAATTATTGAAAGTACCAATCTAGACATGCAGTATTTAAAAATTGAACAAACTAAAATGTACATAAAACTAATAGCCGCAAATAAACTCCATTTTAAGTATATTAGTTTGTTCGTTAGTTTGACCACTTTTTTGCCAAGCCATAAAAGAATCAGATCCTAAAGTCTAAAGATTTTGGCAATAATCTATTAAGTTGTGCTAAAAACCTGTACAAAGCTTTCAAAATAAGTTCTATGGGACATGGTTAATACAGAGTGTCCGAAAACAACGTCAGGAAACTTAAAGGAGGTGATTTTTGGCAATAAAATAATGGCAATCATTAGAGTAATGTGGAAATCTCCATGGTGACAGCTGATTAAAGTATAAAATTTATTTCTTATTAATTTGATATCTCAAATATGTCATGACATTTTATATTGAAATTAGGTACAGAGCCTAAGCTCAATGAACCGCATCATCTGGATGTAAAGATGTTCTCCAAACTTGCCACCAGATAGCACTTTACTCAAATTTTAATTATATTTTCCCTGTTTTATCCTTTTCACATACAATTCTTTCTTACAGAATATTCTTCCGGGCTTATTAGATGGCGTTTCTTCTTCAATGGAGAGTGGGAATGTGGTTTCTGCAAGACGGGGTGCCGCTTCATTTCAGAAGAAATATATGGGCATATCTTGAGGAAATATTTCCTGAACACTGGCACCATGGTCCCCAGATCGGAACCCAATGGATTTTTTCTCTGGGGTCGTCTAAAAACTCTAGTGTATAGAACTGCGGTAAATGATCTTGACGATTTACGAAACAGAATAATTAATAAATGTGAGCATATTAAAAATACACCTGGTGTCTTTCATAGCGTTTGCAGACATTTCTTAAAATCTGTTAGAAAATGTATAGAGATGAATGGTGGACAATTTCAGAATTAATTGTAGGTTATGATTACTAATTTATTGTATGTAATTGTTCCTGTGTTATCGTGATATTAAAAAAAAATGTTTTTCACCTAAGATATTTTAATGCCGATTTTCGGCCAAACGGTCGAATCAAATTGATAAACAAGAGTACATTATTGGAAGCATATTTCATTGACTTCAAAATGACACCTACACTTTGAAAACATCTGTCAGAATGGAAAGTCGAAAATATAATTAAAATTTTAGTAAATTACCATCTGGTGGCTAGTTTGGAAAACATTTTTACAACATCAAGATTCTACGGTTTATTGAGTTTAGGCTCTATACCAAATTTGAATTGGAAATGTCAAGAAATAAATGAGATATTAAATTAATAAGAAATACATTTTAACATGGAAACCATGGAGATTTCGACAGCTTTCTAAATGACAAACGACCAATATTTTATTGCCTAAAATCACCTCTTTAAGGTTCCTGCCGTTGTTTTCGGACACCCCGTATATGCCATGATATAATAGCATTTTCTCTCGTGAGCTTCATATCGCTATCGTGGCCTGTCTGTGAAAACAAAGCTTAAACATTTTTTATTTAATTGAATTTTCGTTTCATTATGATCGTTTCGGCACAATTTGTATTCATTGTGGGCCTGTTCTTATTTTAATATGCTAAAACTGCTTCTAAAGTGTTCTCGAAATGATTCGCCAGGATGGAATTCTTATTGCATAAGCCGGCTAAATTTGAATTTAAATACTTTTACTTGACAAACAAGTTAATTCAATTTTGTTGGGCTGTCGCTCTTAGGGTATTATACTCCTACTTTGGTTGTTTCTGCAATTCCTTTGGGAATGCCATGAAAATAAGGAAGCAAAATACGTAAAATATCCTACCTTTTGTATTTGCCCTACTTGCGAACACTGTCTAAGTGTTTAGAATAAACAAGATAGTATTTTAGGCTTATTTTTGAATTGCTAACCGAGGTGACTCATTAGAAAATGATTTAACTCAAGCAAGATGTAGACATCCAACCATTAATACATTTGGAGAATGTTATAATATTATATTATAGTTATATTATGAAATAATACGAATAAAGATGCTAGAAAATCACTTGTGCGCAAATTTGTAAAGAAGGATTTTAACTCCAATATTTTTTTGGTATTCCATTTTCCTATAAGGTGTAACGTTGTTACTTTTCAGTATATTCCTGTCATTTTATTGTGTCTGTCGCACGACCGTGATTTGACGTCCTCATGAGAGACCGCTCTTCATTTTAGGCTGTGTCGGGTCCTAATTTTCATTATTATGTGTTACATTTGCGGCGGGGTTTGAAATTGATAGAAAACCGTCAGCTGTGTCATTTGGTGATATTCTACTTTGCACGTAGGCCACAGACTATAGGCCTTTGTAAAAAAATAGATAAATCTTTTTCCATCTTTGCAATTTCCACACTTAGCTTTGTTTAAGCCACCTTTTTGGTAAGTCTACTACGTAATTTCGTTTAGATGGTCGATATTTTTGAGATTCTTGTCACATCATCTTTTAAGCTACAAAATATGTATTTTTATGACCACTGTTTTCCACCCTGCCAGCTTTGTAAATTATAACTTAAAATATCTTTCATTAGATCTTTAATTAAGTAAATTTTAATTAATTTTTGTGTTTGTTTTGGCACTGTGTGGTGTTGTTGTGACAGGTTAGAGCTAAGAGCAGCTGTGAGTGGTGTTCAAAACTCAATCTTATGTCTTAGCTTGCACATCAGCATTCTTTGGGGTTAATATACAGAGTCCTGTACCAGTGCGTCGGGCTTTCATAGCTTCTAAACGAATTAAGTTAGAAATTTCATTCATATGCGGGCTTATACTGTATCATAGAGTGTATTTCAGGAAAATATTTTTGCATATACAGGCTTGCCCAAAAAAGTGTGGTAACATATTGTTAAATTTTTTTAAATGGGACACCCTGTATTTTCTTGCATATTTTGGTTTGTATTATTATTATCCTTTATAAATATCTATAATTTTGTGCAATTTGCTTCGGTAGTTTAAAAGCAATAAATTAAAAACTAAGATAAAAAAATTTAGCAGCTCTCAAGAAAAACCAAAAAAAAATCTGAAAACATTTTTGGTAATCACGGCGTTGTACAAAAATAATGACAAACAGTTCGCTACGATGAATTGAAGAGTTTTCATCAATTTCATACAGGCTGTTCTAAATAAGGTTGCAAAGATAAATCATTAAAAACTAATTTTTCTCAAATTTTTCAAATGGAACACCCTGTAAATATTCAACTAATTTAACGTAGAATTCATAAACAAAGGTTTTTTGCAACACAAACATGTAGGTTATTTTTAGCCGTTTACGAAATAATTGCAAGTTTCGTAAATTCTGTTGTGTTAAAGTGTAAAAAGAACGTTTATTTTATTAATTAAACATATTATTAGCCCAAACTAACATTATAAACTACAATAAATATTCAAAATGTCTTCCTTTTTGATCTGTGCATAAATTAATACGCTCTTGAAATGATCTATTTACTTCCCTTAACATTTTAGGTGGTATACTACCAAACACGTCTCTAATTCTTTGCTGCATATTAATGGCAGTTGTCGGCGGATTATTATAAGCAATTTGCTTTACATGTCCCCATAAAAAAAAAGTCAAGCTTTGATAGATCCGGCGATCTAGCAGGCCAGTGTGTAGGTCCGTTTCTACCGATCTATTGGTTGCAAAAGGTACCATCAAGGTAATTTCTTACATCCCGTGAAAAATGCGCCGGAGCTTCGTCTTGCTGAAACCACATCCTATTTCTAATATATGAGGCAACGTCTGCCAGCAAACCTGGTAAATCATTTCGTAAAAAGTTTAAATACATGGGCCCATTAAGATGACCATTAAAAAAATATTGACCTATCACAGTATCACCAATAATTTCGCCCCACACATTCAAAGACCACTGGTGCTGCTGATCGATTTGTCTCATATATCGCGGATTTTCTGTGGAATAATAGTGAAAGTTATGCCTATTTACACAACCGGTGTTATGAGATGTAGCCTCATCAGAAAATAAAACATAATTGAAAAACATAGGATCTTCTTGAAATTTCATTCTTGTCCAGGTACAGGGTCTTTGATTATATTTACGTGAACTCTAGAGCCTTTATTATTAGAGATGGAAAAAAATCTTATATACAAAAGTTCTAGGGTTTCTCTTTTATTATCTTTTGAAGTTATCAGAAAAAACAAAGTCGCATCGGAAAATGAAAAAATATAGGCAACTTCAAGTTTTTTAAATGGAACACCCTGTATATTATGCGCTAAAATGAAAGATCTTTTTCCGTGATTCTAAATATATATATATGTTGATGACATTTGGGTGAGCTATTTTTGACATATCTTAGCTTAAAATATAAATAAATTGAAAAGAAGGTTGATAAACTTGTCAAGCAAACCATGGAAACAATTGTTAAGTTTTTTATTACGACTTTGTTTTTTCTGATAACTTCAAAAGATAATAAAAGAAAAACCCTAGAACTTTTGTATATAAGATTTTTTTCCATCTCTAATAATAAAGGCTCTAGAGTTTACGTAAATATAATCAAAGACCCTGTACAGAAGCCGATTTTGAAAATCTCTATCGCTTAGAGCTTGATGGAATTAAATGTGGTAGTCATGAAAACGATGCTTTTTTAAAATTCGTTGTACAAATCGTTTGCTAATATCTACTGCTTTTCCTATTTTATTTTGGCTTATGTGTAGATCTTCAGAAACTGTTAATAATACTTCTAATCCTTTTTCCTCGTTGGTGACAGGTTTTGTTCTTTCTTCATTTGTGTACACGACATTTCCAGTTTCAACAAATCTTAATAATAATCTTTTAAAACTTTTTTCGTCAGGCTGCCTTCTCTCTGGATAACGTGAGGCGTAAACTCTACTTGCTACCAAGCAACTTTTTTCGCTCTCGCCAAGTGGAAAAATCATATCAACTAACTCCTCATTACTAAAATTAATTTTAATATCTTATACTTTATTGAAATGTATCCAATTTTGAACTAGACACAGTTTAAACTAGGGATATTAATACGTTATTTGTGTCCAACTTGTTTAGTGATTTTTGGCAAATTAAAAGAAGCAAACCTGTTGCATTGCTTTTAGTGGAAATCTAACTTATGTTGTAAGAGATTTGATTTACTCAGAGGATCAAAGGATCTTAAGTCTTGCGTGGGTTATCCTGATTTAGTAAAAATTGCTTTCCTTAACATTGAGACATCATTGCAGATTGACTGCAACACGACATGATGCATGGTTAAGAGTTCTAGGAAGAAACCCTAATATAGAACATCTCAGTGATGGAAATCGTGTTTGCAGATTGCATATTGCCCAGGATAAAATTATAACTAAAAATGATACGGCATACTTAAAACCAGGTGCCATTCCATACAAGCAATTGGGCCCTTGTAAGCCTCTAGCTGCACTTTACAATACACCTTCAATGACACTTAGTAGATAAGAAACTTCTATGACTCATTTAACGCTTCTTATGGTAAGCATCTATCTTTAGGTGTGAAACATGTTGTTGTAGTTTCTCGTTCAAGAATTTTACATTTTTATAGCTTCGAGGTACAATTCCCGAAATATTTTTAGTCTGAAAAAAGTACTTACATCCTTACTAGTCATCTACTTATTTTTTTATGGTAAACTCTATCCATTTAACTGGGCAGTAATGTGTGCACGAAACTGTGAAAATAAAATATAATAACAAGAAAACCTATCTAAGAAATAAATGCTAACCTATTCCAACTGATCCGAAGGTAGTATAGTTTAATATTGTTTAAAAGTTATTTTATGTTACTAACATTATAGTTTTGTACTTTGTACAAATTTGAGGAAAGGTATTAATTGGTAAGGATTTTCGGAAAATGAGTTATGAATCTTGAAGAGACGATTTCACATAATAAAGTAGCGGTAAAAAAATATATATAATATATATAATATACTAATTAGGAAAATATTTCCTAGCCATTTGATTTAAAAACCTTATACTATAAGGCCGTATTTGGCTAACACAGTTAGCGCTACAATACTAAATTGATTGCTTAAAACTACCAAGAAAGGAAGACCTTTCTGTTGGTAGGATTCTGCTATCTATGGACCGGTTTCGAACTTATTGGTTCTCGTCAGCATAGGGTAAGCGCAGACATACCTAACAACAGAAAGGCCTCAAGTCTTTATAACCAGTTTTATCGTCCTGCTCAGGCAGTGAACGACAAGTGGCGCCGTCTCTTAGAAGTTTTAAGCAATCAGGAGAGAGGACTATACCTTTAGGTATATTAAAAACTTAAAAATCTTTAAAAATCCTTACTTGTCAGATGGAGTAGAATAAATATAATATACTAATTAGGAAAATATTTCCTAGCCATTTAATTTAAAAACCAAATACTATAAGGCCGTATTTGGCTAACAGAGTTAGCGCTACAATACTAAATTGATTGCTTAAAACTACCAAGAAAGGAAGACCTTTCTGTTTAAATCAAATGGCTAGGAAATATTTTCCTAATTAGTATATTATATTTATTCTACTCCATCTGACAAGTAAGGATTTTTAAAGATTTTTAAGTAAAAAAATATGCCACACAACATAAAATGGAATTGTAAATATTTTTTGAGTTACATACTGTCAAAGTTCTTTGTTTTAATACTTATATATCGTGCTTATCTCATTACTTTTGAAATAAATCCCCTTACAAAAGGTTTGTGGAGTATGCATTTAATTTTTCGCATATTTTTTATTTTTGAGTTGACAGTAAAGGTACTAAATAGAAAGGCTACTTCTCATCTGAATAAACCTTTCCCTTAGGCAAGACAAACGCACATGTTTCTCAAGTCTACTTAACATATTAAAAACCTTCGTTCTGACTTACTTTTAATCTTTAAAAAAAAAAATTTTTAATTACAGAACTATGCCAGAACCTAAATTGTAATTCAAAATTTCAATTTCTATATTTTCGCCTCAAGATACTCAAGTCCTGAAATTTTCATAATTTTTTGCGGTGTAATTAATGCCCTACATCTTCTAATATTTCATATTATTCCAAGATTTACTATATTTGCTTTATTTCTATGAATCAATACCTATTCCAACAAATTAAGTTAAATAAGTTTAATGCCGAACCTGAAGTACACGCGAACTGCGCAGACACAACGCTTCCGGAAAACGCCGCATGCTGGGGACATTTCTGTAACATGGTTAGGGTGTCTGTAAAAGGTTTTTACAAAAACCTACCACATATTCTTCACACCAAAATTAGCCAATTTATGTAAACTTACCTTAGTACAAAGTTGCTTAGTTTGGGCACCAGACGGCGCTGAAGTGACAATTTTTAAATCGTTTTTCTGGATTAATTCAAAAACGGCTCATACTATTTTGCCGAAATTTGGTACGTTGGCATAGCTTTATGGGGCAAAAATCCCATGCCACAATTCTGATTAATATCAGTCCATGGGCGTAGAACCTGGGTTCTTTTACTAATTGCTTGTTTCAGATTTCTATGCCAATGGAACAAGAGGGGGTTGGGCACAATATTCAGACGAACCAACTCATTTGCTACAAAAAAGGTACTCTTAATAAGACTCGATTCCTCTGACGGTTTTCGAGAAATTTGCATTTTATTACTTAATACGTAGTAGTTTTTACCACTTGGGTTTTATAGAATTTTTCTGTTTTTGATTTTTACGACAATGGAAGATGAGAGGTTTAATTGTTCCATTGGCATAAAAATCAGAAACAATTAATTAGTACAAAACCCAGGTTCTACGCCCATGGACTGATATTAATCAGAATTGTGGCATAAGTTCTTTTGCCCCATAAAGCTATGCCAACGTACCAAATTTCGGTAAAAAAGTATGAGCAGTTTTTGAATTAATCCAGAAAAACGATTTGAAATTTGTCACTTCAGCGCCATCTAGCGCCCAAAGTAAGCAACTTTGTATTAAGGTAAGTTTACTTAGATCGGCTAATTTTGGTCTGAAGAATATATGGTAGGTTAAAGACCTTTTACAGGCACCCTGTATATACATATATGGTGGTAACTTTGAACTTTATTTATCCTTAAAAATACAGTATAATAATAATAGTATATTATTAACCAAGGTTTAGACAGCCATCATTATTGCCCGAGCGGCAAGTTTAAATCACGAGGAGCGGAGCGACGAAGGATTTAAGACGGGAGGGCTATAAGCTGTCTAAACCGTGGTTAATATAATATTTTTTTCACTACTACAAACTTTTATAAGACATTTATCTTTATAGTATTAATAATTATAAAAAATTATAGGTAGGTATAAGTATATTTTTTAATTATTTATTAATTAATTTTTAAGTTACCTGCGCTTTGGAATTGGCAAAATATTTTGTTGTTTTGTCAGGTGGCTTTGTTAATGTCAATTTTTGTTCAATTATGTCATCAAATTTCACGACTTTTCCGTTTTTTTTTTTAAATGAGCGAAGAAAATGTTAGTGATATTATTATGTGTACACCTCAAGAATTAAGGATGGAAGCATAAAAAATGTTGATTGTATCGACATTTTACAATATCAAGCATCTCTAATAATCTAATATGTATTGATAATTATCTGGTTGCCTAACCACAATAAATCACCTTTCAGGTTATTCATGTTTATGAATTCATGTTGTAGAATCACAAAATCAAGTTACCTGCGTTTAAATAGATTCTTGAAGATCGGTCAATAATGGATTTCAATGCCTTATTATTGACCATGGTCAATAATAACTTATAAGGTAGAGAAAAACGATTTCTAACGTTAATAATCGGTCAATAATGGCGATGTTATAGGGTAGTAGTGGAAAAAAATAATAATAGTTTTGTATTGTTACCACCAAAAACGGTTATAAAGGTAAACATTTCAGTTGTAAATCGTTGTACACTGAAAACCTTTTTCTTATGGGAATTAATAGTATATTATTAACCAAGGTATAGACAGCCATCATTATTGTCGCGCGTAAGCGCCATTTATTTTACAAGTTTGGTTCCTAGCCATGGGGTGCACATTGTGTATAATTTATTAGTATTATTTTTTGCATTGTGTGTTTAAGTGATTTGTTAAAGGACTGGGAAAGGTGTATAGGTAGGATATGATTAGCTATAAGGGTGTGCCTAAGAGCAACATTGGATTAAGTCGGCGCTTTCAGAATAAAGTACTAAGAAAGAAGTATTTGAAATTAAAGTGACGAACGACCCTTTTACTACGTTAATACCAAGGATTTAAAAAGAAGACGCAAGAGAATAAAACCGTTTGGATTAGTGAAATAGCTTCAGTTCAATGCAGAGGAAAGTGCGGTAGCTCTACACGTTAAACTTACAGTGTGTAATGAGAGCCTAAGGATTAATGTTGCAAGATTACATAAAATCGTAAGTAATAATCTACTATACTCTTTGCAAAATAATTTCCGCTGCACGTCATACCCTTCGAGGTTGCCAGCTTGTAACCAAAATAACCGAGTAACGGAATTACAGTGGTTTTGTTTTATTCATAAAAACAAGATAAATTGACAAAAATAAACACAAATTTATTTACTTTATTTGTAAAATCTTCCTATTCCAAATAATAAAAATATAATATTAATAAAATAATCTAAATTATACTGGAATAGTCATGTACTTTTAATGTTACTTTTTTATGTATACTTTGGCTATTTGAATCATAAAAATAATAATACAAAGATGGACTTCAATCATCCTCCAAATCACTTGAATCACTCGTTTCATTTACTTCAATAATAATGGGTTAAATGTTCACTCTGTCTAATACATTTTCTCTTTCATACCATTTAATATCTCGCTTTCTATGTGCCAAATTAAATTTTTCCAAACATCAGGACTATCAGTATGCAATGATTCTTTCCACATGTTCATACAGTCAGATTCTGTACCGCCATCTGGACCAATATGTATGTCTATTATAATAATTTCAATTTCAAATCCCACAAATATTATGTTCAATCGGATTGTACATACAATGGTATGGAGGAAGCCGTGAAACTTTATGTCCATATTGCTAGCAAGCAAGGTCATCAACTAAATATTTTTTTGGTGGCTTATGTCTGAAAAGAATATAAGTTTAATATTTAAGAATATGTTAAAAAAAAAGGGCATATAAAACGTCTTGTACCAACCTACCAACGATTTGTAAAAGTTGGGCTTTGAACATTGTCTAATCAAATTTAATTTTATTAGTAGTTAATCATTCTTGAATTACAGCTTTATTCCATGATGTGTTGGGTATTTTTGCCAACAACAGGCTATGGTATGGTGCGTTGTCTATTATAATCACAGATGGCTTTGATACATTTTTCAATAATTGGGTTTCGAACCATTGTAAAAATTTTGCTGATTTATTTCTCCATGGTAGTCGCTCAGCTTAGTGTTAGAAGAAAAAATTGCCTCTGCGCGCTCAACAAAACCATCCTTACTACCAGCATGAAGTATTATGTACCTAAAAAAATATGTTTTACCTATGTAAATTTCCCATAGTTTATATATTTGTTTACTGCATAATACCTTTTACCATCAACTTTAGTAGATCTAACACTTCTATTATTTTCATCTTGCCAAGATCGATCAATGGTACCATCCTGAAAAATCCATGTTTCATCCGGGAAAACGAATTGGTACAAGGATTCTTCTTTTTCTTTTATATATCCTTTTAAACATACCAGTCGTTTGAGAGCTACATGGGAAAGTCCCATAAGCCCTAGCCTCGGTTCAACTTTTTTTTTATCCGAAGCCTATTTCCTTTAAAAGGTTTCTTAAGGAGTTAAGACCACCATCAAACAGTTGTCTATCTTTTAGTTTCTTACTTAAGGCTGTCAATGTTACATGATGTTCTAAAAAAAGGTACAGCTTAAGCATGACCAATGTTAAATATTAGTGCTTGAATAATACAACTTACTTGTCTCGTACATTCCATAAATAGTGTCACGGATAGAACTTATATCCAATCTTGACACATTTACAACTCTCTTTAAATAAGAACGTTTCTTTTTAGGTGTCTCTAATAATTTATTTTCCTTAACTGTTGTTAAGACTGCGCTGACAGTGGAAGTATTCAGATTTAGGGCAGCTACTCCACGCTAAAAATTAGTTAAGTAGAATTAAAATATATTATAGACCTTAACATACTCTTTAAATTTACACTTCCTTAACTGCTAAACAGTGAGCCATTGTTGTTAAGTTCTTCCTGAAAATAGCTTATTGGAGAAGCTATTAGCTCTTTGCACCAGCTATTTATATGCTTCGGCATTTCATACAAATAGTAAACAACGTAATCGATAGAGATATGTAGGTGCACATTTGTTGTTCTTAAAAGAACAGTTTTTAATGTTATTTATGAAAAGATCTGGAATTTTTCTTAGAAAATAGAAATTATAAGTACGAAACCACAGAACAATTATTAAGATAAGTTTTGCACGAAACGTGAAAACAGGCCAACGAACGAGCTGGCGCCACCGCACCGATCACAGTTGTGTTGCCAACTGTTGGCCTATAAAATTCGAAATATATTAATTTTTACAAGCTTAAATAAACAAAATATTTGCTATAAGTGGGTTGGTTTCAAAGAAGAATACTGTAAGTTCTGTAGTACATTCAATATTATATAAAGTTTCAATATTTTTTGCCCGAATGTAATTTCCTCATGTTTTTTTACGGATTTACAATTATTGATGACGATGATTGATGGCGTGCATTGGAAATTGTTTTGCATGAACCATACACTTAATTATACCAGACATATAGTAAAAGAAGTGAATACAGAACAACGCAAGTTTAACTTAATTGACACATTTTAATATTTATGTGAAAACAAATTTAACGGAATCATCTTCGAATTTGGTCGAATTAAACTTTTAAGTTCATAAGTTGTGATAATGTAATATTACCTGTTTGTCCGAAATTTTAATTCAGGCGATTAAACTTTAATTAAATATTTCAATAAAATAATTTAATTTGGCGAATAAAATATCTTCTTGTTCCTTTTCATCTAAATATTTTCATTGAACTAATTCGTTTCAGGTTATCTCATTTAAATATTTTTCCTCAGTGTATATACTCTTTTCAAAATGTATTTTTCCTTTAAATTCTCATACCGCATTTAAATACATTGCCAGTCGCTGAGGTACTAAATATCCCTTGCTCTCCAGAACGTAAAATTCCGAATTAAATTCAACTTTAAAAATATTTATTGAAATCCAAGCTATTTCATTGAAAAACGCTGATTATTTTAATTTTAAGAAAATTTGTAACTGAATCATTAGTTGCTGCTAAAGAGATCCTTTAAACTTAATTAAAAATTGAGCATGCATTTTGAAAGCCATTATTCAAGTTATAATTGCTTTCGCTGGATTGGATAGCAACAAAGATTCATCGGAAAGTTTGTTTGTCCTCGTTACTACTTTAGAATTAGGATTTAAATTTGGTAATGCAGCTTCCTAAATAATTTTTCATTGAAATATTATCACCTAATTCTAAACAGGGTATTTAGAAATTCAGTACAAAGTTTTCTGTTCTGTTTTCTACCGCGATTTTCTCGAAAACGGTTAGTTGTGTCACAGAAGTGCCAAAGACCAACAATTTAAGATTATTCCGTGCCCTACTAGATGGTGTTGTTTAATTTTAAGGTTTTTCGGCGGTAACATAAAACCTCGGCTATTAAAAGTGCCTAAACTAAACGATGAAGAGATGCTTAGTGTAGTGTAATTGATGGCTTTTAAGATCCTATGTATGCATTCTAAATTTAAATCATTTATCTCTATGTATTTCGTAGATTTTCGAAAAGAAAAGGAAATTTGTTGTGAACTTTAACACTCTATACAGGGTTTCCAGGAAAATGAGGAAAATCTCTCGTATTCATAAAGAACATGAAAAAATAAGATAACAAGTTCCTATAACATTTTTTCTTACAGGCCTTTCCGACGGAAATATGTGCCCCTGAAAGACGCCGCTAGTAACCGTTTTTTCTTGAATAACTTTCAAAGTACTTAATATAATTTAATAAAAATGTAATGTGATTGATACTAGCAAGGACCTCTTAAAATGTTGTACGTAATTAGCTTTCATAATTTACCAGGGGCAGAATAATTTTTTATGACTTAATGCTTACAGTTTTAACATCCTGCTTGATAAATACTTAAGAAGAATAAATCTGTGTAGCTTGTACCTCAGTGTGATAGAAAGTCATTCAAACAGAAAAGTTTAATTTTAACTTGTTTAATCGGAAAAAATACAAAAATTTAAAAAAACGAATTGATGCAATAGGAAGCACCTTAACGAAATTATTGAAGAACTTCATAAGAGGGTTCAACGTGGGCTCCGTGAAGTCTGATACTTTCGCGGGCGCGACGAATTGAGGACTGCCGTCATCACAAGGAAACATGATTTTCTATGGAAGTTTCTCCCTAGTGCTGACCGGAAATCCAACGGCGTTAGGACAAGAGATCGAGGAAGCCAGGCAGTAGGTCTTCATCTACCTATCCAACGGTTTGGATAGACGTTATTCAGGTGCTCCCGCATAGCAACGCTGAAATGAGGAGGTACCCCATCGTGCATGAAGTTTATGTGTTGGCGGATTGCTGCAAGTGCTCTATTAAATCCTGAAAAGCGTTCTTGAGGAACTCCAATTAAAGTTTTCCATTCAAGCGTTTCGGCAATACGAATGGTCCAATCAAAAAATTGCCAATTATTCCTGCAGAGATATTAATTGATTGGAAATGATGATGATGCGAAGGAATAGTGGCAGGGGGATTTTCATCACCTATACATGTGTGTTGTGTAAATTGGATTACCATTTTTGTCAACCTTGCTTCATCCATGAAAAAAATAATGCTAATGAAGTTTACATTATTTCGTTGCTGATCCAATAACAGGAATCAGTTTATGTACTTTTTGCAAATGATATGGATCTAACAGTTATTCTTGAAGAACTTCATGTACTATTGTTTTCGATGTATTATACTGTGCTGATAATTTTCGAGTCCTCGTTGATAGAGTGTCATCTACAAGTTTTAAAATATTTTCCTCTAATTGCGGCATACGTACGGTTCTTCTCAGACCAGCAGAAGTACCATTTTTTCCAAACTGTCCTAAAATGATGAAGAAAGTCAATAATATGTATTACCTTATTTATTGAAATCGCCCATCATTATCCCTTAGTAGACGTTGGTCAACTCGTTATAATGTCTTCTGGTTTGGCATAGTATGATTACCAAATCTCTCGTGACATAACCTTCTGGCTTTTAAAGCAAGACGCAAGACCATGCATCAGATGGATATCTGCATACACAATAAACGTGTATTCTATAGTTCGCATTAATTCACAATTAAATTCACCACGATGTCCAAAAATCAGTAAATTACTATCGAAGTAAAATCAGTGAATTATTATCGAAGTAAAGGATCAATGGGTCAGCGATGTACAAGATGACAAGTTCCAAAATGCAGGATATTTTATTTATTTCGTACCACAGTAACGTTTGCAACGACACTACATTTCTTATGCCGGTAAATAAATAAAACGCACATTTTTTGCGAACATAGGTCTTCCTTACGAGTCTGTGGCTACGACGGCTGAGGTGACAGGGTGGTAAAAGACATAAAAAAGTCAGGTTTAACTGTAGCGGCATAGGCGTGCGGTGCCTTGTTTCATATTAGTATTTTATAAGTTACTAAACTAAATTTACTTCCTATTATTTTAATAATTAAACTACACCACTGTCCACTGTCAGCGGCAACAGGTAAAAAAAAACGCAGTGAAATACACATTTTTAGGCACTATTTATTCATGTGTCCACCACAATTATTTCATTGAATGGAAACGGCCGGCTGGAATGGCGTGGGAGACAAATAATTCATACGCGGTCTTATCATCAAGAAATTAGATCATTTTTATTTAAAATTTATTGGTAAACTTAGCAAACCCGGTACATGACTTTTTTTTATTCGCATTCCATCCATAGCCACAGAACCGTAAGGCGGACTATACAACTATTCGTTTACTATTCTTTTATTCTCGAAAACCGTTCATTTTATCGACAATAAAAAATAGTACCTTTTTTTTAGTCTAAGGTGCCAGCTACACAGATTTTTTTTCAAGTCTTTATCATACAGGGTGTTAAAAATTGACGCAATAAGTTGAGAAGCTTAGTCCAGCCCCTGGTAAACTAAGAAAGCTAAATATGGTAAATTATATTAAGTACTTTAAAAGTTATTCAAGACAAGTTGTTTTCCAGCGGATTCCTTCAGGGGCACATATCTCCGAAGGGAGGGCATGTAAGATAAAAATTTATAGGAATTATTTTCATGTTTATATGAATTTTTTCATGTTCTATCTAATTCCTCACATTTTTCCGGACACTCTGTATATTTTAAATGAAGCATTTTTGAACACATATTTATATTAACTTCTTTTTAGTAGGATTGGCTAAATAATATTCTCTTAAAATTTTTGAATTTGCTTAGGAAATACCCTGTATTTAAGAGGAGAATATGCCATACAAGTTTTTTAAATTGATATACCTGAATTTTATGTTGGTAATACAGACTGGCTTCCTGTCAACATATAATTTAAATAATATACGTACCTCAAAAAAAGAGCTTTTTAGAAATTGTCACAACCTGTCGTGCCCTACACAAAATAAAACATTTTATAGATGCAAACTAATTTAAAAAAATCGAATTTCAGCTCCATAAACTAGAACATTGTTTAACCTTTTTCCGTCTCATAAAGTGGTCATTATGATACCAAAATTAAAAAAAAATAGTATATTATTCAACGAGCAATAATGACAGTTATTATTTACGAGGATGATATTTGCGACACGAGCCGTAGGCGAGTGCCGTAAATCATCCGAGTAGATAACAGTCATTAGCGCGAGTAGAATACTATGCTTTTTCTACGACTGTTAATCTAAAATCCATCCATTTGAAAATCATATGTATTTCATAGATTGATGAAAACATCGAAATAATCAAGTATGCTACTGTAATGCCAAAATTTCATGGCCTATATTAATATTTTTAACGTTGGGCATGGATGGGATTTCATTGACGTAAAGTTCAAAGTTTTCTTTGATTTTCGGCAAATAAAATTGGAATTGCGTTGTTGGGAATAATTGTAAAAGCTGCGGCAATGTGTTACTTCCTTAATTCATCATTAAAAAATCGTGTTTTCTGACTAAAAAAAGGAAACAAAAAAGTATTTACCGGTTAAATTAAGAACTTGAATGATTTTGACATATTATGGTCTTGTCAATTGTATTTATAGCTATCTTGAACAGATTTTGTAAATAGCACTTGATCGGTTCGTAATGTGTTGAATAATGAAAATGCTATTCTGTGATTGGTTACAAGGTGTTGAATAATAAAAATGCTATTCTGTGATTGGTTACAAGGTGTTGAATAATGGTTATTATTTAACACCTGTAAATAATGACAATCATTATTTATCTAAAATTGCCCAATAATGAATGTTTTATTTAACAGTCGTAGATAAAGACTATAATATGCAATCAAAATTAAAAAAAAAATATATTTGAAATAGGTTCTGTATAATAATATTTCATATTTGATATAAGGTGTAATTTTAACAAAAGGCTCCTAAATACCCTAAACATTTAGCTTCTAAACAAAATTATTTGACAACAACTTTAGAACTGTATGTTTCAAAGCTATGTACACACTTTAAACATAAAACAAAAACCAAAACGTTTGATAAATAATACCTTATTCTAAAACTTTATAAAATACATGTGACGGAAACTTCTAGTGAATAAATCCAACAAGTTAGAAAGTCACCTCCGATATTTAAATTTGTTAAATTGAAACTTTATACTTTAGTGGAAAATATGTTCAACTTTGCTCATTAATATTAAACTTAAATATTTTAAGTGACTCTAGAACATGTTCGATTTTAATTTTAAATTTACAAGTAAGTATTGGTTTTTACCAAAAATAATTTCTTTTAAACGCGGTCTAACTTACCAACACGGGTTGTAAAATACATAAAATCCTATAATTGATTTTATTAATATTATCATGGTAGATTACTTCAATTCGAATGTTGGGTTAGTTTTAATGCTTCTGAAAAGTTAAGTATTACTTATTAGATATACCAACTAATATTTATATTATGATGTGTTAGCCCATAGCAACAATAAAGACGTTTCATATCATTATTATTATTATTATTACTATTATGATTTTCTGACAGGTCGCGAGACCTGTCATGCACTCCCTCTACGGGGAACATTCACTCATCCCAGATATCACCGATATCAAAAGGATTAAGCTCTGTGGGGGCCCTTCCCGTGTTATTGGGCCCGTGGGGTTCTTCTTTGGTTACCCATATACTTTTTGATGTTCGGCTTGTTGAAAGTATCACTGCTTTTTGCATATCCTTGTAGAGATCTTGAGGTACGTCCAGTGTTCTAAGGTTTTCCAAAAGCTTGTTTGGGATAACTCCTGTTGTTAAAACAATAATCGGCATGGTTTCGATGCTGTCCATATTCCACTGTGTTCTTATTTGCTCCTGGAGGTCTCGATACTTCACAATCTTCTCAGCATGCTTCACTAGAAGGTTGTTATTATTTGGTATAGCTATATCTATCAGAGTCGTTTTTCTGGCCCTCTTGTCAACCACTACAAGGTCCGGTCTGTTGTGGGCCACCGTCTGATCAGTAAGAATAGTCCGATCCCAGTACATCTTATAGTGGTTGCTTTCTAAGATTGTTTGTGGTGTATATTTATATAATGGAATCTTCTCGTTTTAGACAAGCTGTAGTTTCACCGCTAACTCCTAGTGTAGGATCTTGGCCACTGCATCATGCCTCTCCTTGTATTCTGTTGCGGAAAACATCTGGCATCCTCCTGTGATGTGTTGGATCGTTTCTGCCGTTTGACATCCATATTTGCATTTATCTGCGTGTACTGAGTCGTCTCTACCTGATCTTGGATTGCCAGTAGAAATCCCTCCGTTTCAGGAAACGTCTCTCCAGAGATGAGCCAGTAGTTCGACGCAAGACTGTCGACGTGATCCTGGGCTGCCTCGTTCAGGTGTCGTCCATGCAGAGGTTTTTCCTTCCATACCTGTAGTTTTTCTTCATTGGTCTTGTGGTGTTGTGGGACATTCTGATCCCTCAATCTTGAAGGAGTGGAGTGGTCTGCTTTGCAAGTATTATGTTGTAGGTCTGAAATTTGGGCTTTATTGCGGAAGTACTCCTTTCAGTTGGTTATTTGTTGATCCATTATTTTCCCAATATCTGCCAGACCTCTTCTGCCTTGATATCGTGGTAAAGTGGTCCGCTCTACCGCACTTCTTGGGTGATGTTTGTGTGTTTTGGTAAGTTGGGTTCTGATATTGCGCTGTAGCCCTTCGATGTCAGTCACGCTCCAGTCTACAATGCCGAATGAGTAGGACAGAACCGAGCAGGCGTAGGTGTTAATTGCTTTGAACAAGTTCTTGTGGTTCAGTTTAGTTCTCAGAAGCCTTTTTGTTCTCTTAAAAAACTCTTTCCGTATATCTGTCTTCATCGCTGCATAACTAATGCGTTAAGCCTGCTTCATCCCCAAGTATTTGTAGTTCTCGCCTTCTCCCATTGACTGAATCTCCTGGTCATCTTGCAAAACGAACGGGTTTTGCTGTATTTATCCCTTTATCATGGTAAGAGTACGACATTTGTCCAGGCCAAACTGCATTCCGACATCACTGGAGAATTCCTCCACTATTTTAAGGATCTGATCCATTTGGTTTTTGGTAGCGGCCATTAGTTTAAGATCATCCATATATAGAAGATGGTTAATCCTACTTGCTTCTTGGTTGCCGGTTTTGATAGCGAATCAATATTTTGTGGAGTTTAGTCGGTTGGAGAGAGGGTTCATAGCTAGACAGAACCACACAGGACTTAAGAAATCACCCTGGAATATTCCTCGTTTTATTGGAACTATATCGGTGGAAATATTGGTGGTCCCCTCAGATAGATCTTGGTCTCCCACAGCCCCATTGCGTGCTGTAGAAATTTTATCAAGTAAGGATCGATTCTGTAGATCTTTAATATGCAAAGAAGTCACTCGTGCGGTACGAAGTCAAAGGCCTTCTTTTAATCTACCAAGGCAGTATAGAGGTTTCTTTGCTTAGAGTAAGCTTGATTGCTGATGACTGAATCAATCAATAATTGTTCCTTGCATCCCATGGCTCCTTTGGTGCACCCTTTCTGTTGTGAGGCTGTAATGTTATACCTTCACAGTGGGAAGAAATTCTCTTAGTAATACAGGATGTTATCAGCTTCTATAATGTGAAGAGGCATGTGATTGGTCGATATTTTGATGGATCGTGTGTATTTTTGCGGTATTTTGGCAGAAGATACGTTGTTCCTTGAGTGAGAAATGGTGGCAGCTTAAGGGGTTCTTTCAGAATTTTATTAATTAATGCAGCCAGTTTTCCATGCGCGCACCAGAGTTTCTGAATCCAGTAATTATGTACTCCATCTGGGCCAGGCGCTTTCCAGTTATATAACTCCCTGGTGGTGGCGGATATTTCTGCCGCTGTGAATGGTTCGTGTTGCATTTTGTTGTAGTTCTAGGAGATTGCAATTTTTCACGAAACCAACTAGCGTTAACGTTGTAGTTTGCAGGTCTGGCTAGCTGGTCTATCCAGAATTGGTTTATTGCTTCCTTGGATATGTGCTTCCCTCCTCTTTATCTCCATCATTTAGTGCCCTGTAGAAAGCTTTTTCCGATCTTTGGAATAGGGCGTTGTCTTGTCTCCGCGCATTACTGGCTTTGTATCGTCTCAAACGGCCTGCGTATACGGACAGGTTCTGTTTTAATGTATCAAGGCCTTGTTGTGGGGAGACATATTATTATTATTATTATTATTATTATTATTATTATTATTATTATTATTATTATTATTATTATAATTATTATTACTACTACTAAAATATCAAAAGCACAAAAGAGAATACATTTTACACAGATATATAAATAAATTAGTATTTATTTGCGTACTGATATAATGAATAAAACTAAATCAATTTTGCCAACATCATGCGACTACAAAAGATTAATTGTTATTCTTTAATTAGTTTATAAGTTAGAACGGTATTCTTAGCCTGAAATAAATAAATTGATTAATTACTGGATTTTGTAACGTATCCCAATTAATATATTTATTAAGGGTGCCTTTGCTAATGCCCGCATTTGTTCTATAAAACATAATTCTTCTAAAAGTATAGCTGTATAAAATAATACCCAATATGTTTTCTTTGTACATCATCTCAGGAAATATAATTATGTGTAGCAACTATTAACTGCAAACACCAAAAACTTGGAGTTTACTCCAACCTCATTAAGATATATATCGCGTTCAGTTTAAATTTATCAATTATTTATTTATACTAACATTATTAGGCTTGGTTGATATTTATTTTACACTGGCAATAATTTTGACCATGCGTTTTTGCTCATACGGTATCTTTCGTCTCCTGTTCTATTTTAAATTTCATTCCGAGAGCTACATTAAGGTAACTTAACTACTGAAACTACTGACTGAACTTAAACAATTTTGAAGTTTAACATGAGCACTTGGATTTACATATAAATCGATAATTACAAACTTAAATTATGTACGTTCCAGTTAAGAAGATTAATATGTATATACCAATGTTGCGGTCTACATGGATTAGAAGTTACTCTAGTTCGCGGTAAGTGAAAGCCTCCATAGATTTTATATCCATGACCTAAAGTTTACCAAGTTATTGGGATTTAACCAGTTTAAGTTATTTGTTCTGCTTTGAAACTTTTGCAATATACCGAGTAGTGTTTAACTATGATCAGCTGACTAATCTAATCTAATTTATACTTTTAAGAGTATGTAGATATGGGGTATCCTAAATTATGTACTCTTATGGGATATGTTCTTAATTCTGGATTAAGTTCAAAGCTGATGCAGCATCAAGAAGCATCTTTTGGAGTTACTTAACATGTCGCATACCAAACTTAAAGTATTTCTAAATTACCATGTTTTAGTCAGGATTTGAATTTGGAGTATGGTACGACAAATAATGAAAATATTTAAAATATTTTATTTTCCTTTATAACTGAAGTCATGGATTCCACAGCCCTGCAATAATTGAAAGATTCCTCGGCACTTGAAATATACAACCTTGACAGTAAAATTGTAAAAACCACACAAGATGTAATAATTCCATTACAGACACATTTATTCAATACTTGCATCGTAACTGGAACTTTTCCAGATAATTTCAAGTGTGCAAAAGTCTTACCCCTCTCCAAAAAAGAAATAAAGCAATGCTGGATAATTCTCGTCCTATATCAATAATTCCGGTTTTTGGAAAAGTATTCGAAATACTTCTAAAAAATATTCTAATAGACTACCTAGCCGATATACAGGGTGTTTTCTAGCCTCTCTGAAAAATTGAGGGATGAGAATCCCCACCTTATTTTAAGACGAAAATGTGGTATAACAGTTTTTCGCATGTCGCTTCGTTTTCGAAATACAGGGTGTAGAAAAAAAATTTTGTATTTTTTTTTTTTTTTATTAATTAATGCCAAACGATATTCTAATGATATTTGTTAAACATAAGGGATTAGAGCACTTTACTTTGGGTCAATTTTAAATTTTACAATTAGTTGATTGGCGGGGATCTGGGTAAAAGAGTACCTTAATTTTTTAGTTATTTTTCGTACTTTCATCATTATGTTGCGTCCAATGATACGAGTAGGCTTCGCTTCGTTCCATGGCAATTACATTTGTTTTCTCCGTAACATTTGTCTCCTGTTTTACATCTTTTAAATAATATCCTTTTGAATTGTTTTTGAATTTATTTGTACTAAATCACATAATTTTCATAATGGCTGAGTTTACCAATCAAGAAATGGCTTAAATTCATTTTATGTACGGCTCAAATTCATTTTATGTACGGAGAGGCGAGACGATTATATGCAGAACGTTTTCCTAATAGACGAGAACCGTGTTCGGAAACATTTACAAGATTGAACCTCAGATTAGAGGAAACAAGTAGCTTTGCAAAAAGCAAAATAGGCGGCCGACCACTTACAGCTAGAACCGTACAACTTGAGTAAAAGTCTTAAATATGGTGGAAGAATCTCCAGGAACTAGTACGAGGAAAATCGGGAAAGAGTTGAATGTGAGTCACAAAACAGTATGGAGTATCTTAAAGGACTATTTACTTTATCCTTATCACGTACAGAGAGTTCAAGCTTCGTTGCCTAGAGACTTTCCAGCTCGAGTTAATTTTTGTAACTGGTTTCAAGAAAATTCTTTAAGGGTCCCACATTTTCGGCAAAAATACTATTTACAGATGAAGCGAATTTTTCCAGACAAGGCATCAAATTTTCACAACAACCATGTGCGGAAGATAATCCTCATGCTATCATCGAAGGACATCACCAGTATACATTTTCTTTTAATATTTTGGCAGGGATTATTGGAGATAGCTTAGTTGGACCGTATTTTTTTCCAAATCGACTTACTGGTAATGTCTATTACAACTTCCTTAGATATGAATTGCGAGAATTGATGGAAGCAGTGTCGAACGATAACTTTAATGTAGTTCATGCATAACAGCGCTCCCTCTCACTTTGCAGTACGTGTTAGAAACTATTTAGATCAACAATATCCTGCTCGTTGGATAGGTAGAGGAGGACCTCACCAATGACCACCCCGTTCGCCGGATCTGAATCCATTGGATTTTTATTTCTGGGGTCACCTTAAACAACTCGTTTATACTACTCCTATTGAAACTGAAGAAGACTTTCGACTGCGTATTATTGATAGTTTTAATACGATATTGCTTTAATAATTATTTTTTAACAGCCCGTATTTCGAAAAAGAAGCGACATGCGAAAAACTTTTATACCACATTTTCGTCTTAAAATAAGGTGAGGATTGACCTCCTTTATTTTTTCAGAGAGGTTAGGAAACACTCTGTATATCAGTCCTTAACAGTGAGGATTTTTGTCAGAAAGATCAACAAGTCAAGCTGTGCGGGAGGTTGTGGGTGACATACTTGAGGGTTTGGAATCGGGGTGGCATTATGTGACTTCTTAAGGGCATTTGATCTTGTTATCGATAAGTTACTACTACTCAAATTATCTGGATTAGGAATAAGAAAGCCGCCACTTGCTTTCCTTGCGTCTTATTTTAAGAACTGAAGCCAGTGTGTTAATTTATATAACCAAAACTCGTCGGTTTAAACTGTAACTCATGGAGTGCCACAAGTCTAAGTCCTGGGTTCATTGTTTCCCTTATCTATATCAATGACTTTCCAACTTTTACTTCACCAATACAATGTTTATTAACCGCAGACGATATTACCTTAATCTGTTCAAGCACGTCACTCCTAAACCTGGCTAACGGCTTTTGAATAAATCATGATAACACTCAAAAATTTGCAATTTCTTCCCATAATAATGTGATAACTGGTAACTGCGTCTCCTTGCTAGGTATAGTGATGTTGATGTGATTTATGTACAAGACTTTCAGCGGAAATATTTTTATTGTGTAATTTAAAATCAGTATTGAGTATTAATACTTTGAAGCAAGGTTATCTCGCACTACCTCACTCGAAGCTGCAATGTGGTGTACCAGTTTGGTGAAATACGCTTGTGCTTAAAGCTTTTCGTGTTCAAAATGGGGAGACAGGAACACTTCTGAGTTTGAGCTCTAGAGACTCTTGCAGGCCCAATTTTTTCGCTTCATGCCGTTGCCGAGTGTTTTTGTTTTTGATACGTTGTTGTTTAAACATAGGAACAAGTCAAAACTTCTGTTACATTCGGATACGTACTTCTATTATACCAGGAACTCGAACTACTAGCTTGAAAAGCGTTACCGTTTGACTCAATTTGCGGCTATCCAGAAAACTTTTTAGTTTTAGGTAACCTTTTTTTTATTGTTTCCTTCAATAAATAGCAGTTCTTAAAACAGCAACTGTGTCGTCCGCATACACCACCACCCTTTTACCCACGCCAAGGTTGCAGATTCTATCTATGTATAAGTTAAACAAAATTGGTCCCATCACAGTACCTTGTGGTACCCCATGCCTAAGGGTAATGGGGGAACTAAGCACATCCACAATCCCAATCCTAACATACTGTACACGTGCGCTTAAGTAGCTATCCAGAACTCTCCACGCGATGCCCTTAATGCCCCTACATTGGAGGATATCAAGCAGTGTGGAGTGGGATACCGTGTCAAATGACTTTGCTGGGTCCAAAAACAAAGGCAATGCATTTCCTCCCCTGTGGCCCTTAACAAATCCAAACTGATTCTTAGATAGCAAATTATTATTGTTTAAAAATTAGACAAGTCTATCCTTTAAGCATTTTTCAAAAACTCTTACGACATTGGAGAAAATGCTTATGGGGTATATAGTGATTTATGTCTTCTTTACTGTCAGACTTAAAGATTGGTGTGACAACTAATATTTTGAATCCTTCAGGAATTTTTATTAACTGTCTTAAAAATTAGATTCACTATGCACTAGTTAATTCTTTGTGCAGAAGCTTAAGTACACTGGAGGATATGCCATCTGAACCCGATGAACCATTCTTCTTTTAGTATCGCTTGTTGGCTATAGAAACATTGATATATAATTGTTACTTTGTGGTTGGTGTTAGTGTGGTTAATTTCGATTTATAATTTTGTCGGACATTTTCTTCCCGATATTAATGAAAAATACATTTCACGTGTCAGTTATTTCTTTTTGATTTGTTGTTTTTTTGTTTTTATCCTCTCTATGCCGGCAGTCGGTTTGTTTCGAAGATATAGGGTCAGAGTTTTTAAAATTTTCACGATTTTCCAGGACATTTTCGAAATACCTTCCCAAAATATTTTGTAATAGGTGAATATCTGAACAATAAAAAGAATTTGGCAACACAAAATAATATATACTATTATCATGTTATCATGTTAATATAAACACAACTTGTTATAGTTTTGGGTAGATAATCATGTTTTCAAATAAACAACATATTATAGTCTCTAGTTTAATAATCACCGGCAAGATTTGCTTTTAAGTGCAGCAAAGAAAGAACAACACGTGAGTTTGAGTTAGGTGTTGAATGCTATAGAAATAGATGTGTTTAGGTTAAACTAAGGGTATTGAGTGAGGAAATAGTCAGTGACGCAGCCAGGAATAGGTTCAGGGGGGAGGGGGGAGGTTAACAACAAAGAGGACAGAAAGGGAGTAAAAAACGATATTGTAAACCATGTTTGGAAACATTTATTTGGCTTGTGCCTCTGCGCCAGTGGATATAATCTCTTCTTGTTTGATAGGATACCTTGCAATTAATTTAAAGGTAGCTTAGCTACCGGTAGCTAAACTACAAGCTACTTTATTTTAAAAGCTACTTCTATAAGTTACTCTGAAGGTTACTTTACTTCATAACAGTAAATAAAGTTTTAAAAAACTGCGTTTCTTTGCTTGTGCTTTTCAAATGAGCTGTCCGACAATCCATTTCGTCTTGAAGTATTAATGTATTAACAGCCTTTTGTTATCCCAGAACTTTAAGAATTCGAATTCAAATTGATTTTGTAAAGAAATGCCTCTTTCTTTAGCATCACAATCATAGCATCTTGTCGGTAAAGTAGTTAATTACAATAAGTAGCTTAAATGATTTATGGGTAACTTATGCTTCCAAAAGTAGTTAAAGTATCTTTTTCCGAGTAACTAGCTATTTTTTAAAATAGCTTTATGAATACACTTAAAAATAATGTAGAAGCTACTTGGTTTAGAAGTAGCTCGAATAAAGCTATTAGCTATCAAGAGACAGTAGCAAGCTACTGCCCAGCTCTAAATGGCGCCAGAGGCGAAATTTTGAATTCACTAAGCTAACCTGACCTAATTAATGTTTCTATCTACTAACAAATTTGCCAAACCACACGATGTTCTGATGAAATTCAGGAGGCGCGAGTCTAAGAAGAATTCACTTGATTTATACTTTCTAATCGTTTATCAGATACTATTACATCCCTTGATTCAAATAATTTTAAACGCAATAAAAAAATATGACAACCGAAAGGGGTTTTTACAGCAAAGTGGAATATCTGAACTTCTTTTTTTTTTAAATACAGGGTTAAGTGACTGTTTCTAAAAAATGTTCTGTTTTGAGTTCTTTATACTATATGTTAAAGTGTATTATTTGTATCCTACAAAGATATTGTAATAACAATATAAGGGTAGTTGATAAATAAAAATAATATACATTCTCTTAACTTAGATATGGACTACTTCTAGAAAATATTGTTTGAATGATTCTTTTATTATTTTGTTTATCTTCATTTTGGTTCCTGTTTTTCCCAGAAGCCTCATTTCTAATCTAATTCGGGATTTTGGCCTCCTGTTTGCTGTAACTTGCTATTGGTCTTACCGCTTTTTTAAAAACTTCGGATAGTATCTTTTTCGGCATTTTCCTCCCATCTTATTCTATTCCACAAAACATATGTTTGACAAAATCTTAATTTTAAAATTCTTCTAAATTCCATATTTTTCCTCTAGTTTATTCAGGTATGAAGTATAGGAGCTCAAATGTGATCCTGTCGTTGCCAAATAGTAAAATACTAGGTACAGTCCTACCAGACCCATAATGCTTCTTTGAGATACACCTGCTTCTAGCTTTTAGGTGTTCATCTATTGTTTATTTCTTAATAGTCTATGAGCTTCTACATATTATTTGTCCAGCATATTACTATTTTATTTCCTAATAATGGAACAAATAAAATGGCTTTGACTCCACAAGAAAATATATTTATTTTTTATGCTAATATTATAATCCTTAAAGGTATGAACAGCTTACAACCTTGCTAAATTTACCTATATGACGACATATTAATTTAAAATAATATACCTGAACAAAAAGCGTAAAACAAAGAGATAATTGGAACTTAAACGATGACATATTCCAAAGTGAATTTATTTGTTATGAGTGCGGAGTCCGAACAAAGTTAAATTTGCATATAAAGTAGGGAAAATGCTAATATAGGTTATTTGTAAGCGGAACTTGGCCTTTCGAAAAGTTTCCAGGTCATTAGCAAAATTGACCGAAAAGTGCGAGGGAGTAAAACGAATTTAAAGTTTAACATCAAATACAGCTTTTTACGTGACTTAGGACCTGTATATTTTACAGAAGCAACCTGATAAAAATTGGTTTAAATTCTTAGAAACTTTGTGTAATATAAGTTTTTATCTTATATATAGTATAGTATAACTTAAAACAAAAAGGAAGAGAACTGAAGCTTCTTTTAGCTTTAAATGAACAAACACAGTAAAGTTAACGAAAGTTTCGCAGTAATGGTAAGTTTTCTAGTTCTTCTCAATTTGCAGGTTAATCCGTTGTTAGTAATGTCTTTTTCTTCGTAAATGAACAGAAGATATCTTGTTCTTACCCTTTGCTTGCGCTGAGGATGGGTTGTAAACCTGTTGGACGCCGAAACTAGTCGTCATTTATCAAAATAAAAGATTGTGAGATTCAAATCTTTCTTTTATCATTACTAACTTTCTGCTATTTTCCTTAATGAATTAGAAGTTACTCTAGACCGCGTCAAGTGAAAGCCTCTATATATTTTTTATCCACGATCTAAAGTTTACCAAGTGATTGGGATTCAACCTGTTTAAGTAATTTGTTCTGCTTCACAGATTTGTAATATATCGGGTAGTGTTTAACCATGATCAGCTGACTAATTCAATTTATACTTTACAAATAATCTTTTTTATAAAATAGGGATGAGAACATCGAAGAAAAAAAACATTGATGCTGAGCATCGATATTGAAAAAACATTGATATTCGAAAACATCCATGTTTTCTTTCTTAAATAAGATTATAAAATAACGCATCAGTTTAGCTAAGCGCACATGAGCTACACACCTTTTATTTTATCGCCCCTTTATGTAAATTCAGTTTACGGTTGGACGAGTGTGAATCTATATATGGGTATGTCAGACCAAGTGTCACCAGCTCACCACCAGCCACTACGCCACATGCTACATGCCACAAGCAAACAACCCACGCCACAACACCAATGGATTTTGACTCGATGTTCTATGACATTGATGGTAGGCTAGATCAATGTGTTTGAAAATACATCGATTCTATTGAAATTATAAAACTAGTCACATTCGATTTTTAGTTTAAAAAATGGGAGACAAATGTGACAACTAAATTCTATCTCATTTTGCAAAGCACACCACAAGCTTAAAAGGAAGACAGAAGCTGGTGTCATAAGTTGTATTTATTATCTTTTTATGGCCACGTTATTAAACACCTAAGATACAGGTCAGTCCTTTATGTCTATAGTTGCTGTTATTGTTATTGCCAATGTTGACATGAAAACCAACATTTAACCAGTGCAAAATTGAAATTTTCTGCTCCACAACCCAAAATATAAAAACAAATATTTTGGAATAAAAAAATACATTAAAAAAATTCGATATATGTATATCGATGTTTTTCAACATCGATGTTTCTGCTATATCGATGGATAGAAATTTAATGGATCGATTTTCGATGTATTTTGAATTTTGTGCATACCTACGTATTCTTTTGTAATTCGTATGACGTTCTAACCGTTTAAATGCGGTTTAACATTAAAAAACAACAAACTTAAAATAAGTTCGTGCACAGAGTTGTTCCTTATCCTTCCGTCAGTCCGAATCCTTGGCCGCGTTTCGTCGTCTACGGCTCATCGACAATGCTCCGGGTCTGACGAAAAGGTAAGGGACCTCAAAGTCCTTTTGACACAGAAATGCAATTAAATAGTCGAGAGTTGCAGCACGTGGCTACATCTCGTAGTAACCACACGCATCAACCCAACGATTTAACAGTTAAGTCAGGTGATCTCAACACCATGGTAGCGACATAGTATGTAATGTTTTCCAAAATCCGCGGTGCTATATTATCAGTCACCATAATTCTTGGGTGCCAGTATTCACCTTAGGATAACCTAAAATATACTGAGACAAAAGGAAACTAATCCTCCAGTTTGAACTCAAACTTTTAGCCCCTACCAAAAAAAAACCCTAAAATCGAATTTTAGATGTACAACATGAAAGGGAAAACTTTCATATGACCCATCGAGGGTAATAAGATGCTAAAGATTAAACGTACCTCAAATAACTTATGAGGGTTCCATTCCACACAATGGCGTCTAGCACCGCTTGTTGAAGTTGATGAAGAAGCATTTTAAATCGGCATTCCTCCTAAAGAATGGATAAGCTACAATGCCATATCCTTTTTAATGCATTTGTGAACGTTTTATCGACACCACATGACCTTCCCTGCCCAGGAAAACTAAAATTCGGGAGCTACTTCCACAAACGTGCTTTTTCACTTCAAGCGCCTATCGCCGAAGAATATTTACTTTTATTTAACACGCTCTTTTGTTTTACATCTTCTGTCTCCAAAATATAAATGCCTAATTTTTAGATCTACTTGTAAAAAGGCCACTGTTTAAATGTGAGCACATTTAGATAAAATGTAAAAAAATTTCAATTAGAATAAAAATATTGTACCCCTCTCTTATTTGTGTTGAATTTACTTAATAGTCTGGTTTATATTACTTTTAGTTATGGTAGTCCATCAAAAACAGTTTTTGTCTTCTTCTTGGGTCATGCTGACCATTTTCTCTTGATTAAATAAACCCTTTCCAAAAAACACCGTGACCAAGCACTGTTCTTTTTCGTAAATTTTTTCACAAAAGAAACATTCGAAAGAGTAAAAATATAATCCATAGTAAGTCGCCGAGAAAAATGATATAAATGGGACCAAATGGTTTTATTTTCATTTAATGTTGTTCATACAAAACGTGACTTGGCGTTGGAAATTGCGAAGTTTTTACCTAAGTAACATTTAGGAACCTTAATGTGTGTGACCCCATTGAATTTAATTTAGCTCCTCTCAATTAATGCTGTAATTAACTTTCTCTATTTTCGTTTCAGATCAAAGCCTTTTGGATATCGTTTTCAATAACGTGATAAGCTTTTTATGAAATGGTTTTTATTTTATGAGCGTCATGATATTCATTAAAAATCTTATTCTGTTGACGTATGGCAAGGTCAGTTACATTTATTATTACAATCTTCTTTGTTTCACAGGAGAAGACCAGACATTAGATGAAAAAATAAGGTAATGATTTGTTAATTTATCAAGGCTACTTAACTATAATTTGATATTATTACCAAGATGAAATTTAGCCAATTTGTATCACATCTTTTCAAAATAAATATAGATTATGGTAGAGGAAATTACAGTCTTACTTGTTATATTTCACAATTTGATTCGGTTTCCTGACACGTGTTTCAGGATTATTATCAAAGGAATATAAGAATATAATAATACTAAATTCTACATGCCATTAAAATAAAATTAGGGAGATGAAGTGAATTGACAGATGATGGGTTATTTTGGTCCTTAATTTACAGGTATTGGCCAAAGGTACAACTAAATTACAGGTGTGATTAGTGTTAAACTTTATCTAGGCCATAATATATTGAATGTCACAAGTATCGAAACGAAAACGTGACTATTAGCAAAAAATGGCATGTTTAGTGTTAAAGGTAAATTAACCAAATTTTTAAGCATGATCAAACCACACTTCTGATTAATTGCTGCGAGATATTACCAAAAACTTGCTTTAAGCTAAGGTATTTTTAGTAACCACATGTAATATTCTAATATGCTTATGTGGAGTAATTAAAAATGTTTTGCTGGCAAGATTGCGGGATAATATTTATTATTGGAAAATTTGGAATATGTCAGTCAATCACTTACTGTTAATATTCCTTGGTTATTAACAAATGGGTTGAGATTAAGTGTGTAATGTTGTTACTTTTAGCTTGTTCTGGTTATGTTCAATATTGTGTCGTAAAACCGCAATTCCGTAGATCTTCCCCCGTGCGCCAAACCGCTGTCGATTTTAAGGTGCTTCTCTGTGACCTTTTCGGTGGGTTGTTGGCACAAATCACCGAAATAAATTTAAATTTAATAAATTAAATTTATTTGGGTTAATTGTGATTGTTGGGCTTGACGTAGGAGTGTCATTGATGTGATTCAAATGAAATTCTGAGATCTGGTTAAACTTCTCGCCTCGTGGGAAAATTTGAGAAATCCTTTAATTTTTGCGTTTTCCACACCAAATCTAAATTGGGGAACATATAGGGTAAGTTCACAACTTAAATTTTCTTGAATTATCAATATTTTTGAGACATTTTTGCCACATAGCCTGAGACTCCACACTTTTTTTTGTAGACCAGAATAAGTATAACCAGAATAGTATTTAGAATAATTATTATCCTTCCTCTATCACATTGTTGGTTTCACCATCACTGCCGTTCTTCAACTCGCCACCTTATTGATCCTTGGGTTTCCGGTGGAACCTTTGTGAGGCTTATTTGAGGGCCGATTTTGTCATTTGCCAACCTTGCTGCGAAGCAACAAGGAGCCATTCCATAGGGGAATCTGTCACCTACACGAGGACCCCCATAAGTATCCTTGATTTTCAAACTACTCATTCCGGAGTGAATTGTTTTATGGTATAAACATATCCTAAATGTGATTTACTTTGTTTGTTTTAATTTGAGCAACCAGCGATTTTGAAATTTTTATGATATAATTTAACAGCACAATTCAACATTAGTTCAACACAATAAATAAGCGATTTACCTTGTTTAATCGAGAAATTCAGATATATCCGTTAAGCGTTATGTAAAGGAGTTACAACTGCTGTACCCTTTTGTCTGATTTGATAAGTCAACCCTTAACTCATTTAGTAGTTATTAAATTAATTATCGTGCATCCATTTAAAATCACCTTTTTAAATTAAATAACTTTGGTTAACTATTTTTGTGTTTGTCTTGCTGTGTGTGGACCCTATTGTTTACTCACAGGAATTGTTGTGACAATTCAAGGGCTAAAAGCAGCTGTGTGTGGCGCTCAGAACTTTATCGCTTATCTTGGCTTGCATAGCAACATCCCTTAGGGACCATACTTGTACACATTGTAGTTTTACTGGCAAGGACCCTACTCAAAAGAACCCCCGGTTTACAATTGCCACGAGCTTGAGCTAGCTGGGGTAAGTGGTAATCATAAGCTTTATTACATATTTAATTTTCCATCATTTCTATTTTGTTACCAACTAATAAGTTGTGTTAAATCATGTATTTCAGCCTTTTTGCAGTTTTTATAAGCATTAACAAGCCGTTTTAGTGATGTTATAATAAAATTATACTATAGAACAAAAGGACCTAGTCATAATATTTAGTTGTGTGATAAACAGTTTTTGCCGAAAATAAATCTGTCACAACTTCAAGTTATATGATTTACAGTGATGAAAAGCAATGGAAATGATGTTAAGCATGTTTGGAAAGCAAGATATTCAAATTTAAATGGAATGTATTTAGTTTAGAAAGACAGATTTATGATATTTGAAAGATGCGTAAAAAATTATTGGAATTTGTTCATTGCCTTTCTTTCCATTTAAACCGAAATAGGACTAAACCGTAAACTTGCACTTAATATACACAATGTACTTGCACCCTATATACGCGGACACCCAGTACATATATTTAAAAAAATTAAAATACTTTAGAATATTCCAATTAACAATAAGCTGAAGCTGAATTAACGAATTTGCCCAAATTATCCCTACGTTAATAAATGCTAACAATACATAAATTTGAAAATTCGTCAATGCAGATATAATTTCTCGATAATTAAAATATTTGCCTAACAAATTTTATAGGCCTTTATTGGAACTGCAAATTATAATGGTTAAATAAATGCTATAAAAGTAAATAATTTTAATTAATTTTATTTTCAAAAGTGTATTAAATATTAGCTTCCGATCAAAATAATATAAAAGGATATTAGTATATTTGCAGAACCAGATACTATAACAATATAATTGATATCAATTAGTTACAAGAATATGCTTTGTAAGCTCCAAAAATATTCTGATTATTAGTCAATATTACTTTAACCCAAACAAAAAATGCAAGGTAAGTTATAAGTTGGCAGGTATTAATGTAGAAACTTTAAAAAAGTTTAGATACAACGAAATTTCGAAGCTAAAATATTTAAATACTGTACTCTTTCAAAAAGTATTCTTTACTTTATTTTAATATGGAAAACCAAATGAAAAACGTCAACATTTTTGAGGTTTGTATTATCTCCATAAGCATACCAACCAAATTTTTCAAATTTCTTTTGCCAGCTTCATTGGTCAGCGTATAGGGAAGAGAAATTTACGGAATTTTTTAAAGTTGTGATTATAACGGATATGCTTGTACATATTTCGAGATTTTCAGAATTTGTTTTAAGCATTTGTTGAAACCCGAACGGCGTAATTTTGTATACTTGTCTCTAAATAAAAGTAAAGTATATGAACGTTGAGCGCCAATTATGCCACGGTCTTAAACGGTCGTTTAATAGAAACCATATAGAAAATTTAATATGGCATAAACCCTGGCTAGCTCTGTTAAAGGAAACTGAGCTAAAATTCTAACGTTTACTTTTCTTTGGGGTGGCAGTAACTCAAGCTTATGGTGAACCATAACCCAAGCTAGAAATCGAAGCCACTGGGTTGATTGGTATCTGTGGTACCTATATAAATTAGTAAGTGTGGTTCGCCTTGCTGGTCAATTTAAATCGATCCAACCGAAAAAGTTATTCCCCAGAAATAAGTAAATAGGATTGAAAAACAAGCATTTGACTAAAATATCAAGTTTAATGATACACTAATAATTACGAAGTAGTATGAATTTTCCAGAGAGTAAGGAACATAATATATTTCTGTATGACACAGGAACTCGCTATCGCAAAAGGGAGGCAGTGACTTTATATACCATTTAATATGGATCCACATTTTACAGGTTCCCCTAAGAAGTTACATCAAAAGCTATATAGGTTATTTAATATTGACCGTTATAACAGAATGTATAGGTATATTAGTGTAGTGTACTACCTTAAATAAATATTATGGGATGATAAATAAACACGACGAAGGCACTGTTTGGCTGTGTTGTGTAAGACAAAACCAAGAGATAGGGGAGTCGAAGCAAGGCAGAGAACCAGTGAGCATCGTTGTATAGAGGAATATAAGTTATTTGATTTAAGAATAAACTAAGTAGTGAATGTGCCCCGTTGTGGTGTGTAATAGGATACTACAAATTGGCGACGAGGATAAAGGTACAAATAAATTGAAATAATTGCGTTACATAGTCACAAATAAATTATAAATATAACATAATTTAAAATAAATTATAAAGGACGGATGATTAGGGACCTTTTGCCGCATATCGGCAGTTTTAGCGGTTGGAAAATTAGAAGTAAAAAAAAAGTATATTGCGTAATATGGCTGTGAGCATGTCTCAGTAGTAAATCCGATTATGTGATAAAAGTACTTAAATTATCGACAAAACGTTCAGTAGAAAATATATACTATCACTGATAGAAACATTATCTACCGAGTGATAAAAAATTAACGCAACTGTTTACTTTTATGCACAAAAGTTTGCTTTTAAAAATGCCGAACAGATCTCTTTTTATTAATAAAACAACGTTCATTGTAATTTAAGCAATATTCCTTATTTCAAAATGTCTGCTACAAATCCTATCTACAATTGGTAGATATCAACAATTAAGGTAATTAAAGTCCATGAATAGGAATACATGGCAATAAATGAATGAAATTTACTGAAGTCCATGAATATGAATACATGGCAGTCAATGAATGAGATACATTGATTAAAATGAAAGTCCATGAATGTGAATACATGGCAATCAATGAATGAGATACATTGATTAAAATGAAAGTCCATGAATGTGAATACATGGTAATCAATGAATGAGATACGTTGATTAAAATGAAAGTCCATGAATGTGAATACATGGCAATCAATGAATGAGATACATTGATTAAAATGAACGTCCATGAATGTGAATACATGGCAATCAATGAATGGGATACATTGATTCAAATATAAGTCCATGAATGTGAATACATGGCCATCAATGAATGAAATACATTGATTTAAATGTAAATTCATAAATGTGCATACAGGGCATGGTCTATAAATAATATCCATCGCAAACCACTATTTATGTATTTTAAGTACTTAAATTAAATTTACAAAAATAATAAGATAACATATATGCGTTTTGTTACAGTTCTATAATCATGTCAAACCTTTCGACACTAGAGCCTTTCGACTGCGATGGTGAAGTAAGCTCTGTGGGGATTAAATGGGGAAGATGGAAAAGAGCGCTAGAAATTTATATGGATGCAGCTAATATCGAGAATCCCGTAAAAAAACGAGCTACCTTATTACATGTAGGAGGAATGGGAATTCAGGAAATTTATTATAATCTACCAGGAGCTCATGCTAATGCCGATTCGGAAAACACAGATGTGTACGAAATAGCTTTAAAAAGGCTAGATGAATACTTTGCACCAAAACAAAGCAAAGTTTATGAACGACATATTTTTCGCCTCATAAAACAGGAATCGGGAGAAAAATTCGAAAAATATTTGGTGCGCTTAAGAAATCAAGCTGGAAAATGTAAATTTACCAACGCGGAAGAGAATATAGTCGACCAAATTGTGGAAAAGGGGTATTCGGTCGATTTAAGAAAGAAAATACTTACCATAGGTGATTCCATAACATTAGATGGAATCATTATGGAAGCCAATGCCCTGGAATCAGTTAATAGACAAATGGAAGAGTTCTGCGAGGAAAAACCTTCAATGGAGATCAATAAGGTGTTTGCAAGAAATTCAAGACCAGGAACTAGTTCAAGTGCGATTAAGTCAAAATCGTGTTACCGATGTGGGTCTAAGAATCACTTATCGTTTAATTGTCCTGATAAAAATTCAACGTGTCAGAGATGTGACATCAAGGGTCACACCAGTCAGCACTGCCGCACTTCCGTGAAAGAGAAGCACAAACAGAAATTTTCAGCAAAACCATCAAAGAAGTCAAGGTATGAGAAGCCGAAACGTGATGATGACTACGTGAACTATGTTTTTCATATCGACAACGATTCGGATATACGGTGCAATGTTGGTGGAGTTTCAGTACAATTAGTAATTGACTCAGGTAGCAAATGTAATATTTTAAACGATGAGACGTGGAACTATTTAAAGAAATCTAAAGTTGTAATTTCTAACCAAAGTAGAAAGTCTGATAAAGTTTTCATGGCGTATGCTAGTAACAAACCTTTAGATATTTTGGGCAGTTTTGAGGCTAAAATAAAATGTAATAATGTAGAATGTAATGCTACTTTTTATGTTGTAAAACACGGCTCAAAAAATCTATTAGGAAAAGATACAGCACAGTCATTAGGGGTTCTAAAGATTGGTATACAGACCACGTCACAGGTCAATGCCATATCTGCCTTCCCCAAATTTAAAAACGTTTTGGTAAATATTCCCATTGACGACGCTGTCAAGCCCATAATTCAACCATATCGAAGAATTCCGATACCTCTTGAAAATAAAGTTAATAAAAAAATAGAGGAGTTACTGGATTCTGATATCATTGAAAGGGTCGATGGTCCTTCGAAATGGGTGTCACCAATGGTACCAGTGTTGAAGCCAAATGGTGAAGTAAGAATTTGTATCGACATGAGGAGGGCAAATATGGCAATTTTAAGGGAAAATCACCCTTTACCAACAATGGACCAGTTACTGCCAAACTTTAGAAAAGCTAGGATATTTTCACGCTTAGATGTAAAAAACGCTTTTCACCAAATTGAAATTAGCGAAAACTCGAGGTATATAACCACCTTTATTTCGAACAAAGGTCTTTTTAGGTACAAACGTCTTAATTTTGGTATTTCGTGTGCTCCAGAAATGTTTCAGAAAATCATGGAAAGAATCCTGTCACTATGCGAGGGGACTACCAACTTTATTGATGACATTGTAATCTTTGGGCAGAATGAAACTGAACATAACAAACGGTTAGTATTCGCACTAAATACATTAAAAGATAATTGTGTCCTCTTAAACGAACACAAGTGTATATACAAACTATCGGTGATTCAATTTCTGGGGCACGAGTTATCACCAAAAGGTATTAGGCCTTTAGATAAATACATATCAGTTATCAAAACTTTTCGTTCCCCGAAAACAACGCAGGAGCTGCAAAGCTTTTTGGGGTTAGTAATTTATATTGGAAAATGGGTTGTTAATTTGGCCACACTCACAGAACCATTAAGAGAAATACTCAGACTCAAATTAGGAAAGAACACAGACATTAGTAAATATTGGAGAAAACAACAAGATATAGCCTTTCACAAACTAAAGGATGCTCTATCCCATATTAAAACAATTGGTTATTATGACCCTGAAGATAGAACTCAAGTTGTTGCCGATGCCAGCCCTGTTGGATTGGGGGATATTTTAATACAGTATGACTCAGAAGGTTCTAGAGTAATAGCATATGGTAATAAAAGTTTATCAGATTGCGAAAGACGATATTGCCAGACTGAAAAAGAGGCATTGGCCCTAGTTTGGGCAGTTGAACATTTCAACATATACCTTTATGGAAAGAAGGAATTTGAGTTGGTGACAGACCACAAACCACTAGAGGTAATTTTTGGAAAAAAAATCAAAGCCTTGTGCTCGTATCGAAAGATGGGTGCTTCGGCTACAGGCATACAACTTTAAAGTAATTTATAAACCGGGAAAATCAAACATAGCTGATTCCCTTTCCAGGCTTTGTGTGAATGCTCTACAAAATAGTTCTTTTGATAATGAAGAACACATTCAACAAATTGTAGAACACTCAAGGCCAGTAGCAGTATCATTGCCAGATATTAAAAAAATACTCAAGAGCAGACAATGAAATCAATAAAGTACGCAATTGGTTGCATACAAGCCAGCCGCATGAAGAAATCAAACAGTTTCAACCATTTCAGACTGAATTATGTTTTTATGATGACATTCTGCTACGAGGAAATAAAATTGTTATACCAAATAAGCTTAGAGAAGCCGTACTTAAAGCAGCTCATGAAGGTCATCCTGGAATTGTAGCTATGAAGAGCCGACTCCGCACTAAAGTTTGGTGGCCTAAAATAGATTCCGACGCCGAAAAACTGGTACGAAATTGTAAAGGCTGTACATTGGTTTCTACTCCAAACAAGCCAAACCCTATGAAGAGGCGTGAACTCCCAACAGAAGCGTGGATTGACGTTGCCCTAGATTTTCTCGGGCCACTAATAAGTGGTCATTATATATTCGTAATAATAGACTACTTTAGCCGCTACAAGGAAATAAAAATTATGACATCAATATCGGCTGCCAACACGATAAAGGTACTCAAAGAAATATTTGCCCGAATAGGATTTCCATATTCCATCACGGCAGATAATGGGAAACAATTCAATTGTTGTGAGATAAAAGAATTCTGCAGGAGTTCGGGAATTCGGATTTTTAATACTATTCCTTTTTGGCCACAACAGAACGGCGAAGTAGAGAGACAAAATAGGGATATTATTAAACGTTTAAAAATAAGCCAGGCTATAAAATCCGATTGGAGACAGGACCTTCTGGATTATATCATGATGTATAATGCAACGCCTCATTCAACAACTGGGAAGCCCCCCGCGGAGCTTTTTTTCAGAAGGCAATTTCGGGATAAAATTCCAACAATAAAAAATTTAGAAAACAACGCACATGATGGCGAAGTCTTAGATCGGGACACATTAAAAAAAGAAGTGGGGAAAGAATATGCTGATAGAAAAAGAAAGGCTGTAGAGAGTACCCTAGAAAGTGGAGATAAGGTGTATGTTAAAAACTTGATCAAAGAAAACAAACTTACTCCAAATTTTAGTCCTATTCCTCATACGATCATAAAAAAAAATGGTGGGGACGTTAGCATTCAAAATGATGAAACGGGAAAAACGTATCGAAGAAATATTGTTCATTTAAAAAAGATGGAAGGGGAGTGGAAAGTGGTGGATAATCCCGAGACTTGTGAAGAAGCAAAAAACTAAAGTAAATGTATACTTAGGTTAGATTAGGCTAGTATTAATTAATTTTGTTAACAAAGAAGGGATGTAGTGTACTACCTTAAATAAATATTATGGGATGATAAATAAACATGACGAAGGCACTGTTTGGCTGTGTTGTGTAAGACAAAACCAAGAGATAGGGGAGTCGAAGCAAGGCAGAGAACCAGTGAGCATCGTTGTATAGAGGAATATAAGTTATTTGATTTAAGAATAAACTAAGTAGTGAATGTGCCCCGTTGTGGTGTGTAATAGGATACTACAATTAGTAAGCAACGATTCCTTGATTATGATTAATAAAGACACTATTATCTATCACTTATCTGTTGCGTAACAAAAATGTTGGTTTACGTCGGGCACCATACAGCAGCCAGGCATTGTCCGGGTTAGCGTTATGACGGTATACCGCTTTTCGCTCTGCTCAGGAACCTTGTAGGCACCCTGTTTTACTCTCGAAAGGAAAACCGGCGGGTGCAAAAGAGGACAATTCCATGTAAGACAGAATGGTAAAAAAAAACGCTAAAATAATTCGGGATCTATTACAATAGAGAAGAAAAACATGGGAAGATAGTAATACAATACGAAACCTATCTCTTTCGAAGGGTTTTCTTAGTAATTCTGGATTTTGGTAAAACGGCCTAGCGTTTATAAAGGTATACGATGTATGTGCGAGAATCTGTCACAACTTGGATTCCAGCGACTAAAAGGAAGACAGCACGCCATTATACAAAGATGGCCAATTTGTAAAGCAGTCACTAGCTTGAAGGCGCATATAATCCCCTTTCAAGAAGATTTCATTGGATTATCAACAATCAACCAATTCAAATCGGAAATCTGAATTAAGCTGTAGTTCCAGGTTAATCCCAGCACGGATGAAAACTAACACCTAAAATCCCAAACTAGAACACGGCCAACAACGCTGGAGCACAATTTTAGATACAAATTGGTGTCTTCCGTTTTTGGAGCGAGACAATTCCCCATGCTCAGTTTTACCGGCATGGTAAAAGAACAAAATCTTAAGATAGCCAAATGCCTCGTAAATATCTACCGACCTAACTTATCGAAAGGACAGTGACGATTCGTCATTATCAATTTAAATATTTCGACGTTTGAGTCCAAACTCCTGAAATTTTCACTCATCGTATAGCAGTCAATTAAATTAGAGCAACCCCTAGTATTATAAAATGAATTCTACCTAATTAACATAAATATACGGCGTGTCCAGAAAAGTTCTAGACATATGGGAATTTTCTTTATTGTTGATTTTACGAAAAAAAGTTATTCTTAATAAAAAGTTCTGCTTGATGCGCAAACAATATTGACATATCAAAACTTAAGATATCATGTACAGGGCGGCAAAAAAATATAGAAACACAGAATTACATTAAGAGGGAAGTACTAAAAAATTTTATTTTAGAGCAAATTGTTATAAGAAACTTTACTAAGGACTACAAAATGTGGTCAGATACAATTTTTCGTTGAAATATTTTAATTTAGGGTAGCATCAAAAAGCCTTTGGAAAATATTTTTTTATTTTATTTCTTTAACAGTTACCTGCAACAATTTTGCAACAACTATATCTGTACCTGAGAGCCAAACTGGATTAACTCCATTTTTGAAGAAAAACTGTATTAAGCTTTATTATACTAAATAAAACCTGCTCTTTTACATGGAAAACAGTATTAAGTCATACATATTATACTTTTAAAGTTAGGCAGAGTTAAACAGTATGATATCCTCAGCCTTGTCCGAGCAAAAGAATATTACGGAATTAATACTGTTGAAAGTATTCCCAGTATTTTCCGGACAAAAAAGTATTATGGAGTTAATACTGCTAAAGCTTGATGTGTGGACTTAATACAGTTGTCAGTGCGGTAATATTTTGGTTTAGAAGTGCACGTGTGTTTTTTTTTTGCCACGGAATGACAAATAGAACCAGTAAAATTTTGAAAATAGCTTTAAAAACTTCGGATATACTTTCTGTATTTGAATTATTACCCATACAAAATGCTGTTTTCAAGGAAAGTGGAGAAAATAGTGATATCCTAGTTCCTAACCTAGAAAAAAGTAAGTAAAAACCTTCTTTTAAATAGTTTTACTCTCTTAGTCAAAACAAAAAATGTAATATTATTACCCGCTATTTAATTTTTTTTTTGGATTTAATACTGAAAATATTAGTGATATTGGGAGTTAATACTGTCGTTGTAAGATTATTACTAAATAACTTTTGAAGTTAATACTATTTGTCCCAAATGTTTATAACAATGGAACTTATTTTACGATAAGCCTTTCTACCCAAATAATTTAAAACATAAAACCAACAATGATCTCCCAGTTACAATAATAATGTATGTACACAATATTACTTTGTGTTTACTATTGACTGTCGAACCGATATAAACGAGGGTGACATGCAATATGAAAACGAATGCCATGATAACACCATGGAATGAGCTTGTAAGTGAACCACGTGCGACATACGAAAATCTACATTTTCTTCAGTTTTCTTATGTACAACAAACGGTAAACTATTAGAAGTATAAATAGTTTACCGTTTGTTGTTAAGAAAACTGAAGAAAATGTAGATTTTCGTATGTCGCACGTGGTTCACTTACAAGCTCGTACTAAAAATATAGGTGTATTGTATGTTAAAACCGACTTTGAGGCAACTACGTTTGACAGTGTCGATCTCAAAAAGAAATGGCAGGCGTACTGCTTTCCCTCAGTTTTTACCGCTAATACGTCAGCAGGCAAATGAAATTTCGACCAATAAATATAACCACCTACAAGTCTTTGTTGCCGTGGGTTCCAAGTGGTTTTCACAATTTTTACACAAATTTCGTTCATCTAATCATTCATCATTTGTTTGCTATCTCGTTTAGCTTCAGTATACTGTATTTTTTACATTCCTTTCATTAAAAAAATAATAAATAAACAGGCTTACAGTACTTCATTCCCCATATTAAATCCATTTCATTTTAATATTAACTCCAGAAAAGGACTGAATACAGTGTATAATCCAAATATGTTAGGGCCAAATAATATTAACTCCAATTTATTGTCTTTCTAATTACTTTTTTGACAAAAATAATGAAAAATTTTGAAATGTAGGAAAGGAAAAAGTTAAGGCTGACCGCAATATATTATTTAGTTTTGCTTAAAACAAATGGTTCTTAACCAAATATTTTTTATATGAATTGAATGTTTATAAAATTTTTAAAACTGCTTTCCTGTAAAATTTGATTTTTGTGAGTTAATACAGTTTGGCTCTCAGGTACAGATATGCAATACCATAGTAACGAATATTGACATGGTACTCAAAAATCATTTACTATTTTTCGGCTTATTACCAAGAGTTTTTGGTTAGTTTCGTCATGGTTGTAAAGTTAACGCTGCAGGAAAAAATAGAAATTGTACTTATCGTCGGAGATCACTATAAACCTATTAGGAAAGCCGCACTCATATTTAATACTAGACACCCTGACAAAATGGTATGTAGCGCCACTATAGCAAACGTAATGAATAAATTTAAAAGTACTGGTTCCGTCAAAAATGTATTTTAGAAACAACGCAACAAATGGTCCACAACAAAAGAAAGACTACTCATTGTAATGCAAACGGTTATTGAAGACCCGAAAATTTCTTTAAGAAAATTGTCAAGAACTATTCCAGTTGACGTCAAAAGTCTATTGCCAGTAATATTTTAAAAATGAATAATTTTCATCCATATAAACCGAAATACATTCACACGCTTCTTCCTAGAGATTTTGAATCCCGTTTCCTATTTTGCGCGTGGTTTCAAGGCGAGTGTGAAGTTGATCCTTTTTTTGCAAGAAAAATATTATTTACAGATGAAGCCATGTTTACTTCCAACGGCGTGGCATGCTCCCAAAATTATCGGAGGTGGAGTGACAACAATCCAAATTTTATAATCGAATGCCGTAGTCAATATTCATTTAAAACCAAAGTTTTTTGTGGCATTTTTAATGATAGGATCGTTGGACCATATTTTTTCCAAAAAATATAAATCGTACCATTTACCTGGACTTCTTAAGTAAACAGTTGTCTCAATCTCTTGACGACACATTATGGAGCCCCATGCCATAGTACTAACACAGTAACTGTGTACTTGAATAAAGTATTTCCGCACCGTTGGACAGGCAGACGTTCAAACATTCCTTGGCTAGCCAGGTCACCTGACATCACACCCCTGGACTTCTTTTTATGAGGCCGATTAAAAGAAATGGTGTATGGGCATAGACCTTTTCAGGATATTGACCATCTTGAAGCAGTACTAACAAACTGTGTCCAAGAAATCACTCCCAATATGATACGGGCGACAGTAAGAGAAATTACAAGACGTACTATAGTTTGCATGGAAAAAGAAGGGGGGCATGTAGAGACATAATTTGTCACTTTAAACTATCTGTTTTTAGGTTACTTTTATCATGTAATTGCTAAAATATTGTTTATTATTCACATTCACAATTTATTTTTGCTCTAAGGAAATTAAATGTTTTTAATATTCCTAATAGGTAGTTAGGCTAATCTTAGAACATGAAATAATCTCGCATAATTTTTTTACGTTATTGGTTTCCAACAAAAGCTATTGAATGCTCGACGTAATTTTGATGGTACCCTATAAACTAAAATATTTTAACGAAAAATTTTATCTGATCACGTTTTGTAGTTCTTAGTAAAGTGTTCTTATAACAATTTGCTCTAAAATAAAAATTGAGGGTACTTACCTCTTAAAGCAGAACTTTTTATACAGAATAACTTTTTTTTGTAAAATCAACAATAAAGAAGATTCCCATTATGTCTAGGACTTTTCTGGACACGCTGTAGATTTTTAGACGACTATTGAATTATAATATATTTAACCGGCATTAAAATTTGTACCACCTTTGACGGCTCGATACGGATTTATTTCAACAATATATGCATATCTCCGAAATTTATTCCAAGGCGCCAGTCTAGTTACTTTTCTGGGGAATAAACTCACTTTGATATAAATTAGCGCCAAAACTATTTAATGAGAAAAAAAAACAACTATTTTGTTAACACTTGATTGTATGAAATTATAAATATTGAGGTTCTCGACGATAAAAATATTATTTATATTATTTATTTTAACAATTTATTGAGGGTACTTACCTCTTAAAGCAGAACTTTTTATAAAGAATAACTTTTTTTGTAAAATCAACAATAAATAAGATTCCCATCATGTCTAGGACTTTTCTGGACACGCTGTAGATTTCTAGACGACTATTGAATTATAGTATATTGAACCGGCATTAAAATTTGTACCACCTTTGACGGCTCGGTACGGATTTATTTCAACAATATATTTATGCATATCTCTGAAATTTATTCCAAGGCGCCAGTCTAGTTACTTTTCTGGGGAATAAATGCACTTTGATATATATTAGCGCCAAAACTATTTAATGAGAAAAAAATACAACTATTTTGTTAACACTTGATTGTATGAAATTATAAATATTGAGGTTCTCGACAATAAAAATAATATTTAAATTTATTAGAAATAGGTACGGTAACTTTGCCTTTACGTTTAGTAAACCTACCTACCTACCTTCCCTGACACTTTGGTAATCTCTTTTATTGTTTAAACAATTGCAAAAAAAAATTAAAAACAAATTTACTAAAAGTTAGTTAAATGGTTCCAGAAAAAAACGGAACGTGACAAACTCTTTAAAATTTTAAAGCGTTTTAGTAATAATAACCCAGTAAGTTAGAGTACGTTTCCTCCCTTACTACAATTTGGCTTAGATTTAGCTAATTCTAACTATGTTAACCCCTGTGATAGTTTAGACTTACATACAATTTATTTGCGGCATAATTGTCACGAAGTTACATAAGTTTTAGGTTTTTGTTAACCCGTTTAGGGTTTAGGATAGCTAGGAATAAGACTAATAACGTTATCAACCGCCCAGAAATTAAATTTATTTCATTCTTTTATTTGTCAATAGAAAATTTCCATTTTTTTACCAAGAAGTATCATAACTAATAGTCTATTCCCTATAAGTAAAAAGATAACTGAACCTATCCTCAATTAGGTAACTAATTACAAATACGATACACATTAATTATTAATCCCGCATAACACAGTAAGCAGTACCGTGTCCACGTGGGTAAGAAAACTTATTTAGTTAGGGTGTGTAACACAGTAAGCAGTACCGTGTCGCCGACGCGGGGTGATACGCCGCGCGCGGTCGGCGCACGAAAGGATATTTAACCCTAGAACGCCAACATACGTAAAATTTACATATGATTTTTATGAATTAGCATGATTATATCGTTAAGGTAGCTACCCGCGAGCCGAGCATCCAGCAGTTCTCTCCCCACTACTTTAGCATTCAAGCACCGCTGAACTGGAGATCGCAATAGTTAGTGTTAGAGTGTGGTATGGGCAAGTATAAAGTTCCAGACGTAAATTTTACGTATAGTAAAGTTGGCGTTTATGTTAAATGTGCCTACGTATTTTTTACGTATAGTTGGCCAATGTGGGTGTGATATATATATATTTTTTTTTATTTGTATGCAAATTGCCCTTATTTTTAGCCTAAGATGAGTGCGAAAGCCATTTTAAGCTCCAAAAAAGTATTGCGTGATCAGGATTTGGAGGATATTTTTGCAGCAAGCGATTTTAGTGACATAAGCGACCTAGAAGACACTGATGCAGAAGAAATAGATGATGACTATGACAGTGATGATAGCATTGCCGACGAAAATTATGTCCCGGACCAATTGGATGAGGAATTATATAATAAGGAACTACAAGAGATATGGAGCCATAGTCAGAAAAGGAAAGAAAATACTTCTTCCAACACATCTTCGTCCAAAAAAGCAAAATTATCCCATGATGATGCAATCCCATCTACATCTGGGCAAACAACAGTTTGCCCAGACGACACAGGGAGTACACATTCGAACAAGGACAACTTTCTTCCTGATGTTTTATTTGGAAAGGATGGTTATAAGTGGTTCAGTACTTTGCCAACGTCGGAAACAAGGAAAATTCCTGCAAAAAATGTAGTCTACATTAGACCTGGTCCAGTTGGTCTAGCTAAAGATGCTACTGAGCCACTCGATACGTTTTCTTTATTTCTTAACGATGACATACTTTCTGACGTACTCATTGATACGAATGAAAAAATATTTCGCAACAAAAATATAAAACTCAAAATGCATCCACTTCTGTTACGTCAATAAGCGAACTGAAGGCTTTATTTGGACTTTTAATCTTATCTGCGGCCTTGAAGGATAACCACCTGTCGATTGAAATTCTATTTAATGATGCATTTTCCGAATCTAGATATCGAGCTACTATGAGTAGAACAAGGTTTCTCTTTTTACAAAATGCTTTAAGATTTGACGACCAGTCAACAAGACAAGAACGGAGAGAGGAGTCAACATTCGCTCCTATATCGGATATATGGGATAAGTTCATAAATAATTGCAAAACAAACTACAAACCCAGTGCATATTTGTGTATTGATGAACAGCTAGTAGGTTTTCGTGGAAGATGTCCATTCAGAATATATATACCAAATAAACCTAATAAATACGGCATCAAAATAATAATGGTCTGTGATGTTGCAACCAAATATGTTGTCGATGCAAGTCCATATCTTGGAAGGTCGACCAACACTAATGGAGCTCCTTTGGCTAATTATTTTGTGAAGCTACTAACTGAACCAGTTTAGGGAACTAATCGAAATATCACAATGGACAATTGGTTCACTAATATTCCTCTAAGCAATGAATTGCTTGAAGCGCCATTTAAATCGACGGTCGTTGGCACGCTCAGAAAAAACAAACCGCAGATACCTCCACAACTACTAGATATAAAAACTAGACAGTGTCAAACATCCATTGCTGCTTTTTCTAAAAATTCGACTTTAATCTCCTATAAGCCGAAAGAAAATAAAAACGTCCTATTATTGTCCTCGATGCATACTTCCAACGCTCTAAATCCCAATACATCCAAACCAGAAATAATACATATCTATAACTCCACCAAGGGAGCAGTTGATACCTTTGATCAGATGTCCCAAAACATGTGCTGTAATAGAAAGACCAGACGCTGGCCTCTTTGTTTTTTTTACAATATGCTGAACATAGCCGCAATCAATTCCTACGTCATCTATAATCACAATTTGGTATCTATTGGAAAAAAGCCGGAATCTAGGGTCAAATATATGCTGTTACTTCATGAGCAATTAATAAGGCCTTGGCAGGAAACAAGGTGCGCTATCCCTTCATTGCCCTGAAAATTAAAGGAATCTATATCCATGGTAATTGGAGACAAATCGTCGAGGCTCACCGCAATGAAACAAAAGGGAAAACGTTCATACTGCAGCATCTGTCTGTCTGCTAAAAAAAGCATGACCACAACGTTTTGCCATAGTTGTCCACGAGCACTCTGTGGAGAACATCAGTTTAAAATATGTTATGAATGCGTCCAAGATGTCAAAAATTAATAATATTTTACGTTTTATGCTTCTGCTTCTTTCTCTGTGTGTTTTTTCGTCACGTATTTTTTGTATTCTTATATAATCAATAAATAGGAGATCTAAATTTCTACTCACTTTATTTTATACGTAAAATTTACGTATGGTTGGCGTTACATTAGTTTTTTGACACGTTGGCGTTCTAGGGTTAAGCGAGCGCTCGGCGCTCAAAATGCATTTCTTGCTACGAGACCTCATCGAGTTGAAGAACCGCCACGTGGGTAAGAAAACTTATTTAGTTAGGGTGTGTCGTTTTAAAAGAAAAAGGGAAAAAAGTTAAAACTTTCAATCCGTTGTAAAACCATTTAGTTGAACATTAAAATACCGTAAGTGTTACTGTACTGAACTTCTTCCATTTCTAGGTACAAAATAGTCCTGGCATAGTTCGGGATTATTAGTATTCATGTTTAGCCCCCCGTGAAGTCAACGAGTCCTGGCACAGTTCGGGAAAATAGTGGCACCCTCTCTTACAAAGCAAAGCAACGAGTTCTGTCACAGTTCGGGAAATTAGTTGTACTTGCTTCAACCCTGACAGTCAACGAGTCCTGGCACAGTTCTGGAAATAGTTGACTTAAAACTTCCCCTAAAATAAGTTATAAAACCCGAAGAATAACAGTACCGGCAGTAACTTTACATTTCTTATTTATTTCACGGGCTAGGTTTTTTTATATACGACTCGCACCACCCTAACAATGCACCAGGCTTGAAACCGATCATTACCATTCCTTAAACTTATCCTGCTGACATAAGATTACCGCTTCCGCTTCAGAACACCTGCACGTCCGCTATACTACCAATTTAAGGCACCGCTCGCACTGCTCGCTTTATTCTAGTTCATATTCCTGCACCGCTTTTTAACCGTAATTCGTTTTGGGGGGTATTACTATTTTTAGACTTAAGTTTGTAGATTATAATACCACGATGATAACAAGTAGTATTTAAAGCATTTATCTTGTATTAATATTTTATTGAGATATACACGACCTGTCATTAATTTAGGAAAGCAATGGTTTTATTCCTCTAAATCTTACCGACTGAATGTCCGACAAAAGAAAGACAACACCATTCTAATAAATTTAAATGCAGTGAACCCTTCTCCACTGTTTAAGGGCTACCCCGTGAGCATAGTGGATCCCTTTACCACTTCAAATAATAAAGGGGTGGCGCTTGAGAATACCGTTATCCCGACCCGCACCGTCACTGAAAAAACAGTAATTACTCCACCGCATCAAGGGTACCGTCCGAATCATTTATTAAACCGCTATCCGAGCAAAATGGCACCCGAGCTATTGTAGAGCAAGCCATTACATAATTATTAAGTCGGATGATCTTAAAGTTGTACTATATAATTTTTCGCACGCTTATTACTTTTTTAAAATATTGAGTCATATCAAGTAAATCGTTTGATCCTTTTTGAAAAAATTAAAACAATGAAGTACACTGATTAAAGAGGGGTCGTATCCTCCATGAATTACTTTTCAACATGAAAAGATACTGTACAGGTATACAGGCAATTTTTTCTTTTGATTAGACTACGTAGCTTCTTAGCTAATGGAATGTAAGTATACCAGCAAAATAAAAGTAGGTTTTACTCAAATATACAGGGTGTTATTTAATAAGGTCTGATATTTTACAAGACGATTTCTCAGTTATTTAGAAGGTGAAAAGTTCATATAAGCATGGGTCCGCAAGTCCATCATTTTTGAGATACAGGGTGTTAAAAATTTATTTTTATTTTTGTTTTTTGTAAATAATTTTTGAAATAATGTCTATATTTAAGCCAAAATTGGGATCCGGAGGTTTCTTAAAATGCGAAATTCGAATATGAGGTTAGCATGGCTCTTACTCATAGAGGGCGCCACCTACGTGTCATTTTACTCTTTAGAGGAGTCATAACTTTTTTATATATGCTTGTATTACATTTTTAAGCAAAGAAATGGATTTCTTCATCATTTTTGCATGAAAGAGGCATACTTGGTAGAAGTCGCTACGAGCAATCGTTCCGGGGAAAAGAATAATAAAGAAATAAATGGATTTTATTTGCATATATCGCGTTGCCCATATCAGAGTTTAATAAAATAGCATTTATCTTCTAAACAAAGCCGAAATCAAAAAATGATGAAATGCGCATTGCATTAGCCAATAAAGTGCCTAAATAACAGTGTTATCAAAAGAGAAAACGGCAGTGGCGTACATATTTTTTGTTTCTATTAAAAATTGTACCACCCTGTATCTCAAGAATAAAGGGATTGCGGGCCCATGCTTATATGAACTTTTCACCTTATAAATAACTGAGGAATCGTCCTGTAGAATATCGGACACTTATCAAATAACACCCTGTATAATAAAATAGTACATAGTTGGGTTGTGCCGTACAATTTTTTTATTGCCCAATATACCTATAGCTAGATTTATATTTTATACACTATAAATTTTACTTATAGTTCTTTTAATAAACTGAAGAAGATAAACTTAAAATAATTAGGTGAAATATTATATCGATATTATTTTTTAGAACAAAAGAATTCTTCGCTGAAACGTAAAAATCCCATTTTTCTTTGGCTATAGACGTCATTCCCAAAGATTTATGATGTTGCGTGCAGTTTTTCTTAAGCACTCAGGTTTAGTATAAAATCTAAAAGGATACTTTGTATTAGTAATAAATGAAAATTAATTTTTGGTTCCTATATAGAGGGTTACCGGGGAATTAGATAAATAATATATTTATGATGTAGGTTTTCGAATACTTATCTAAAATTTAAAGATACACATTTTATTTATTTTTTACCTTTAAGCTCGTTCCGGTTCAGGTTAGTACTATAGTTATAACATTATAATAGTAAAGGTATATGTAACGCAAAATAATCTACACTTATCGCTAGCTGTAAGCTATAATTATATAAGAAGCGGAGAGATGATGTCTCTATTGTATCCAGGCACATTTATTTTATTCTAATGTGTTTGTTTCGTACCTATTTATGTATTGATGATTTTACACGATTCCTTTGTGCTCGTGCACAAAAATTTTAAAAGGTTTTTAATTAACCAAGAATAATGTTTACTAGTATGAGATCTTTTAAGGTAGTTTTATAGTAACAAAAACTTAGGTGTTATACAGGGTGGCCCACTCTCAACGCAGGCTTCCATAGCATCTAAACTACTCAACTTTTTAATATTTCTTAATAACAGAGTCATAGGAAGGCATAAGGCCTACAATTTAAAATGATTTTAAATTATACAGGGTCTTTCAAATAGTCAGGACATATCAAACATATTTTTCTTAAACACCCTATATCTTACATTACATTTGAATTCTACATAAAATTACAATTATTTTTTGAACTTTGACAGCGTCTAGCTTTCTAACGATACGCCATATAGCAAAACGGCTTGTCCCTATCAGTAGTAAGGCAATGTCACCCTCAGCTCAAAATCTCATAAGAAATAACATTGCGCTGAAATCTGCATTTTTCGGGCCATTTTAGGGCGTGGCACTTTTCCTGGAAGCCGCCATCCTCTATTAACCTAAGTGGAACCCAGCTACTATCGCCACCTAGTGAGTGACGTCATAACTGTTCGATGCCGGTAATATAGGGCCCTATTGACCTGTGTGGAACCCTCCACTGCTGCCACCTAACCCCCCACACATTATTCTAACCTAACTTTTGTCCCAACGGAACCCAGATCACGTGTTACCCCGATTATATAGTAATATCATTGTAGGGGTGCCACCTAACGGGGAGAGATGTACGTACCTGTAATCTTGAGACTTGTAGCACCACCTGCTTTTCATATAAGGCATCTTGTTTACCGCGATGGTAGGTATGACGTTGTAAATCAGTTAAAATATTTTAAAATATAATAATACCATAATAGCTATTTATGTATCAAGGGCGTTACGGGGACTATAATGCCCTGAAGGTAGAAATAGCCCGAGGGCCTCTGGCCCGAGGGATAGGTTTCTGCCTGATGGGCATTATAGTCCAGTAAAGCCCGTGGTGCATACAATGCTTTATGTTTTACCTAAAAAAGAGTTTTTCAATGACTAATTACATTATTTATTCGCAATATAAAAAATAAGTTGCACCTGTACCTGTATACGTAAGTAGATAATGACTGGTGTTAAGTTTGACTTTGATGTTTCTGTCAGTTAGTCAGTTGGCATTTTTTATTTAACGATTTGCTCAAAATGGAAGAAATTCCACAAAATATAAGAGAAAAGGTCATAAAAGCGACCGAAAATCTTTTGCCAGTTAAATCAAGGCAACAGTATGATCGGGAGTATGGCATATTTGGTATTTGGAAAGATACGAACACAATTCTTCAAATAACCGAAAACGTTTTAATGGCATATTTCCAGGAACTGGTAAGTTATTGATTTTATTTTAATACATATGTTTAACAAACTTTATTATTTTTAGTCGGAAAAATACAGTCCGAACTCTCTCTGGACCAAGTATTCTACCCTAAGGTCTACGTTGATGGTCTATGAAAATATAGACATTTCGCAATACCATCGTCTCATATCTTTTTTAAAAGTTAAGTCGAAAGGATACGTCCCGAAGAAGTCTAAAGTTTTGGAAGGAGAACAAATATTAAAATTTATTAAGAAGGCTCCTGATGATATCTACTTGGTACACAAAGTCATATTGGTAATGGGTGTTTTTGGAGGTTTAAGACGAGATGAGTTGGTCAAAATGACCATTGATGACATTGAAGATAGAGGAACAGTCTTGGTTATAAAGGTACCAGAAACTAAAACTTCAACTTCAAAAAGTTTTACTATCATCGAAGAAGATTTAGGCGCTTTAAATTTAATAAAAAAGTATACAACATTAAGACCAGCTGGAATAAAGGAGCGAAGATTCTTTCTTACCTATAGAAAGGGTCGATGTACAGTACAACCCATTGGAAAAAATACCATAGGAAGCGTCCCAACATTGATCGCAAAATTTTTAAAACTGGATAATGCAGAAGCTTACACCGGCCACTGTTTGCGTCGCACATCGTCAACTTTACTTGTTGAGGCAGGTGCTTCGTTTGAAACGCTAAAACAACATGGGAAATGGAAAAGCTCTTCAGTAGCTGAAGGATATATAGAAGAAAGTATTTCATCCAAAAACAAAATAGCCAAAATGATTGCCAATTCAGTTAATTCCGAGGTTAATTCCGTAGCGACTATTGAAAATTCTTTAATAGACTGTTCTTCTATACAAAATAGCGTTAGTGCTACCACCGCTGCTACCATCACAAAAAACACCGACCATTCTATAGTGGGATCAGCTACATTTTCCGGGACATTTCAAAATTGTAATTTTTATTTTGGAAATAAAGTTTAATTTTTAGTATTGTTTAAAGAAAAAATTATTTTTTGTATAAACTTGATCTTTATTGTGAGAGAAATAAAATTGGATAAGCAATAAAATTTCCATATTAGCGCATTAGGGTAATATAAGCGGGCATTATCATAATGCCCGCTTATAATGCCCTAGGTGTGATAGCAGGTATTATTGCTATCATAACATATTCCGTTTCTAAGGTATTATAGATCAATAATAGATAGGTAAAACATAAAAAAGTTTTTGTCCTCGGTGGGATTTGAACCATAATCCTCTGGGGCCGAACCTCAAAGCCTTGCAAAATACGCTACGAGAGCATATAGATTAAAAGAGTTGATCAATGTTGATAAGCTAAAAATATGGGGGACCCGGCAATTATAACGTATAGGTGGAACAAAGGGCCCAAGTGTGGAGACGATGGCAAATGGCGGCAGCCATAGCTGTTTTTGTCTACATAATATTGCTACATCTGTTGCAGTATGCATGCGCCATAACATGTCATTAATGAACATTGTTAGAGGCCGCGTGGCATGTAATTAGACAACTGGGGATCTAGTATGTCCTTTTGGCAAACAGTATTTTCAGACGCCATCTATAATTACGTTCGCGCATACCCCCGCCATCTGGGTACTACCTGAACTTATGCAACCAGAAGCCCCTATCAGCAAATATTGCCTTCACCAATTTATTAACAAACCTAAGTGTGGCGATGATGACAAAATGGCGGTAAACCTAGCTTTTATAATGCACTCACCATTTTATCGACAAACCAATACTAATGGCGTTGCCAAACCAATATTTCCCCTTATTCAACATAAAAATTGTCGAAACGGCAACACCGCCGTTCCAATACTGAAAATTTAAGAAAATACGCTTAGGCCATCTTGCAATAGCCGTTCGCAACAGTACCATTCATGAGTGTATAATTAAATAAAAATCAATCAATTTTAAAACTTTTTATTCACAACATAACAATATCACTTACTACCACCCTGGTATATTACATTAAAGGAATAAAAAAATCGGCGTAAATAAAAATTATAAAACTTTTTTTATTTACAACATAACAATATCACATACTATCACCCTGGTATATTACATTAAAGGAATAAAAAATCGACGTAAATAAAAAGACATATCTGTAATCATTTAACAACGTTTTATGCCAGAAATATATGCAGTTTTCAAGTCAAATACGCCAATACAGCACTAGTTAGCAAAAATATTTAAATAAGACAAGTATCTTGCATCAAAAATAATACCTGAACGAAATAAAAATTTGGCACAAGACACTTATCGCCAATCTTGTATATAGGTACAATATATTATAAGTTCAAAATTTAGCGAAAAATATTTACAGTTAAAACTAAGGATTAGAAACATTTACCGTGCAAGAATAGGTATATCTACATACAATTAAAAAACTAGGACTAGAAACATTTATATTAGGAACATTTACCGTGCAAGAATAGGCATATCTACATACAAACTTAAAAACTAACAAAAAAATGAATGGAAAAAGACATTGGCGGGTATGGGCATTTGAACAGAGTAGGAGTAATGTGCAATATTCGCTTATAGATAGAATATTATCCTTAACTTATACATACAACTTGAAACGAGGGCAAGAGCAAAAATACCTGAAAAACACTACACTTACCAGAGGGCACTCGGTTTAAACAGGGACACGACGTGAACGTGGCCCATATTGTCCCCATTTGATTTTTATGGAAAAACGAATTTTCAAAGCAAAACCATTTGTGGCATAATTTTTTTTCGTTATCTGATTTGAAATCAGAAAACAGTTCTATAGATAACATAATATACGGCTCTTTTTTAAGTTATACAGGGGGAATTTTTGCCTTCTTTTACTGTATAACCAACATGGGCTCGTTTTAAAGTTATACAGGTTAGGATATAATATGTGTATTAGTATTTTGGCCTTCTTTTTACTGTACAACCAATATGGGCTCTTTTTAAAGTTATACAGGTTAGGATATAATATGTGTATTAGTATTTTGGCCTTCTTTTTGCTGTACAACCAATATGGGCTCTTTTTAAAGTTATACAGGTTAGGATATAATATGTGTGCGTTAGTATTTTGGCCTTCTTTTTGCTGTACAACCAATATGGGCTCTTTTTAAAGTTATACAGGTTAGGATATAATATGTGTGCGTTAGTATTTTGGCCTTCTTTTTACTGTACAACCAATATGGGCTCTTTTGAAAGTTATACAGGTTAGGATATAATATGTGTGCGTTAGTAGATTATTCTAGTAATAAAAATAATTTTAATGCTAATAATAATATGAGTGCTAATGTTATAATAATATGAATAATTATAATACTAATAATGAACAACTGAACAGACCCTATTGAACAGACCCTGTTGAACTGAACAGACCCTGATCAACAGACCCTGTTGAACTGCCCTGTTGGCCTGTTGACCTGTTGAACAGGCCCTGTTGGTCTGTTGACCTGTTGAACAGACCCTGATCAACTTAGTCATCCACATGCATAAGTGAGCAATGCCCCCATGGTAATGTGCCCGTTGAAGATTTCGATATTTGCCGCTTATCATCATAAGGGCTGAGACCGATTTTAGTTTGTTTTATAGTATGTAGCTCATGTTTTTGGGACCTAATTAGGCGCTGTGAAATAGGCTTTTCCAACCAAGTTTCAAGGCAGGTGACGTAATCTTCAAATGTGATTTTATTTTTAATCACAGACCTTTTAATCCCCTTTATCTTTTTGGTAACGCCCAAGTTAGATAAAACCATATCAATTTCCGCCCGCTCTTTGTTTAAATTCTCTAGTTTAACCCGTTCTTGCTCAATCTCGTCTGGAGTATAAAGCAGTTTAATAGCATACATTTTAGACCTAAGGCCAACAAAATGAGTCATAATGCGGCCATTGTTCTCATCTTTCATCATTCCCAGCACCTTTTTGTTCACTTGTGGAATCGCATAAACGTTATCACGGGGATAATCTGAGGTATCAAAATAATCGTTACAGTCTCGTTTCATTATCTGATACACATCGTGGTTTTTAATTTCGTAAATGAGACTATCAGTATCTGTATACAATACACTACAGACGTCAAAACGTGGAACCATGTACTCGTAGTGAAAACCATAAATCGTAGTCTTTGCCAAATCAAGAATACACATGCCGACATAAATCGGCTTATTAAAATAAATTTGTGTTTTTGCAAGCTCGACAATTACTAAATTTTCGGAAACAATTGTGCTGCTTTTAAATTCTGGCCGGGATATTAAGGCTTCAGCACCATAGCGGCCATCCCATTTTGTTATAAGTTTAACGTCAGAGTGGTTCCGGATATTCTCCATTGTCTTACCAAATACGACATTGTTCATAAGTTTAAAAAAATTTTTTTCAAACTCATTCTTGGCATTTTGGCGCAGCCCCGTGTTGAGGTCGATATATAATTTTAGCCATGGAGATTGTTTAAAGGCTAATATTCGGTGTATTTTGCCCAATTTTGCACCCAAAGTTAGAGCTTGCTTTAAGTTTCTATAGTGTATTACGTATTCTGTTTTATTGTGTAGCGTAGCCAAAAGTTTCTCATTCTTTGCCCCGGGCGGTTTTTCATGGTCAGGGCATAATGGAAAATCGGAAAACTTGTCATGCAAATTCTCAGGTATTTCCAGGTCCACTTCCAAAATAAACCCTTCGGCAGATTTATCTGAAATTTCACTAATGTTTAAGTGAGATATCTCGTTTTCTGAAGGCCACCTAAAGCTACCATAAGGTAGATATTGCGACATTGCCCAGCCGTATTGATTATTGACATCAAAGTACATGAGATAGGAGTCTTCTTTAGTTGGATCATAATTTGACATGTACTTGTTGTTGGCTTCTGCATACCTCTTTGAACACTGACTTAGCCCCCCGCGAACTCCCTTTTCTATGAATGTTAGCATCTCTAAATCAGTAAGCAGCTCAAATTTTATCATATCTTCTCGATGAATTAAGAGGGATAAACATTGCCACGCATAACCAGGTAGGGTATACGACCATGCAGGATCAAGGCCATATGTCCTATGCGATATATCCCTAAATGCTTCAAATACATCCGTTAAAAGCATTACATCCGTTTTAAGATATAAGTCAGAGTAGTCTTGCATGGTACGGCAATTAAAAGTTTGCCAAACTTTCTGCGCATTTAAATATTGCGCGTCACTTATAGCTACATCTTCTAAGCTGTTATAAAACGCCTCTTTAGGAGGGAGTTCAGTCTCATTCAATCTTTCCCAAGCGTTCATATAATCATAAGGGAAAACGCCCTTTCGGGTAAGTAAGTTCAGTTCTTCCCCCAGGTATTCAAACTCTGCTTTTAGGTTAGGATATTCGCATAAGTATGATGCAAGCTTATCCAGACCGCTAGCAAGAAAGCGAAAACTATCTATAAATCGAAAATGAACAGTACTATCCATTATATGCTTCGTAAATGAGATGTAATTTTCTTTATTTACAGGTAATATATCAATCTTTCCCTCTATTTCAGATAGTGCCCGTATTATCATGTGCCCATCATAGCAACTCAAGTTATGGAATAGGACAGGTATTGTGTGCGAATCCTGGTACTGTAGATTACAGTGCTCATGTGCAGCGTTTTGATACTTTCCGGTGAAGTGTGAGTGATCTCTAACACGCTTATCGTCTCCCGTAAATGGCTTCTCACATATATGGCAGTGAGTAGCGGCCAAAAAACTTTGTTGCTGGGCAGGCGTAAGCGGTTCCATGGGCAAATCACATAAAAAGACCGTCTCGACGTCTTCAGCAAATTGTTGAAGCTCGCGCATAAACCACTGCATACAGTCTTGGCCTGTGTAACTTTTATAAAATGATAGAGAATCGTCATAATTACATTTTACATAATAACCGACGCTATAAGGGACATGCTCTTGTTCCTTTTGAGTGTTTTTTTCTATATCATCGACTATAGGTATTAGCAAGCTTTCCGAGTCTGCGAATATAACAAACGGGGCTTTTTCCTTATGTTTAAAATTATTAAATTCCAAAATATTATCGCCTTCTACAGGCATCCGAGGTATTGCTAAGGTCTTGTTTTTAGAGCATTCGGACGTGTGCTTATCTAGTGTTATCTGCGTGCGGAAATAATGAAGGCAGCGATCACAAAAAAATTTTCGATGCCTATTAAGACTCAATTGCCTTGATAGTAAGCGTGAAAGGTCTTTAATCCAAACAAAATGGTATTTTATAGGGCTTTAATCAATATCATCATCTGAGGAAAAGTAGCTGTCTTGTAAAAGTAGTAAGTTTATATGGTTAGGATGCTTATTTTCAGGTATATAATATGGCACAACCAGATAATTTTTTCCAATTTTTTGTAGTCGATATACGTTAACGGAAATTAGGTTTTGCTTTTCAAACTTTGAAATTTGATTAATTGTTATGGGAAACTTAATACCTTCCAAGTTTAGAACTGACTGAGGGTTTGGATAGGACGATGTTCGGTCAGAATTCTTGAACGCGGGATATAAAGCGGAAACGATGGACCACGCAAAGCACATTTCATCACTGTTTTTTACATTGATGCATGCCCTTCTTTTAGCTATTTGTTTTGGAAGTTCGATGTAAGTTCCGACCCGAAGAGGATTATAATGATTAATAGATACCATTAAATGCATAATTTTGCGTAGTGCCCACCCAGAATTTCTTTCCTGGAACGTGTCTAATTCAACTAAAATAGGGTTCTTAACATGATCGGTAAACCACTCATTTAAGTTTGTGTTACCTAAAATAGGGGCATTCGGAGTAGTAATGTACTTTGTATCCTTTAAAATTTCGTCTGCTTTACTAATTTCAAAATCCCCACAAAGAGTGGTGTTAACTTTGAGTGCAGTAGTTTTTTTTAGTGCGTTTTGAATTCGCCGCTTAAAAATTGCCAAACAGTCCTCTAAAAATGATTGTACATCAGTATGACGTTTGTTAATAATAACACCCGTCCTGATTCTCGATTGGAATGCCGAATGTAAATCTTCCCACTTTACTCTACAAGAAGCTGTTTCTGCACGACGTGTCCCACTACCCCCGCCCACTTTACGGTCCTTTAGTAATGACTAAAACCCCTTAATTTGGGCTAAACACGCTATTATATGAGACTTTTCAGCCACAGACTCAGCGCGTTTCAAAAGTTTATTTAAATTGTGAATTGCACGAGTACAGTCCTGCAATATCTTACCACAGGTAATCGTTGTTAAGTTAGGGGTATCCATCTGGGCCCTAATTAACTCGACGTACTCACTTGGGAACGGCATTTTTTTGCTCTGTAACAAAATAAATATGGCTCAAAATACGTCTGCTCTCTCTAACTCTGCTCTCTCTAACGTACAAAGACAGAAGGAGCTCTGGAGCTCCTGCGTTCTGCTTATAATGCACCCCTATTTATAACCTCGGTTGGGGTGCGTTCAGAAAAGTAGCATGCCTTTGAAAAAATAAGGTGCGTTCAGAATTAATATTCAAGGTTTAGTATGCAGTAGATGTACATACAACAAGCAGTTTTACGCGTTAATATTTTTAAAATATATTACTTGCCGAAAACATTAATATAACGAGTCCGTTAAAAGGCTGCAGCTAGGATAATGGATTCATTGCATAGTCGACAGCGTGGTGTTAAACATGGTAGAAACATTAAACATTATTCTCGACAATGTTGAAAGAGTATTTATACAGAACAAATATTACGCATCCTGTCTACCGGCTACCTTAATAGTTTGGGAGCTTGCTAAAAAATATAATGTCAATGTTGAACCGAAATGTGGACAACTCTTGTATGACGAAATGGGAAGCAACATTCATTTTTGGAACGTGTTTAAAGGAAAACCTTATGATCCTACCCTTAAAGTGATGAAACATATGATGCCTTCTATCGACGTTAGCAAGTTCCAATATAAAGACTATAAATTGGGTGCAGACCTGGATTCAATAGAAATGTTAAATATTTTCAATCAGTTCCTAGAAACAAAATCAACTCACTTTTATTTTTCAAAAGCTCCAGATAAACTTAAAACGATTAGGAAAATTATTCATAGAAGTGTATCTAGATGTATTTAATAAAGATTATGCATATTTACAATCGTATTAATATTATTACATACGTATCATTTTTACCCAAAAGAAACAGTGTTTTACTAGAAAATATATTAGGGCTTCTCAGAACTACACCCTGTTTATGGGTATACAGCGTCATCATTATGATTGACATATCAGTGTTATATTAGTGTTTTTGTTTGTGTTCAGATGATCTGAAACAATATTATAGGTATATAAGACCTGTTTTGTTTTTTCAGTGTTGGCGTTGTGATTGATATATAAGCGTTATATGTTTGTTTTGTTTCCGTTAAGACACTGTTTTGTTTCAGTTAAGATATTGTTATCTTAGTGTTGTGTTTTAGGTAGTGTTTTAAACACCCGTGCCGTTGATGAGTACGTCATTCGAATGTCAGAGTTCTGCGAGATAAGATGGCGAACCGAAAAATTAAATTGGCGCTTTTGTCTTTACCGAACGGTCTAGATTTTGGTTTTAAAATGGTTGAAAATGGCTGCTTTATTGGGAATAAGCCCGTAGAATTTGAAAATAACACCCTAGTGATTGATAATGAGAAATATACTTTAACTGTAGGACTTCTGAATTTATTGACAAAAGAACGCCCTATGGGCTATTCCAATACAGAGCTGGATAAATATAAAGAAATCCTTCTTTTATCAAGCGCACACCGAAGGGGATTAAATAGTAAAAATCACATAAATTCTAGCAGAAGCTGGAAGTATACAAACATTATTTCTAAGCTTTTTTCCGCCAAAAAGGACTTATTTAAAGAAAAGCAGAGTGGGCATGATAAACAAAAACCTTGAATTGAACAGTACTATTCCTCCTACTTTGAATAATTTAGAACTTGATTACGATAATGATGTTAACAAGCTAGTGGAAATGTTTAAACAGTTAGAGAGCGACAATTTTAATCATAAAAACGATGATAAAATATGGTCTATATTACTAGAATTGGAAAAACTTGGGGTAATCGAATTTTAAAAATAAATACACTACCCCTTATTTATGATCTCAGTATATATCTACCCCTCGAGCAGAATGGGTGTGTTAATTTACCTCATTTTATTTCTCACTGTTACTTCTACAGCTGTACAGGCAACAGACGAAACAGCTGCCCGCCAATATTTAACAGACTATGGTTACTTGGAAGAAAATGCTACAGATAATGCCTTAGTGTCGATATCAGATGGGTTACGGGCATTTCAAGAAACTTATGGTCTCCCTGAAGATGGAACCTTAAATGACGAAACTATTGCTCTAATGCAAAGACCTCGCTGTGGCGTCAAAGATATTGCAGATTGGGGAAGAGGCTCTAACTACTTATGGAAAGATTTAAAGCTATCTTGGTCTATCTACCCTCCAAATTATTCAGTATATCCATATAGAGCAGTTGCTGAAAGAGCTTTTCAAGCATGGGAGGATGTTTCTAATTTCCGCTTTAAATATGATAGAAACATCCATAATATTACAATTTCGTTTGCCGACCAACGGCATAAAATGAAAAATGACCTCACCTGGTGTCCCTACAAATTAGATAAACCTACTTTAGCGCACGCATTTTTTCCAGATGGAAGTGCCAATGTAGAGATTCATATGCATTCAAAAGAACCATGGAGTCTTTCCTCCAAAAATGGTGGGACAAATTTATTAAGCGTTTTAATACATGAGATCGGGCATACTCTAGGTTTAGCCCACACAGCTGACGAGAGCGCGATCATGTACCCGTATTACAAAGCGGAAAATGTGAAAATAACTCAGGACGATATTTATGGTATCGAGTACCTTTATGGAAAAAAATCTTTGGCCACAACAAAAATACCCACGTCACCGAATACAACCCCACAGACAAAAACCACGACAATACCTACAAAAGTTACAACCACTCCACAGATTAAAACCACGACTATACCAATAAAAGTTACAACCACCCCACAGACAAGAACCACAACTATACAGACAAAAGCTGCACCAACAATCCCCAGCGTACCCCCGACCCCTGACGCGCCCTCGGTACCCGATGCGGCACAGTTTCCGACTCTATGTGACTTGGACTCGAAAACAAATAAAGCTTATTTAATCGTTAAAAACAAATTATTTATTTTTTATGAGACATTTGTTTGGATGTTGAATTTAGAGACGAAACAAATTTCTAATACCCCTTTTCTATTAACAGATTATTTTAAATTTTTGCCAAAAAATTTTAAGAAAATAACTGCTATATATGAACGTCCTAATGGAGACATTGTATTGTTTGCCGGTGATCTGATTTACTTTGTAGAGTACGGCACGTTCGCGTTAATAAAAACGGAATCAATAGATAGTCTCGCTGCCACAAATGTAAAAACCAGAGTTCAAGCTGTCGTGAACACAAACAAGGGAAAAACCTATTTATTTTTCAATGATATTCTAGTATGGGGCATAAATGAGTGCATGTTTGGGCCAGACAATTACCATATAACGTCGGAATTATTTAACGGAATTCCCGCAAAGATAGACAGTGTATTTCGTTACACCGACGGCCGCCTTTATTTCATTCAAAACGACATGTTTTTTGAATATAATGAATTTACCATGAGCTTAATTCGCATCGGTAAAATGGATCTTTCATTTTTTGGTATATCTTGCACTAATGTAGGCGTTTTGGCGCAGCTTAAAGATTTATTACATAAGATTATATCTCGTAATATAAAATTTTAGTTATGTAAAAATAAATAAAATGTATATTATTATAAACCCAATAAAAATATATTATTATTATTAGAGCCCTCGTTTTCTTTAATCAACCTATACCAAACCCGTTTTCTTTAATTAGCCTATGTTCCAAGTCCTATACAAGTTGTAAAATAAATTACTTTCCCTATATCTTTTTCGATGCATACGAAGTGTTATGGTCATTGTAATTTACTAGCTTGTCGTCACTTGTTAAATTAACTTTTACGACACACTGGCGTAGAACAGCTGTTTTAAAATTAATTATATTTGCAGGATTATTTGGTCTATGACCCTATTAAATAATGCCTTATTTAACTGCAAGTTTGATTGCACAGATATTGTGATGTACATACTCAAATTACAAGAATTGAGTTATAATATTTAAAAAAGATATAAAAACAATATAATATTAAATGTGTCGGATATTATACTGATAAAAACCCACTTGTAGATAAAATGTTAAAACAAACTATTATACAGGTATGAAAAAAAATTAAAAACAATTTTCATTTCTTTTAGGGCTGTTTTGAAAAACTAATACCCAAACTACTTGGTGCAAATGCCTATATAAAGTAGTTGTATTCTACATAATAACGAAGAAGGGTTCGTGAATTCGTAATAAAAACAATAGCTTATGTTGGTGCGTGTCTATATGAGATGCATTTTAAAAAATGACCTAGGTATAGTGATATCGTTTTAGGGAAATAAATAGCACAAATATAAATGGTCAATATTATAAAAAATTTTATTCAAAATAAAAAAGATTACCTTAACTTTCGAGCGTTTTAATACAGATTTTACATATAGACAGACAATTTTGAGCATCACGCTATAAACGTATGCACTTTTCAAAGCAGATGTTTAAATTTCTTATAAACGAAATATTTAAGAAAAGTTATCTGTAGAAAACCCTTGCGATAATTTGTTTAGGCCCTCTGGTGTAAAAATTTTTTCGCATAAATGACAATTAAACATTTTAAAATTGTTCATATAAATTCAATTTCCCTAAAACTATAAAAAGACCTATTGTCGTCTTGTTCATGCGCTCTATCACAGGGATACAAACACTTTGAATAAAAATACCAAGTCAGTTTAAAAACCCCCCGACACCATAATAAAATTCAAAAACTTACCTGTTGCAAACTTATAACAGAAACAATTAAGTGCTCTCACCATTTCTGCACTATTTATAAGCCCCTTCTAGAGTGACGCTAAATCCTTGAACGTTTTGTTGGAGTGGGGCTACTTGAATTTTTACTTTTCGGGCGTTCTAGAATATTATCTGTTATGGTGAGGTATAGCTATAAATACCAGAAACCACTGCAGGAAAGCTAGTTCACCGATTTCTTCTTTTCTTAAATTAAGGGCCTGAAAAAACTAAAAATGGCTGCTAAAATTGCTGTTGTAAACGGTCTAGACCTGGAAGAGGGTAAACTTTACCGTATTCTTGACATCGAGAACAAGGACGGTGCCTACGGGGTTCAAACAGTAGTTTATCTGGAAGATGATAAAATGGTATATCTTCCTAAGAGGATGCTAAAAACTGATGCCGAAGTGACTAATATAGCCTGTCGCCAAACATATCTTGTCAGAACAGGAAAACATTATGTAGAAAAATATGGGTGTACCACCCCTATTTTAGAGATACGCAAGTATTGGTAAGTAAAATATTATTTAACTTTTACGCTTGAAATTACAAAGGTTCGTTTCTTTTCTTTCAGATGCGGGCTTCTTTTATTATAATCACTATTTTATCAACCCCATATCTTTAAATTAGTTTTTATTATAAATTGGTATAACGTTTTAAATTGTAAAGTTATTTTTACTAATATACCTTGGGATTTCAAAATGTTTTTTTAATTTTCTACGGTTCCATTTAAAATGAAACACAAAAATTAATTTTAAAAACATTTAATTATAAAAATACACATAAACTATTTTATCTGTCGGGTCCGCCCAGACGATCACCCCCTTCCCATGGAGGGGGCCATGCCACAGTTCGACATACCCCTCCGGGGTGGCATACTCCGGGTGGTAGTTATGAAGTACGTATATCATCTGAAAATGCCGTAATTAGGCATATACACATAAGTATATTTTTTAAAAACATACCGCCTCGCCGGGAAACATCTCCCCCACCAAAAACTCAATATAATTGATGATTTGTTGTGCTGCTATAAAAGAAAAGCCCCGATTTAAAATTTAAAATATTTATAATAAAAAGAACTTACCAGACATAATTTCACGTTTACCAGCAAACGGGTGTTCAAGCTATATTTATATAAGTTTTTCCTACTATTAAAGAATTAATTTTTATGATGCATAAATATATGTCGATTGGAGTACGTACTAACTAATTCAAACACTAATATAATATCATCATATACAGGGTATCTTGAAAATGTAGATCCTGGGCTTGTTTATTCTTTACACTGATTTTAAATACATATACGAGACTGGTGATAACTATTCTGTTGGGATATTTTAAACGGGGTTACTGGTAGATTAGACAGCTTAACGGGGTTTTGATCAGCCTAGCCGGGGCTTGAGGGAAACGGAAAATAATTATTATATGTTCTCTTCCAAGATTAATTTTAAATATATCCCCCAAATACGTACAATCGGTTAAAATGTAGTTGGTCTTTAGCTACGCCATTGTACTGCTTAAAATTCTGCTACAACTTAAGGAAATATGATCATGTTACTCCCTTGTTTGGGGCTTCCAACTGGCTTAATTTAGATGAAAGGTTTTCTTTGCATATGTCCACTCTGGTCCACAAAATTGTCTTAACGAATAATCCGGAATACCTTGCCGGTAAGTTGATTCGAGGTAGCGACAATCATGAGAGGCACACACGCCACCGCCAAAGGTTTACTATTCCAAGGCATAGAACTGTACAATTTCACCGCTCCTTCACGTACAATGCTGTAAAGATCTATAACTCCCTGCAACTAGAAGTCAAGTCTCTCACCAATATTATTACCTTTAAAAAGGCTGTCAAAAGGTCACTTATTGGTTAAAGCTTTCTCATGCTCTTTATCTGTTTAGAGATAATTTTTCTTTCATTTGTTTAATTGTTTTTTTTTTCTTTTTGTTGATTTTTTTGTCTAATTTATATAGTGTAGTACCTACTTATTAGAAAGGTTTTGGTAATAATTTTTATAATTTATATTGTCGTTTTAGCAATTTCTAAAAACAGACGGTTAGATAGAATAGCCTATGCTAGATCTCGCCGTCTTTTTCCGTATAGTTATTGTACACATTTATTGAGAATTAAATAAAGGCTTTATTTATTTATTTATTTATTTACTAAAATATACCATTTAGGCTGAATGTTATGGCAGTTTTATAGATATAATTTGTAATTTAAAGGCGAAATTTAGCAGTTAAAAGTGTTCCATACCCCCTGTATACAGACCCCATTAATTGCTTTTATTCGCCCACATGATGCATGCATTAATTATTTATTAAAAGGGTAATTACTTTAAATGCAAAATTGCATATGCAATAGGCCAACAATGTCGGTAAAATTTGCATATAAAATCAATTCTACCTCGCGTTGTGACTCGATTTTATATAAGCATTTTATTGAAAGATAATTAATTATGTATTCTGTTTTTTATTGCGCGATTCGGTAAACATATCCTTAAAGTTGCGATAAACATAATAAAATTCGAAAAATGTCTTATTTTCTCCGATATGACCTTTATATATTACCATAATAGTGCATTCGACTTGAAAACTGCATATATTTCTGGCATAAAACGTTGTTAAATGATTACAGATATGTCTTTTTATTTACGCCGATTTTTTATTCCTTTAATGTAATATACCAGGGTGATAGTATGTGATATTGTTATGTTGTAAATAAAAAGTTTTATAATTTTTAGTTACGCCGATTTTTTTATTCCTTTAATGTAATATACCAGGGTGGTAGTAAGTGATATTGTTATGTTGTGAATAAAAAGTTTTAAAATTGATTGATTTTTATTTAATTATACACTCATGAATGGTACTGTTGCGAACGGCTATTGCAAGATGGCCTAAGCGTATTTTCTTAAATTTTCAGTATTGGAACGGCGGTGTTGCCGTTTCGACAATTTTTATGTTGAATAAGGGGAAATATTGGTTTGGCAACGCCATTAGTATTGGTTTGTCGATAAAATGGTGAGTGCATTATAAAAGCTAGGTTTACCGCCATTTTGTCATCATCGCCACACTTAGGTTTGTTAATAAATTGGTGAAGGCAATATTTGCTGATAGGGGCTTCTGGTTGCATAAGTTCAGGTAGTACCCAGATGGCGGGGGTATGCGCGAACGTAATTATAGATGGCGTCTGAAAATACTGTTTGCCAAAAGGACATACTAGATCCCCAGTTGTCTAATTACATGCCACGCGGCCTCTAACAATGTTTATTAATGACATGTTATGGCGCATGCATACTGCAACAGATGTAGCAATATTATGTAGACAAAAACAACTATGGCTGCCGCCATTTGCCATCGTCTCCACACTTGGGCCCTTTGTTCCACCTATACGTTATAATTGCCGGGTCCCCCATATTTTTAGCTTATCAACATTGATCAACTCTTTTAATCTATATGCTCTCGTAGCGTATTTTGCAAGGCTTTGAGGTTCGGCCCCAGAGGATTATGGTTCAAATCCCACCGAGGACAAAAACTTTTTTATGGTATTATTATATTTTAAAATATTTTAACTGATTTACAACGTCATACCTACCATCGCGGTAAACAAGATGCCTTATATGAAAAGCAGGTGGTGCTACAGGTCTCAAGATTACAGGTACGTACATCTCTCCCCGTTAGGTGGCACCCCTACAATGATATTACTAAAGTCCCTGTATTGGAAAGTCTGGACACGAGCGGTCGTTCACGCGATTGGTTGGCCTCGAGCTAAGAAATTAATGGCGGCTCCAATAAGAGAAGCGCAGATGACTTATTCGCAGCTATGTTCACATCATTCGCAATCTGTCAAATCGTTTGTTTAGTTTTAGAAAACCCAACAAATATTTTTTTTTCTGCAGTTTAAAGTGAAAAGTGATTTGTTTTTTTGGTTTTTTACAATTTAGAAAGGATTTCTTTTGATTTTAATGTCGGGAGTAAAGAAGCAGAAAGGTGGCATATCGGGAGCTTACCCCGAACGCCCTTCTAAAACCGGCGAAGGAATATCATTTTTTAGATTTGCTATGGAGATCACAGGTATGTACCTATATTATAAACAAATATTGTGCTTTTGGAAACATAACATGTATGTGGATTTATTTACTAATTCTTGAATCGTCTACTAATGTTAATATATTTAATAATTAAATTATAGAAGACACAAGTACTACTGTAACGCTCTTTTAATAAATATAAGCTTATAAATTAATCAATTATAATATTAAAAAATAAATAAATTGTCTTATCATAACTGAAATTTAATTCAAACTGCTATTACAAACCACCCCATCCGCGATGGTGCTAAAAGTTATTATACCTCGCATATGAATGAATTTTTTGATGGTGTCCAGTTCTTTCGGCCAACATTAATTATCCATCTCTCACGTCTGTTCTCATCCGAGGGAAATGAGGCCATATAACATTTTCTCCCATGATTGGTATTATTTTTGCAACCGGGATAGCTGCATGTATGCATTTTTAAAACAGTTTGACGTTGAACGAACGCGAACTGTTTATTTACATCGCGAGATCATATGACAGGAGAGACTGACACCGCGCGCACGCCCGGGCGCCATTAATTTCTTAAAAGGTGGAAATAGAAAAGGACACAGAGTTCTCTTTCTTACACACGGGCTTTATAGCTCGTGTCCAGACTTTCCAATACAGGGACTTTAGATATTACTATATAATCGGGGTAACACGTGATCTGGGTTCCGTTGGGACAAAAGTTAGGTTAGAATAATGTGTGGGGGGTTAGGTGGCAGCAGTGGAGGGTTCCACACAGGTCAATAGGGCCCTATATTACCGGCATCGAACAGTTATGACGTCACTCACTAGGTGGCGATAGTAGCTGGGTTCCACTTAGGTTAATAGAGGATGGCGGCTTCCAGGAAAAGTGCCACGCCCTAAAATGGCCCGAAAAATGCAGATTTCAGCGCAATGTTATTTCTTATGAGATTTTGAGCTGAGGGTGACATTGCCTTACTACTCCTATCTTACTTTTTTATTATCTTTCCAAAAATGCCAACTTCCAATATTTCCGGCTTTTGAGCTACATCCGGTTTAATCGGAAGTTGACACTTTTAGGAAGATAGTGGAAAAATAGTAGGGACATGCAAGCCGTTTTGCTCTAAGACGTACCGTCAGCTGTCAAAGTTCAAAAATTTCATTTTTCAAAACTCGATATCTCAAAAAATATTAAGTTTAGACTTATAATGCGTTTACTAAAAAATAATTGTTATTTTATGTAGAATCCAAAAATATTGTAAGATATAAGGGCGTTCCATTTCAAAAAATATAACTTTGCCAATGATCTTTTTTTTTGGGACATCCGGAATATTTAAAAATAATTTTAAACTGTAGGCCTAATGTCTCCCTATGACCCTGTTTTTGAAAAATATTAAAAAGTTGACTAGTTGAGATGCTATGAAATCCTGCGTTGAGAGTGGGCCACCCAGTATCCCCACGCAACCGCCTCGATCTATATATGGAAAACTGTAAATAGAAAACTTTTGAAAATTTGACAGCATGCTAATGTTGCTGGGGACAATCCGGCTCAAATATCTTCAAGAAGGTGACACTTCTGGTTAAACCGGAAGTAGATGTCAACTTCCTTATTTTAAATAGAATACCCTGTGTACTAATACATTTTTAATTCTAAGTAAGCCAAGTCTAAGGGTTTTTGACATATTTAAGGTTTTATATCAAGTAATGACGTTTTCAGGCCATTAAATATTTATCAATTGTTTCTATAAGGAAACCTTTACTACTTAATTTAGGTTTGATTCCTAGTTAAAGAGGACCTGCTTTAATAGATCTTTTAGAATATTATGATAACTATTGATACAGGATATTCAGACAATAAGATTAAAAGTGAAATTAAGGAAACTGCAAGAAATCTACATTTTCAAATAGAAACCCCTAAATTTTATAACTATTTCTTATTTAGCGTTAAAAATAAGGGAAAGTTAGTATAAGGTTGTCCGTTCGAAAAACTTGTAGTTTTCGAAATATTGCCAATTTAATATTTTTATATGGCAATTTTGCTGCGAATATTGAGTTTAATTATTCTCAGTTGGTTATGAGTTTAATTACTCCTAGTTGGCTGTGACGGCAAACAGTCAAATGTTAAAAAAATATATAAAGCTGTCACTTGCCATTTATAAATTGTTAATAATCATGCCGGGACGCATAAATTATACGATCAAAGTTTATTTAAACTTATTCATTATTTACAAAGGATGTGATAACTTATATCAAGAACATGCGACAAATTTGCGATTCGATATCCGCAAAAACAGAAGCTATCACAATACGCTGTTAAACAAATTATAGAAAATTTCGAGAACTTTGGATCCGTTAAGGCAATAGTACAAAGAAATAAAGCTCTATTTCATAATGAGACTATTGAAATTGCTATTGTGGGATATTTCACCACATATCCAACCATAACTGTAAGACAAGCTGCGTTAAAGCACTGCCGTCTTGAAGAACAGGCCGTCAGGTTCCCGCCCACATTATAAAATCAGCCGTTTCTAGTCGGTTCACGTTTTGACAGGTTTGCATTGTTTTGGTAGACCGTGTCGGTGTTTCCTTTAAGTTTTTAGTTGTTTTTAGCAGTTTGATGTGATTATTTTAGAAAACCCATAACATTAATTTAACGTAGTTTGGACCTTTATATGTAAAACCATAAATTATTTGATTAAGTGGCTGTGAAATAGCGATAAATGCCAAATTCGTGATGTGTTCCCGGGTGTAATACTCAACTATGTTTTTCACTGATGAAATGCTATTTATCGATAAAAAAGGGATCCCAAGAGACGATTTAGTATTGCGAAAATGTATCAACTTTTGCATAAAGTACTTTAAGGAAAGGTTTTTAGTCAGGGAATTCAGGGCAACCAGAGGACTTGATGGTAGATAACACTAGAACAGTGCAGTGTAGGTACCTTTTTAATAATGATATTTTGGTATATTGTTTAAATTGTTATTAGGCAATAAACATAGAAAGGTTATAAGTACATTATTTAGCTATTAAATACATTGTATAATATTGAAGGTTGTGCATGTCATACTTAGGTTAGGTTCGGACAAAAATTTAGTAACAAAACAATGCCTACGTTCGTTGTACATTTTGTTTAGATTTTCATTCGATACAGGTTTTTCTTACTTCAAATATCGGCTAAAACATACCTACAAGTTTAAAGCAGGTTCCTCTTAATGCCTCTTAATTTTTCTAGTCAAGAACCAAGTTAAATAAAGTTTATATAGTTTCCCGAGGAAGATAAAATGATAGTATGTACCTACCAAAAGACTGATATAAAATTGTATTTAAAATAGCTACCTATGAAATTGTTTCTAATGTTTGTTATTCAGGGATTATTTGGAAATTATTTTCGTAACCTCGAAGGAGTATCGAAGAAGATCGAGAGCAATTAGTGATCATAACATAACCTAGTTTATAGGCTTAAATCACTCTGTATACTAATCATCGAAATACCATTTTAATATACGATTATATACCTCATTTGATATAATTTAAGACATCTTTTATCAATATTATAATCTACATGCCATATAACCTCTATAATAAATTCCATCTTCTAATGTGACTTCACGATTTTAACATGACGGCCTGTTCTTCGAGACGGCATCGGCAGTGGTTAAAGTCAGGATTACCCAAATCAACAGTTCAAAGAATATTATGCAAACATAAATTACATCCATACGCATTTTCCATAGTCCAACATCTAAAAGAAACTGGTTTTCCAAGATGAGTGGCATTCCTTGAATTTATCATAACTTGGGCACAAGGAAACATTTTTTTCTTTGGTCGATATCATTTATGTAATTTACAAAAAATGGTGCTTTTAATCGAAATAATTCCCATTATTGGAGTAATTCAAATTTACATTTGTTTAGAGAGCAATATTTTGAAGAATCCTGGCAGTTTAATGTTTATTGTGCAGTAAGAAATGATGACGCCGTGGCACTACATCTTTATCAAGAAAATTTAAATGGTAAGTTAGACGTTATTGAATCATTCGACATATAAAATGTACTTATAAACTTATCGGTGAAGGCTATATGAACATTTTGCAAAATTTTGAAACCGACTATTTAGACAATTTGCCGTTGGCTGTTCATAGAAACCTGTTTGACCAGCATAATTGCGCATCTCCACACGGTAGCTACCTCATAAATAATTTTTTACGAATTGCTTTTGATGTTCGATGGGTTGCCAACAATGGTCCTTTCCTTTAACGAATCCGCTTCCCAGATCTTACAGTGCTCGATTTTCTTATTTGGGGTACAATTAAAGATCGATTGTATAATACTCCCATAACAACTAGGGAAGATTGCATGGACTGAGTAAGGAATGAATTGGCAAATTTAAGTCCCATTATAACAATGGCAATCTCTTGTCATGGACAACAGGTTGCCACTATCTGCTGACGGTGGTTCTTTATGTGGAGGCACTAGGTCGTGGTCCATATACTTACACCTTTCCTTCGTCTTTGGTTTGCCTTGGGCGCCACCTGGTTTGATCGAAGTCCAAACCAGGAAAAATATACCGTATATCAGTTCTATTGAAAAATCTATGCAATAAATAAAACTAAAGCTTTCCCACACATACAATTAAGTTTTTATTAAAATAAAAAGTTACTTGATAACTAAAGGGTGTGTTAAGTTTTATATGGTATTAAATTGTTTAAAATTTAGTTAAGTTTGAATTATAAAAAAGAAATGAATGAAAGGACAGCCTTTCCGGACGCAAGAATTTAAGATAAAATGTATGTATAACCTCGGGGAAGATTCTAGAACCTTTTAAATCTTTTGATGGTGTATGGTTACAAAAGGTTACGTTTGTCAAGATGGCTTTACATTAAAAAAAAATTATTGATTAAATATCAGTTAATTTAAATGTTGCGACGTACTAATTAAATTGAAAAGGCAAAATGTATTAAATTGAGGTTCGCTTTATACAAGCCTTTTAATCCCTCGCTTCTGCTGGGGCAGCTATACTAGGCATGGTCCATGTGGCTCCTGAAAGCTGCTCATGGTCGGCCAGGTGGAATTTAGTCCATACATAGCTCATAAACTAATTCAATTAGTTCTCAGCGTGAGCCAACCGGAACCTGGTAGCTCAAGGGCTATTATGCGGATGTTAAAATCCCATGTGGTGTTCCTAACCTATTCAAATGCCGAACGGCAGGCAAAACGGCATATCAGCCGAAACCAACAAAACCCCTAAAAATAATGGAAAAGAGAATTACCCACTGAAGCCCAACAAGACAAACAAAAAAAATTAATTAAAAGAAGCTTACCTATAAAAGGGGGTGAGACCTCGTGGTCTTTTAAAAAAATGGCCCCACGGCGACGGGCTCGACCTTCTCCTCTGAAGGTATTTTCAGAAAGTAAAATTAAAGACCGCAAGAACTCTGAAGACAAACCCCCTTCTCCAACAAAATCAGCTTGACTTAGTGTTTTTAACTTAACTTAACTTAACGCCAATACAAAAGAAGTGAACAGAAACACACTACAAAAGATCCAAACGATGCGAGAGTCTGGGCTTTTACCAGAACCTAAATTAAATAACGAAATGGAGAAAATAATTCTAAACAACTTTGTGTAACCATAAAATCGCCAAAAGTAAAAATGGACGGTCTGCGACTTGACGGAGACGCAAAAACTTAAATACATGGTCCACCTATGTGCGACGCCTGATGCCATCAACCACAGAAAGGCACAAGTAGTGCGTTCGCCCCATACTCTGACTAACGTTCGGTAAACAAATATAATACAACCTAATAAACAATTTTTCGAGCAAAATAATTATAAAATATGCACTTTTGTGGAAATATTACTGTACGAATCAAAGGTAAATCTACATTCCCCACAAAGTCAATAGTGGCAATTTTTAAAATTGCTACACCATGCCTATAAGAAAAGCGACCCATGAACAAGTGTTGCTTAGATGTGAAAAATGTCTTGAAGTTGAAGGACGTTAGTTTGAACACTTACTGAAACAAAAAATAAATACAGGTTTCCATTTGAAAGTGCAGATTTTTTGCAGTTTCCTTAATTTCATTTTTAATCATACTCTGTTTAAGCACCCCGTACAAATTTCTTGAAACTGAAACGTCGTGAAGGAAGGCCATCGTCCGGTTCACCAAGTACTACTAGAAATAGAATTAGTAATACTGTCAGATATAACCGACTTGATAACTTTTTGACATATCGACGGTGAAAGTACAATATGCCGTAAGTCCGATTTTACCAAAAACTTAGTTTTTGTGCTCAAACTCAGCATAATATCACCCGGCATGTGTGTGACAAATTTCATTAGTTTTGCTGTAACAGAAATACACCAATTAGAACAAAATCCGATATGGAGTAACTCTCAAACTGTACAAATTTGTCGTAATTTGTCAATTCATCCAGTGCAACGCCGGGGTTGTGTCGCTCTCCTACAATTATGGTAAGTACGCTGAATAATACAAGACAATTCGTTTACATAACAAATAAATAAGTACATTTAAGTACTACTCTAATATTTAGTATGTAATTAAATTGAATAAACCTGATTTTAATTTAAAAAGAAAGTCTTTAGTTCTTCAGAAGAGTTAAGCATTGTTGCCCATAATATGCAAAATTTGTGAAATGCTCGAGATACGACATATTTCTCTGTTACTTTCAAAGTAGAACACACACGCCTGTTTTTTTCTTGAATCATGATCTATTCGGGTTGGTAATTATATAACTATTGTTTTCTTGTTTCCATAGAATTTGGAAGCTGTGGTGGGCTTCAGTATAGGTGAACATATAGCAGCCATATGTAATAGCAACGAAATTTTACCAAAGACACCAGTAATTCAGTTCAGGAATTGCGAGAAAACTCGGACAAAGAAACTTCAGCTCACCAGCAACCACAATGAACCTTATCAGCCGAAGAGACCTGTAGTTTAACCCAGTATCAGCAACTTTAAATACTCCAAGAATCGACTGGAAAAAGAGCTTTTCGACATAATGAACTTGCCTGTTCATATTGAAGGGTGTGAAAATTTCGATTTTCAAGATGTCAGTGATGCCTATGTGAATAAACCAACCGACATCATCAGAATGATAACTGGTGAGGCTACAACCCACGCTGATACGAATATTCCACCAAGTATTCCAAATGAAGACAACTTTGTTGTGCCTATTGTTAGTTCTCATTTAGAAGAACTTTTTGAAGAATTAGGCGAGGATCTCGAAAATCACGAAGGGAGCCAAGAAGATCTAACCTACCAGAAAGAGAGTAACAACAACTTCAATGCTTAAGCAGTACGGGAATTTAAGAATCATAGTGATTTCGAGCCTGAAGAAAATTACGGTAACGGTACAAACAGATACAAGAAGTGTTAATGACAACAGTGGGATGAGAATGGGAATGTTGGGCTGATTCCGCCGAACAAAAATAGCTTGAAGAAAATGATCCAGAAATTAAGAGAGAAGGGGAAACAATATTTGGAATATCAGGGACCAGCAAATCAAAAACAAGTTTTCCGTGACAAGAATCGGAAAGAACGAAAGTTGGAACAAGCATGCAAATCAATATTTTGCCAAAAATCGAGCAAGCGGGGTTGCGAGAAAATTTCAGATGAAGTTCGAATATCCATATTCGAAATATTTTGAAATTACCTATCATGGGGAGTAAGGAGAGTTCATGTAGCAACTTTGGTATCTGTTGAAGGACCTAAAGAGAAGAAAACCACAAATGAACACTCATTAAGAGGCTTGACTTTGAAGTACCACCTAAAAATGAATAACGTGTTGATTCCTGTTCGCAAAAAAATGTTTATATCCACATTATGACTAAGAGAGCATTCCATACTACACGGAATATCTGACAAAAAAGACGCGATTTATTTAATCCCAAGAAGAAGCTTCAGGGAGTCGGGGCTATTGTTTGTGTGAAAGTTTCTGGAGAATTTGCAGAAGAGAAGCTGCCGTCATACTACTACCAAAAGGAGACTTAAAAGCACTATCTGGAACAGAGATTTACTAGTTTGGTTGAACTATATGCCGTATACAAAGTCAAATATGTGGAGACTAATGAGGAACCTCTGTCTGGAACTTCCCTCTCAAGAATTGTAAACGAGATGAATATTGCCCTTTATCAGTCAAGGAAAGATAGATGCGATATTTGCATTCAGTACCGACTCGAAAATTTAAGAGAAGAAAAGTAGACAACTCATCAGGAACAAAGGAAAAGAGCAAAGTCTGAAAAAAACGCGTAACAAAGAAGGAAGTGAAAATAACTTTTTCGATCTTCGCATTAGATCTCAAGTTCTAAAGCTGTATAAATTTCCACGGCTGTTCAATGATCGCTTGCCTCAGAAAAAGAAACAAATAAAATATTGTCAAATATGGTGTTTAGTCATGCATATGAACTAGCTTATACCATGAAATAAAAAATATTTCAGAAATTTCAAAATTCGGACTCTTATAAGGATTAGGTATTAAGTCTTTTACCCAAATCGAAATTTTGTTTGGCTAGATGTGTATAATAGGAAAATGGAAGTTTGGAAATGAATCTAAAACTAATTTGTATTTTAAAAACTATCAAGGGGTACCACTCAGGGAATGTTGCTGCTTAAAATAAACGTTTAAAAATGTTGCTGTAAGTTACCGTTGAGTAAATAAAATATAGTCGAAACCTGCTCAAAATTAGTTTCTAAAACTATAAATTAAATGAAAGTGTTAGATTTGGTATCATCAAGCAGTAAAAAAATTGCTGCCGTTTACAATCTAGCATTACCAAGTTCAGAAAAATATAACGCATTAAATTATCATTTTATATTTAGATCGTTACTCAGTATACCGAGCTTCTGCAAACAACATATTAATTAAATAGAAATATTGACATGGGTAAAAGGTAACGCCAAGTACACAAAAGTTACATCAACGAAGTTTTAAACCGTTATTGAATGTCACACGTCCTTTACAAAATGATCATTGTAGCGATACAATACAAACACGTCAGGGCTGAGTTTCAATTTAACTTTCCTCAAAGTTTCATGCTGTGTCGGCAATAATTGTTAGTGATACAAAAACATTAAATTAGTAATTTAACGGCTTTAACTAGCAACTCTTCCAAACAGCTGTTAACTTATTAACATAACGCGTGCGTATTTCAAATATTCAAATGCAGTATTAAATATAGATATTATTTCGCAATTGTTGATGCAACCAAAAAGAGAAGTGATATCTGTAGCAGTGGCGGGTCATGACGTTAGAACCGAGCAGTGCCGCGCAAGTTTTATTTTGAGATATTATGGAAACTAACATTTTTTATACTTTGTAAATACCAGATACCGTGTTTATTTAATAAACCTCATTCCTTAACTAAAATATTCTTGATGCAAATTACGTTTTAAAACCTTAACACAAAAAGTCTCTTAAATCAAGTCACTAGTAACATAATAGTATATTAAAACATAAGTTTCATAAGACACAATTTTAGAGCACTCATCTGTTTAAATGAGACGAGTGCTCTAAAATATCTTATGAAACGAATATTTTATAATACTTTTTCTATTTGGGTAATTTTTAAGGAAATTAAAAAAAAAATATAGTTAATAATTTCCAGTCAAAATTTTTATTTTTTTTTGAGGTTGGCAACACTAAGACAGAAAAAACAATTGGGCACCCCAGCCGCCTATATTTGAAAAGTAATACAAATTTTTAATAAATTTTCATTCTTTGCTGTATTGGATCATTAAATATTATTTAAAAATTTAGTAGTAAAAAAGAATAAAAATGAACCAAGATGGAAGACATACCCCACCAGAACTACGAGAAATCGCGGAAAATAATTTAAATAATCTCTTACCGAAGAAATCTTGCAATGTCTATTAAAAAGAATATGCAGATTTTGAGCTATGGTGTGAGCAAAATAGTGTAAAAGATATTTCAGAAAATATCCTGAAAGCATTTTTTAACAAAGAGAGTAAAATTAAAAAGGCTTCATCGATGTGCTTCAAATACTCAATATTAAGAAGTTGTTTAAATATATATAGACATATTGATATATCAAAATATAAAAAAATTACAGGCATATTTAAAAAGGCTTTCGGAGAGTTACACGCAAAAAAAAACAAAAATTTTAAAGGCTGAGCAAATTAATCACTTCATTGGACAAGCTGATGATAAAATATATCAAGCAATCAAAGTAAGTATTGCATTAAATAAGAATGTAGTTAACAAGATTGGAATGATTCCTAAAATTTTTGCTTCAAAATAACTTTCCCAGCATTAGCAACGATATACGTTTATCTCACATAAAAATATAATAGGTATCGACAAAAAAAACTTACCTATATTAAATTTTTGTATTAAGTTGATCTTGAATATAAATTTTAGGTTATTCTTATAATGGGCCATAATGATGCCTGCCGCAGAGAAGAAAGAAAACAAAATTTAATTTATAGACGATATTATCATTGTACATGCGCCCAAAACTAAGAATTACATAACCAGGCAGTTTATAATTACAAATAGTGACAAGGTACAAATGGTAACACAATATTTTAGTCTCAGACCAAATCACGTGACAAGTCGCAGATTTTTCTTAACTTATAAAAATAGACACTGCGTTAACACTCCTATTGGCCTTAACACAATTGGCAAAGCTCCTTTTGTTATTGCTTCTTACTTAAAATTACCAAATCCCAAGTTATTTACAGGCCATTGTTTTAGACGGCCCAGTGTTACACACTTAGCAAATAGTGGGGGCTACTTGAACACTATTAAGAAGCATGGTGGCTGGAAGTCTTCAGCAGTGGCCGAAGGTTACATTGAAACTATGATGAAAAGCAAGGTTGAAGTTGGAAATATTTTGTCCACACAATCTTTACACGGTGTATCTCCACCTTGCTTATCACGTACATCCCAAAATATCACAGCTATAGCACCTGTCAAGTGGAACGACTAGATTAAGTTTAGATGAGCAAGGTCTCACACAAAATATTGTGTCTATCCAGAATATTCCAGGGATAACCGTTAACCCCACCGAACATTTAACAGTAACAGTAAATATTTACAATAATCACTCATCTCTTCCCAAGTCTCTTTCTTTAAAGAAATAAAATTGAGGAAAATACCACAGTATTTATAATTGCAACTAAATAAACTAAATAAGCACTATTTAACTTTTGTCTCACTATTATTTTAATAGTCTAATGTTATAGTGTTTTGTGCTTGAAATAAATATATATACGTAAAGCAGAGTCGCATATTTTGTAGGTTATGTTGTTTGTGGATGAATGTAAAGCAGCGTGAGCGTGATCCTAGTATAGATATACCTAAGTATATTCTTTATTATACAACCAGTAAAACAACATTTCAATTAAAATAATTTATTTAATTTCTTGCAATTGAAATTTTTTATAAAATATGTCACACTTCTAAAAATAGTCCCATCCATAGGTATAAAACAGATAATTTAAGTTTACCACTACCGAAATATTTCTTAAAACAAAAAGTAAGTGTGCCATGAAATTTCAAGACAGTCATGTTGTGTTGTTACCAACAGGAAGAAAATAAAGAATGCTTGTTTAAAATGATTGCTTATGCAACCCAATTGAAACCCAAAATGAAGACTTTATGATTCCCAAATAGAAAAAGTAATTTATCACATTATATCACAAATACAATTGTATTTAGAATAAATATTTATATTAGATAGAAATAAAGGTCTGTCTTTACCACCAACTAACTTTATTTGCCCCTCTAGGGTAGAAAACAAGGGTTATAGAAAATACATAAAATGATGAAGAATTAAAATAAATTTCTTAACTTTGTACTAGTTTCGAATTCCCTTCATTAATACAATGTTTGGATTTTACTAAAAGAAATTTTATTTTATTTTATTTTAATAATATACCATGTGAATAATGACCACTTGGTGAGTACATAATTAATAACAATAATATTATAACATATATAACAAACCGTTAAGCAATGTGATTAGATATATCTTATTGGTTTCCAAAATTTTCTAAAATTAGAAATTTTCTCCTTTCAGATGTATTCCCAAATTTTTTTACCAGAAATGACATTTTCGTTTTGACAATTTTAAGGAGAAGCAGTTTCATTTAATTAAATTTGCATATAATCTAATCCACCAAAACAATATACATGTCCCCTCACTAAGTCAGTTTCATTTTAAATTAAGAATGAATTTCTTCTTTTACAACATGTTCTAATTTCAACATTCTTAAATCACTGTATTATGATTAGGGTCTTTTATCCTATTTGCGTTTAAATCATCTCCTATCATTGCATAGAGATACATCGTCCTTATAATAAGCTGCTGTCTATTCCAATGGTTGCATAATCTGCATTTCATTGTATTTTATTGTTGAATCACACATTGTTCTCCCAACTGTTTTAACTACTTTTCATAACAAAATTTCTTAAATAATTAGTTGCTGATGATGACTTTCCCTAAAGTCGAAACTAGTACAACGTTAAGAAATTTATTTTAATTCTTCATCATTTTATGTATTTTCTATAACCCTTGTTTTCTACCCTAGAGGGGCAAATAAAGTTAGTTGGTGGTAAAGACAGACCTTTATTTCTATTTACAACCTCGCCACAGAATATGGACTACTTCTTAAATTTATATTAGATTTTCTTACGTTGCTTTGCCGTGACTTTTTAAAGCATTCTTCTTCTTTATGTGCCATGTCCGGTCGCCCGAACGTTAGCGATTACTGCAGAGAGTGCGTCTCTATCTTCTGCAACCCTGAACAGGTCAACAGCGTTCCGGATGCCTGTCCATTCCCTGATGTTTCTCAGCCAAGAGATTTGCCTTCGTCCAACACCCCGCTTGCCTTCTATTTTTCCTTTCATGATCAACTGGAGAAGATGATACTTTTCTCCGCGTAAGATGTGGCCAAGGTAAGCAATTTTGCTACATTTTACTGTGACCATTATTTGTCTCTCCACCCTGGCTCGTCTCAATACTTCTTCATTGGACAGCAGATCAGTCCACGGAACACGCAGCATTCTACGATGAATCCACATTTCAAATGCTTCTAGCCGATTTATTGAGCTAACTTTTAAGGTCCAGCATTCCACCCCATACATAAGAGCTGACCAAATAAAACACTTCACCATACGCTGGCGCAATTTAAGGTTCAGGTTATCGTCACAAAAAAGTGTTCTCATTCGTTGGAAAGTTGTTCTTGCCATTTCTATCCGACATCTTATCTCAACTTCGGGGTCCAAGGTGTCCGTCAATATACTTCCTAGATATTTAAACTGGCTGACACGTTCTATTACCTTCCCCTCAAGATTTAGCTGTTCGTTCTCGTAGCTATTTCGGCTAAATATCATAAACTTGGTTTTTTTAACATTTATGCTAAGTCCGAACTCTTGGCCAGCCACACTGATCTTGTTTAACAATTGCTGCAAGCCATCCATGGAATCGCTCAAGATAACAGTGTCATCTGCATATCTAATGGTATTTAGCAGAACGCCGTTTATTTTAATTCCGTACTCCGCCTCTTCCAAGGCTTCTTTAAAGATTTTATCGGAGTAAAGATTAAACAAGAGGGGTGAGAGAATACAGCCCTGTCGTACACCTCTTTGAATTTTCACACCAGATGTAGTCAGCATACCGACTCGTGCTTCAGCTGTTTGTCCCCAATATAGATTTTCGATTATACGGATGTCCTTATCATCCAATTGGATTTCTCGCAACATACTTATCAATTTAGAATGGCGCAAAGCATACTCTATATTTATTTCAGGTTTAGGGCGTACATTTCTTTTAAACTCTTGCTTCATACGCAAGAAATCCTTATATTTGTTTATTTTTAATTTTTTAACAAGCTAACTTGAAAATTACTATTCTTGCATTTGTACTTTAATCTCATCCATAAATAATTTTGGGGTGTATTCTTAAATTATTTCTGCATAAACTATTTTTATAGGGTAAACCATCAAAAACAGCAATCTCAGTTGAAGAATAAATCCGCACGGCGCGAACAAGTGCAGTACGAATCTTATGGCTCTGATTGGCCAGCTGAAGGCCAAATTTCCATACCGCCGCTGCGCTTCATTATGGATGACGTTAAAGTTTCGGCTGTGAACGTTCTGATGACGCGCATATAACTGTGCAGTTTAACAGTGACAGCGAGTTGTGAGAATTTACAGCCTAGGAGTTCGTACGTACAGATATATCAGAAATGCATATTATTGTAATGTGTTAATTTAAAAAATAGAATAACCATCATTTAGGGCAGTGCTGCGGCTCCAATTAAAAAGCCGCCAATGATCTGTAGCAATGTACAAGAAAGACATTGTAGGCCCGAGAATTACCTCATATTATGCCAATATTTAAAGCATAAGCGATCCTCAGAAACCGGCATTACACGATGCGTGAGTCGCTGAGTCATTAGCATGATTTGGCAAGCTACGAGCTATAGAAACGTCCACTCCCATGACTCGTCAATTCTTGCAGTGCTTAGAGTTTTCCGCATCTTATCGGTAAATGTGACGGGAGTCAAAAGAAAGCGAGCCTGGGCTTGACTCTTCGGACTCGGTTCGTATATTTTTGACCCAACATTTTGCGTTTTTTAAAATTAAAATATGGAATTTATGAAGAATATTGTATTTTTTCTGGAAATTTTTTTAATCAATTACTAATATTTTTGAAATAGAGTGGTTTAACGATGTTTTATTGAAGTTTCTGTCAAGGAGATAGGCCATATGGAACCCTAGAGACCGAAATCACAAAAACCGGAACCACACAGACCTCTAAAGTACTATGCACAAGTCTATCTCTACGGCATATCTGTAAGGGGAAGAAGCACAATCTTTTAAGCAACGGCTGCATAAAAATAGGAAATTACAGTTAAGAATGGAAAAAACACAGCTTCATAACTCAGTGATAATTATTTTATTGTTTCGGTCCTATTAATTCAAAGGCGCATGAATTAAAGTTTTGCAACGCAACACCGACGAATTTACAAAAACTGCATAACTTTACCGCATTGTTTTATTACCCCACTGACATACACAACTTCCAAAATCAAAAAGACGTAAATGTCCCTTAAAAAAGGGCTCAAAGACGAGCAACTATACCGTTTTAATTTAACAGACTAGAATGTACCACAAATCCTCTTTATAGGTCCCTTCATAGGAAGAACATCATTCTCCTTCATAAGCTACTAAATATGACAAACCTTGTACCAATAAATTTGAACTAAATTTTATCTTACATTTCGGTATACTGATTGCGTTTATCAAGTTTCATTCACTTCTAAATACATTTTACAAATTTTAAAGCTCCATCAACGTCAGCTTCCACCTATAATTTTCTCTCTACTGCTAATACTAACAGCAACATTTCTTTTGTCTCCTGAGGATGAAGGTCACTACCTTCGAAACATGTAGACTTATTAATATGAAATAATTGAGGCGTTGATTGCTCTTTTATTAAATTAGTGGAGAAAGACTTTTTGACTTTCTTTCTTTCCCAATACTGTTTTAAGAGCAATGTACCGCTCGCATGTCTTACAATTTTTTAAAACTTTTGTAAATATTTAATTACCAGGCTGTTGTCTTCTGATAGTCAAACAGTGTCTGGGAAATACCTCGTTTGTAGACTTGATAAAAATAAAATCCAGAATTTCAACCGCTTCTTAATACGTTTTACAATCGATAATAAAATCGTAGTTTATATGACTTCATGATCAAACTAATTAACAGTTTCAGCTTACCATCACCATCTTCTTTGGAATTCTCCTTGGTTTTGAGTCAGGCATAATGCCTTTTACTTTTTCTTTATTCGGTGGCGTTCATTTATGCTTTTGATAGATGATATGAAATTATCATATTATGTTACTTATGGGTCCATTTTTGAGCAGCTTTGGGAGAGTTCTTATCAGTCTTATCTTTCAAGTCGTAGAAGTTGATCCACTCTAATTAAACAAATTGTAAATAATTCTTTTACCTTTCGATAATAGGCGTTATTTAATTAAACATAGCATGGCATTAAATAATAAATTTTGACAACTATAAATAAAAATTTAACCAAATGGTACAATAAACAAACAGGTCTATTAAATATAGCACAGTCGCTACCAACGCTGGGATATAAACAACCTTATAAAATAAAATCCCTACACTAGCGCCATCACCGACTGGTTGAAAAACTAAACGAACGGGGAACGACATTTGCCATTTGAGTTATCCTAGCCTGAGGAATTTGCATCATAAAATGGCAGATATTTCAAAAGTTAACTGTTATATTCAAAAATGTCAGCACGACTACGAATTTAACAGAATACAGAATCGCCTTTTGCTATTGGTAACAATCTCTTCCAAGGTTGCTAAATTGGTACTTTCTTTTTCGGTATTCTGCCGGGTTGTACAGGTTCTCGTTAACATGCAATTTATTTTTATAATATTGTATGTAATAATTTTATTAAATCTTTCATAAACAGCGTTTATTTTCTACAAACTGACATACAGAATCGCATTTTTTTAGTATTAATAATAATAATCTATTTCCAGGTTGTCCCGAAACTCTGCCGACTAACTTGAAGGGGTTATTTTCCATTAACAAGAAGATAAAAAGTTTTTATTCTCACAGGTTCATAACCACTTTATTTTTGAGGTACAGGATGTCACAATTCTTAAGAGGAATAAAAAGTATGTACGTCACTGCCGCTTTCTCTTTTGATATTACAGTTATGTAGGCAGTTTATTGTCTATTGCGAAGTATGTTTTAAAAAGTATCTAATTTCTACTTTGTTAATGCAATTTTATCAAACTCTCAAGTCATGGAGTGCAATAGAAACATACCAACATAGCAAATTCCATGTAAATTTTGAGGTGGCTAGATATTGACTCCCCTGTGCATTTTAGAGAAAAATTAAATTATAATTTCTTAAAGCCAATCCTAACTCATTGAATTAAATGTAATGGCAAAATTACGAAATTCTCATAGTTTAGGTAATACAGGAAACAGCAGCAAATTATTATTTGACATTGACAAAACGAAAAGTAGCTTTAGTGACAACATTTTCATTGAAGGCCCTTTAATTATAGCTAAGTATGAGTTATTTCATTAAGGAAATAGTAGCCATGATTAGGTGGTATTATGCGACCAAAGCACAGGAGAAAGCAAACCTACTGGCGGAACTATTCTCTTTACATCCAACGGTAAATTTTCAGGGAAGTACTCCACCGAACATTCCCCATGTAGAATCGAGAATGCCTGAGATTGTTTTTCGCCACCGCCATGTTAAACGAATCTTGAGGAGTTTTGACACTAAAAAGGCTTCTGGTCCTGACGATATTCCAATCATTGTAATTAAGTCATGCGCTGACGAACTGACACCGGTATTTTGTAGGCTTTTTAACTTATCCTACAAAAAAGGAATATTTTCTTCATGCTGGAAAACTGCGCGAGTCCAGCCCATACCCAAAAAAGGCAAGAAGACCTTGCCAAACAACTATCGTCCAGTCGCATTGCTTTCGGTTATATCCAAAGTTATGGAGAAGGCTATCAACGAAAAATTATTAAAATACCTGGAAGGCTTCAACATTATTAGTGACCGCCAGTATGGATTCCGTAAGTCTAGATCAACAGGAGACCTTCTCGCTTATGTTACTCATGTTTGGAACAACGCAATAGAACATCATGGAGGTCCCGGGCGGTAGCACTGGACATTTCCAAGGCTTTTGACCAAGTATGGCATGAGGGGCTCCTAACTAAAGTGAGAGCATACGGAATGCCGGTTCAATTTTGTTCATGGCTGTCGAGCTTTCTTAAAGACCGTTCTCTGCGAGTAGCGATGGACGGATTTCTTTCAGACACATTTAACATCAACGCCGGAGTCCCTCAAGTTTCTATATTGTCGCCCACCCTTTTCTTACTCTACATTAACGATCTTTTGGAAAAAACTAAAAATCCTATATATAGCTTCGCTGATGACAGCACACTTGTTTCATCTTCTACTTTGGATGCTCGGGCATCGGCTGCTAATGCACATCTCTATAGGCAGCAAGAGGTCTCACATCTCAACAAAGACCTGGAAGAAATTCTGTCTTGGGGTGACAGTAACCAAGTAGAATTTAACGCTAAAAAGACCCAGGCGGCAGTTTTTCTAAAAAAGTTGATGTTGAAGAACCGGATATAGTTATGGCGGGACACTCGATTCCCTTCGCTTCATCAATTCATTTATTGGGCGTTAATTTGGATAGTCATATGTCTTGGCATAGCCACGTTGCGGTCATTGCTAGGGCAGCCTCGCAGAAGCTTGGAGTACTTTTCCGAACAAAGAACCTCTATACACCCCAACAACTTTTGATGCTCTATAAAGCCCAACTTCGACCATCGCTGGAGTACTGTTCGCATATTTGGGGCTCTGCTCCTAAACATACCCTAAGATTGCTAGATTCCATTCAAAGAAGAGCCATTCGCTTGATCGGTTACCATAGTCTGACAAACAACCTGGAAAGCCTTGAACATCGAAGGCAGGTTGGCGACTTTAGTCTATTTTACAAATATTTTCATGGCAAGTGTTCAACTGAGGTTGCCCGCTTGATACCACCCAGAGCGGTGCATGGTAGAAATACACGACGAGCCACTGCAGCCCACCAGTACGTGGTTCAGGTTAGTGTCCCTCGAACGACACTGTTTTAAAATTATTTCATCTGGAGAACGTCATCACTCTGGAACGACCTAGAGCTACGGCAAGGTGAGAAAGAACGGAGAAAGGTATTCTATTTTGAGGTAATGGAGACAGCAAATAATAATAGGGATTTCTTGAGAAATATTTGATTTACTGATGAATGTACCTTTACCCTCAACAACGAACCAAATGTTCAAATTTGCCAGTATTGGAGCCAAGAAAATGAACATCGTCTTGTTCATACTCGGACGAAATATCCACAGAAAATAAATGTTTGGGTGGGAATTGTAGGACAACACATTATTGAATAATTTTTTATAGAAGACAACCTTACAGCGATAACCTATTTGGATTTACTACAAAATCGAATTGAACCCGCACCAGAAGAAGCTGTACGCGAAAATCAGGAGATCTGGTTTCAAATAGATGGTTGTCCTGCCCATAATTCTCTCACGGTTAGGGAATACTTGCAAAACATTTTGAACGGAAATATTATTGGCCCACTGCATCAAATCCTTTGGCCAGCCAGGTCTCCTGACCTTTCGCCAAACGATTTCTTTCTGTGAGATCACTTAAAAAATTAGTAATGTTAGAAATGAATTTTATAATCGCTTGGGATATTGTTTGGCTGTTAATGGAGGGTTGTTTGAACATTTAATTAGTTAATGTTTTTGTGAATTTGTAGTCTCAGGTATGTTATATTAAATTAAAGGCTTAGTAAGAAAAATATAATGGTGTCTTTTATTTTGGATGTTTGATTGCCGGATTGGTGAAACGAAAATATTATGTTTTAATGTGAAACAATCTTTATTCGTTATGTATAGCTTTATGTCAATTTTTGACAATAGCGCCATATAAATTATTTATTGGTGCTTGCTGTATAACCTAAACTATAAAAATTACGCAATTTTGCCATCATATTTAATTGAATAAGTTAGGATTGGCTTATTAAAATTTATTCAAACTTGGCACATGGGTTTACTATATCGGCCTCTTCAAAAAATTACAATACAATTTCTCTCTAAAATGTACAAGGGAGCCAATATTTAGGCACCTCAAAATTTACATGGGATTTCCTATATTCAACTAAACCATGCATCCCCCGGTATTTATTTTGAGAAAAAACAGCGGCATGTCCTTATAGAATAGTAAGATATACGTTAGCGCGGACGTCACTGGTAGATTCAGAGCGAATCTTTTTTATGATATAATGATAATAATAATAATAATATGCCTTTATTTTTAACTCGGAGAAGTACAGCAGTGCTGCTTTTAACCGAGCATGCAAAAGAATACAATTTACATAATATTTAACTTATATAAGAGTCTAAAATAAAACATGCCTAATACCTACTTGAACTATAAGGTAAGTGTAAAATGTAAACTGCAAAATTAAACTATACTGTAATGATTGTGAAAAAGTGAAGATAAGTTATATAAACCTCTTATACAAAGCAAAGAAAGAAAACAAAACATCTAGACAAGAAAAAAGAAAGAAAAAGCAAAGTAGTCAACAATTATTATCAAGCATATAAATGTGTTTTTATGTCTAGTTAGTATCTGCTAAAATAAAAAATGATGTAAACTGGTTAAATAATACAACAATGTGTATAAATCTTCACTAAATAATTTATTGTACCATGACAATTGTTTCGACAACACAGTGTCTTCTTCGGATGGAGAAATCAAATTGTCTAATAAAAATAGTTCTACTTAAATATAAAACTTAATCTTAATCTCTTTACATAACCTATTAGTTTAATGGTATTTTTACAATACAATTATTAACAAATCTACATAAACCTATTTTACTATATTAGAAGGGTGTGATATCAGACAATTACAGTTATTTATTAATGATGGGAAAACCAAACATTATAGATTTAAATTTAACAATGGGGATCTATTCAAGTCCAACTGGTCATTAAGTAATATATTTAGGTTTTTGTGTTTATTAATTTCCATACTTTCTAAGAAATTCAGTTTTAAAGATTTATTTTTTAGATGTAAAATTTCAAAGTTGTCATCAAAATTATGTTGTTCATCGTTTAAATGTACGGCATAATGAGAATTGGTATGTTTTTTGATATAACTCGTTTTGTGTTCTTTAATTCTTTTTTCAAAAGTTCTACCTGTTTGACCTATATATATTTTTGGACAACTTCCACACTTTAATTTATAAACTCCACATTTATGTTCTTTTTTGATTTTCGTTTTATTGTTTTTAATAAATATGTATAGGTACCTATACAGGAAAACTTACCGACAAAATTAAAATACACCTAAAGAATCAAAATTTTAAAATTGCCTATAAAACTAATAATAAATTAGGTAAATTTATTAAAAACAATAAGACGAAAATCAAAAAAGAACATAAAAGTGGAGTTTATAAACTAAAGTGTGGAAGTTGTCCAAAAATATATATAGGTCAAACGGGTAGAACTTTTGAAAAAATAATTAAAGAACACAAAACGAGTTACATCAAAAAACATACCAATTCTCATTATGCCGTACATTTAAACGATGAACAACATAATTTTGATGACAACTTTGAAATTTTACATCTAGAAAATAAATCTTTAAAACTGAATTTCTTAGAAAGTATGGAAATTAATAAACACCAGGTTGTCGTGAATATATCGAGATTAATTGATTTAGTGGGAGTTAAGGTATCTTGTGATAGAAAAAGCTTATATATTTTATTGTTGTATTTACCACCGAATCTAGGAATTGAAGAATATCATAGATTGTTTGAATTTTTATCTTCATTAGATTTTTTAAATAACGCTGACACACTCATTTTAGGAGATTTTAATATTACTAATTACGCAAATTTTTTCATACGTAATGAAAGATCAGATAATTTTGTAAATGCTATAAATAACTTCTTTAATCTGACACGACTAAATCAGTTTAACTATGTCCTAAATACTGATGGCAGACTGTTAGATCTTGTCGTTTTTAACAGGCACTGTAGTGTCAGTGAGTCGGATATCATTCTCACTAGGATCGACGACCCTCACCCTCCTTTATCGATTTCATTTCCCTACAGCATCAGTATTAACTCTAATGCTCTCATCCCTAAAAAACAGGCAGGTCAGTATAATTTTCGTCGAGCTGATTACCCGGTTATGTACGAGTTACTGCTGGATATTGATTGGTCTTTTCTGAACCACTTGGCCGATGTTGACCATTGTTGTAAACTATTTTACGATAAAATTTATAATGTATTTGAGATTTGTGTCCCGAAGTTCGGCGTATTGAATTGTCGTACCTACCCCCCATGGTTTACGATTAACATTAAACGCGATATCCGACTTAAGACCATTGAATGGCGGAAATATAAGCGAACTGGCGACGGTTTAGCTTATGAAACTTTCTCTCGATTAAGGCGTCAAATTAAGACTGAAATTGACGAATCGTATAGGGTGTATATGCTTGGAATCGAGCATAGCGTAAATCAGGATCCTAATAAATTCTGGGCGTTTGTTGACTCTAGAAGGGGCTCTGTGGGAGTTGCTCGTGGAATGCATTTTGACAACACTACGCTACAGAATTCTGAAGATATTGTCAATGCGTTTGCTGATTTCTTTGGTCGCTCATTTCTGGTATCTTCTGGCTCCTCCACAGATGATGATGTGTCGAATATATCCACATCTACTATTAATATTACCAGTTTTAATGAGACTGAAGTTTTCAACGCAATTAAGCTGATTAAACCCAAATTAACCGCTGGTCCGGATAAAATTCCTGCGTTTGTCATCAGAGACTGCGCGGGAGTCTTCGCACGTCCTCTATCAATCATATTTAACAAGTGCCTTAATCTATGTAAAATGCCAAACATCTGGAAATGCTCCAAGGTTTGTCCAGTCTTCAAAAAAGATGATAAAACTGATATCTCCAACTATAGACCAATTTCAATAATTTCAAATTTTTCCAAAGTTTTCGAGTTACTGTTACATGGCGTTATCTTTTCAAATGTTAAAAATTCTATATGTCCTGCTCAGCATGGATTCCTTAAGGGTCGATCGACAACTACTAATCTAATGTGTATTACTCAGTTCGTGGCAGAGGCAATTGACCAGCGCCGCCAAACAGACGTTATATATACTGACTTCTCTAAAGCTTTCGATCGGCTTGATCACACCATTCTATTGCAGAAACTTCAAACTTTTGGATTTTCAGACCCATTACTGTTATTCTTTAAATCATACCTGGAGGATCGACAACAGTTTGTGGCTTATGGTGGTGTTAGATCCACAGATTATATTGCTACTTCTGGAGTACCCCAAGGCTCTATTCTGGGAGCACTATTTTTCACGCTGTTTATTAATGATATTGTCGATAAACTCTCAGTTCATTGTCTGCTTTATGCTGACGATTTAAAGTTATTTTCTGCAGTCTCTAACGAGGCTGACTGCCAGGTCCTACAGAGTAATCTGGATATTTTAAACGACTGGTGTATTGAAAACAGATTGAGTTTGAATGCCTCAAAATGCAATGTTATGACGTTCACGAAAAAAAATGTCCCTCTTTTGTTTGGCTATAACATCAATGGTAAAACTTTAAAGCGACCCGAAGTGTTTAAGGATTTGGGGGTCGTCTTTGACAGTGAGTTGTCTTTTATTCCTCACATTGAACATACCGTCTCCGCTGCATATAAATTACTTGGTTTCGTTTTACGCACAACAAAAGATTTTCAAAATACGGTTCCACTTAAAACTTTATTTTTTTCTTTCGTTTTATCTAAGCTGGAGTACGCATCACTTATTTGGTCTCCTTATTATAATATCCACATAAATTCTATAGAGGCGGTGCAGAGGCGATTTGCTAAGGCTCTATGGTTCAGAGCCGATGGTGTCTATCCGATTCAGGGTTTTCCCCATGAACAGCTGCTGCAAAGATTTTCGCTTATAAATTTGGATAGAAGACGTGATTACCTATCTCAGTCGTTTTTGAGCAAGCTTGTCAGCGGTCATATTGTCTGTGAGGAGTTGTTGTCTAAACTAAATTTTAGGGTTCCTACTTTAAATTCTCGCAACACAGATACTTTCTACCTACCACCGTTCCGTACCAACGTTTTTAAGTTTGCACCTATTAACTCGATGTGCGGCTGCTATAACTCCAATGCTAATGCCTTCGACATTTTTGCCTGCAGGTTGAGCGCAATCAAGAGTCACTTTTATCGATGACTGACTTTTTGATGTTTAATTTTCCTTTTTCTTTATGATTTTGTTCTGTATAAATCTTTTGTGTAATATTGTGTAATAAATCATATTTGTTTAGTTATGTAAGTAAATTAGGTAGTTTGTAAGTTTTGTTCGTACCTACCTGTTTTGTAATTGGGTAACTGTTAAACAGTGTATGTATAAATAAATAAAAATAAATAAATAAATAAAACACAAAAACCTAAATATATTACTTAATGACCAGTTGGACTTGAATAGATCCCCATTGTTAAATTTAAATCTATAATGTTTGGTTTTCCCATCATTAATAAATAACTGTAATTGTCTGATATCACACCCTTCTAATATAGTAAAATAGGTTTATGTAGATTTGTTAATAATTGTGTTGTAAAAATACCATTAAACTAATAGGTTATGTAAAGAGATTAAGATTAAGTTTTATATTTAAGTAGAACCATTTTTTTAGACAATTTGATTTCTCCATCTGAAGAAGACACTGTGTTGTCGAAACAATTGTATTATTAAAATTATTTAGTGAAGATTTATACACATTGTTGTATTATTTAACCAGTTTATAATGGATCTTCATCAAGTAACGGCTACTTCAATCGAATAAAAAATGATGTCATTAGCAGTCTCAAAAATATTAAGCGAAATCCGTTTTCTTTTAATTTTCCACACCCTGTATCTTAAAAATTAAAGCGGGCTCATGTTATGTTAACTCTTTTCTTATTTTTTATTAGAAAATAACCCCTAAAAGTTTATCAGGAAAGTTTCTGGACATCCTGTACTATATCTCAGTTGAAAAAGCTGCATAAACCGAGCACATAATATCTCTCGACGCTTCGCACCTTAGTATATAAAAGCGCTCGCTATATAATAGCTTACTTCTCAACCTAGGTATATAATGTACTATTATGAAATATTTACGTGGCTAAAAAAACTATTTTGTGTTATAAAACATGACAAACGCGAAATATTTTAAAATCTTAAAATGAATAAATAAAGAATGTTGGTACCCCTGCAGTAAATATTCCCTCATTTTACGAAATGCTCGAGCTATTTGCTAAAGCTTTTTTACGTTTATATAGTTTGTTGCCAGGAAATTTACACATTACGCTACTTCCTTAGAAGTAGAATAATATGAGATAGGGCGCCTTTTGGCAGAACACCGTAATGGTGTAAAGCGAAACCGGGTCATTTTTTAAAATTAACTTTGAAAGACCCTATTTTCAACAAGACCTTTCTTATAAAATATGTATATGAGGTCAAAACATACAGAGGTTGCCAATCATCGATTTTGCAAATATACATAAATTTTTTTGAAGTATATTTTCGTGAGATGAGCATGATCGTGGATAGACCAAATTGACAACGATGAAATGCTAACGGAAAAGCTTTTTTTACAAATGGTAAAAACAGGAAAGAAAATATAAGAATATGGTCACGAGAAATCCTTATATAGTTCTGAAAATGCATACGTATACAAAGCAGAAAATGTATACTCAATGCTTTCCATCCCAGATACGATTTACTCTTGAGGTTAAAAGTAAAACATCTCTACCATTCCTTGATGTACCGTGTATTCGAGAGGATAATCGCAATCTAATTACTGATTGGTACTGTAAGCAGTCAGTGTCCAGTCTGCAGAAGGGAAATAGAACAATACCAAAGTCATGTACATTGCAACTCAAACAAAGAAAGAAGTGCTTTTTTAGAAATGAAGTGGGTGATGGTAAAATCTTTAAATGTAATATAATTCACCAACATCTACAGTCCATTGAAAACTCAGTTAACCGAATAAATGATATGTTAAAAAATCATCAGGACTGTCAAGTACTTTATTTCACCAAATACTGAAAATCCGAAGAACAGCTGAAGGTTATGACTGTTAGTGACTTTACGTTATCATCAATGTTTTGTCGCGAGGAAGGAAACTATGGAGGCTGTGTAGTGTATGGCAGGAATGGTTTAAAGAGTAAAGTTCGTACAAAATTAAGTGACATGTCAGTAAGTGACAGTTTTGAATGTACAGCCATAGAATGCAAATTTGGTAATATAATTGTATTAATAATTACGGTTTATAGGCCTCCTTGGGGAGATTTACAAGTTTTTATGGGCACAATGGAAAAACTGCTAGTGAATATTTTTAACGAAAATAAATCAATAAATTATGTTTATAGTAGGGGATTTTGATATAGAATTATTACAACCTAATACAAATAAATCAGACCTAATACCTATTGCTTATAAGTTCGTTGTTCAAACTATTTTTCAAAATACCAGGGTGACTAACAGATCCGCTAGCTGTATAGACAATATTTTTACGAATATCGACTTTCTGGGAGCTTTTAATTTTAAAAAATCGTATATCTATCTGATCATACTGCACAGAAAATTGTTTTTAAAGTTGAATCCCTTGAGAAAAAAAAAACAGAGAAACGTATTCTAGAATTTTTTAAGTTAACAATAAAGATAATTTTCTGTCAACACTAAAGATATAAACTTCGATAAAAGTATATAGCATAGAACAAGGAGATGTTAACAAGCAATGAGAAGTATTTATGAATCGTTTTATCCATTTTTTAAATCAGTGTTTCCCTCAAAAATTAACTTGCAAAAGAAGCCTGTTACATTTTATAATGAAGATATTATCAAATGTAAACATAGATTGGACTCTTTGTTAATATTATCCAAACAAGAACAATATATTAAGGAAAAAAACATATATGATAAAATGCTAATTACAGCCCGAAAAACAAAATATAAAAATATAATAAAAAACTCCGATAATAAAACAAACTGCAATTGGTCTATCTGTAAAGAAATCACGGGAATGGACCAAATTTTTTCCGAGTTGAGGGAGATCCTCAAGATGTTGCAATTAGGTATAATGAGTACCTTCTCTCAGTTGTTCCTAATCTTTTAAGTAACCTAGTTAATTTACCTTTTAACTGTAAAATTGTAAATAATTCGAAATCTATGTTTTGAGGCCGGTGACACCCAACGAAATTTGTAAAATAACAAATAGACTAAAAAATAAACACAGCCGCGGTATTGACGACATTCCAAGAAGCATTATTAAGCCATTTTAACCTACCGTTCTTTTAAATGGACGGCAGAAACCCAGTAACCTAACATGTGATAATATTCAAAATATTTAGATGACGGTGCGCATGCTTAATAATTTAAAGGGTTAGGTACCATACTTTAATAGGTTTATTGAATTCCTTGCATTGCTGACGGAGAAACAGGTGACATTTTGTGGTTATGATAACACGCCATTTACAATGGGAGATAAAAAGTAAGTAATTTTTAGTTTTATATGTAATATTTTTTGCAGTTTTTATTTATGAAGGTTCACTAAAATTGTAGAATTGTAAGTCGTATCATAGCATTTATTTTTTGTCATGATTATACTAAATACTTAGCGAAATGATCGTCCGTGCTTTTAAAAGGACGGTAGGTTTATGTATTACTTTTTGCTCATTGATATTTTTTTCAGTTATTGGAAAGAGCCCTTAAAGTTATCGGTATTGCTAAAAGAGATCGAAAATATTGATGATACTGAAGTACCAGAACAGTTAGCAATCTTTCCACCAGAAAATGCTAACGAAGATTGTGATACTGTCGAAGACTCAGGAGATAAAAATTTAGTTGAGCTAAATAATCTGCCCGGAGCTCAACTCAGAGCTGAAGTAGAGGCCCGGCAATTGGTCGATGATTATTGGGACAGTGATGACAGCGTTCGTCGAGCGCAAACCAAAACAAATTAAAAAATTTAATTATTTAAACCAAGATTTAGAGGCAATGCCTAATTCTGATTGGAAATCTGTAGTTGAAGTAATAATGAACAATCTCTCACCTGCAACAACTTTTAAGTTATTTTTTGATAAAGACGTAATATATCAATTACTATAATTTTCTAACACCTTTGCCCAGCAAAAATTTTCATCATCATCCAGTGATAATACTCCCAATGAACTACATAGTTTTATTGCAGTTCTTCTTCTAAGTGGATATTTCCCTCTTCCTAGAAAACAAATCTTTTCGCAAAATAGAAACGATACCAATAATAAATTGGTGTGTGCAGCAATTTCCCGCGATAGATTTCAGTACATTTTGAGCAATATCCATTGCAACGACAATACATAGCTGGACAAGAAAGACAAATATTCAAAAATGAGACTTCTCTTTGATATTTTAAATAAAAAGTTTTTTGATCATGCCCCAGTTGAGGAAAATCACAGCATCAATGAATCCATGATTTCTTATTTTGGCCGCCACAGTGAAAAACAATTTATTAGAGAAAAACCAATCCGGTAGTGGTTCAAATTTTGGGTTGGAGCTTTGCGCATATGGGATTTGGAGCATCTATAGTGTTACAATATGCTGATATTCTAAAGAAGTTTCCATACGCGTCATTTCATTATATTTTGACAACTACTTTACTTCACTTTCTCTCCTTAAAGAATTAACAATTAAAAGAATACCAGCCACTGGAACGCTGAGGGAGAACCGCACTCCACAAGCTCCTCTACCCAATACTGCGATTATGAAAAAAACAGAAGGAGGTAGTTTTAAGTATGTTTTGGCTGACAGTCAAATTGTTATTTGTAAGTGGAATGATAATAACGTGGTAAATGTAGCTTCAAATTCATAAACTATCACACAAATTAATGTATCACTTTACTAAAGGCAAAATAAAATATTTAATCTGCACCTATTTTTTAGTACTATATAGCCCTACCGGCCTTTTAAAAGGGCAACACGTTTTGACCATTCGCAATATTTTGAGTTTTTTTTTAATATTTTTTTTTATCATTAACTTCGTCTAATAGACTAGCTTCTACAAAAAAAATAATAATTTATAAAAATAAATAGTTGCAGGTTTAAATGGGTTAAAGTAGCATCTTTTGAGTTGCAGGGAGTTTTGTGCCATTGAGCAAATAACTCTTTCAAATTTGGAATATTTCCTAAAAACTTCAAACTGGCCCTAATTAAATAGCTTTATAAAAGTGGGGAACCTGGAGTTTTAAACAACAAAATCTGCTTTCGGGAGTTTCAAAGATGTTCGAAATGGCGATGAGCACAAGGTTAATAAACTGTTTGAAAAACTGCGAAATAATCAGTAAATACCAACATGATGAATCGACACGAACGACTATATTATTCGAATTTTCTCGGGCTATCCTGGACCACCTTGAAAAGGGAGAGTTAGTACTTAGCATGTTACTGAACCTGTCTAAGGCTTACGATTGTATTGATAGGGGACTACTTCATGAGAAATTGGAAATATACGATACATGAGGGAATGTAAAAGAATGGCTTAAATCTTACCTTAATGACAGGAAACGCATTGTTAAGAAGGAAGAACATCAAAATCGAGGCAACTTTTAACTGACTTGGGAATAGCTTATGACAATAATGGCAACCTTTTGTCATGGACAACAGGTTGTCACTATCTGCTGACGATAGCTCTTTATGTGGAGGCACTAGGTCGTGGTCCATATACTTACACCTTCCCTTCGTCTTTGGTTTGCCTTGGGCGCCACCTGGTTTGATCGATGTCCAAACTAGGAAAAATATACCGTATATCAGTTCTATTGAAAAATCTATGCAATAAATAAAACTAAAGCTTTCCCACACATACAATTAAGTTTTTATTAAAATAAAAAGTTACTTGATAACAAAAGGGTTTGTTAAGTTTATTTTTATGATGTCAAATTGTTTAAAATTTAGTTTAGTTATAAAAAAGTAATGAAAAAAAAAACAGCCTTTCCAGACGTAAGGATTTAAAATAAAGTGGGGTATAACCTAGGAAGATTCTAGAACATTTTAAATATTTTGATGCTGTATGGTTATAAAAGGGTTACCTTTGTCAAGATGGCTTTACATTGGAAAAAAATTATTGATTAAATAGCAGTTAGATTAAATGTTGCGACGTACTAATGACTGTAGAGATTCTTTCTAGCGGAAATAGAAAGAGAAAAAAATAAGGTGTTTCCCTTAAAAATTTTTATGTAGTACCAATATTTTGAGCCATCCTGTATAACGCAAAATATTTTTAGGTTATGCTCCATTGCAAACCCTATAACTCTTATGTAAAACTTTTTCTTATATCTCTTGCAGTTTAGGCGCTATCGAAGGCGAACACCTTGTTGACACACCCTGTATATTCATTTCAATCTACTACCTTGTAGTGTCCAATTCATTCTATTGGTGGTAAGTTTTTCGTTTCAATTGCGTTGCTCTTTTAGTTCTTTGTGAAAGCAGTGAGTTTTCACCGCATTTCCTCAAAACTTCTAAGAAGGGGCAAAAGAAAATAATAATAATTACAACCTACTTGACTGGTACTCATACCTGAATGTCATTGTCTTTGCTTTTGTAGGCCTGTTAATATATACCTACTTTACCCACACAAAATAACCTAATAGGTATATAATAAAGTTAACAAGTTTATATTTAAAAAAATATGTGTAGACTTGGGCAGATATTTATTAGATCATATCGTTACTTACTGGTACCTACTATATAAAAAAAATGAAACAAATGGTCAATGATCACTGACATATTTTTGGTCAGTACTGTTTTGATTCAGATTTTTTTCAAGATATCACGAAATCGACCCAACTACTCAACTATTACTGACGATACGTTTTTATGCTACCGGTCAGTTTTATGTGGCCACAGGAGATTTTGGCGCCATTCATAAGACCACTGCAGGCCGAATCATAAAACGTGTAACAGATGCACTATTGACTCTTCGACAAAGGGTAATAAACTTTCCAGATGATGAAGAAAGCAAAACAGAAATATCTGCCGGATTTTATAGATTGGCTCAATTTCCAAATGTAATTGGGGCTGTGGATGGTACTCATATTCCTCTACAGTCACGAGGTAAATCTAATCTACGACAAACTAAATCCTGTGTTTTCTAATTTCAAAATGTCCCAATTTTTTTTAAATCGAAATATCACAAATTTCATGTTATAACAAAAATCAAAATAAATGAAAGAAAATTTCAGACATTAAGTGCATTTTCTATCCTAATCATCTGAATCTGATTCAACAGCAATGACTCTGTAATGTATGTCAGATACAGATTAGTGCTGTAGTTTGAAAAAAAAAATTATTTTAGGAGGACCTGAGGCAGAAATATTTAGAAATAGAAAAGGCTACTTTTCACTAAATACTCAAGTAATATGTAACGGCTACAATTACATATTAGACATAGTAGCACGCTGGCCAGGATCAACACATGATAGTCAGATCTTTAGAAATTCCCTTATAAAACAAAGGTTGGAGGCCGGAGAATTTAATGATAGGGTGTTATTAGGAGATAGTGCTTATGCACTAAGTAATTATTTAATGACCCCAGTTCCAAACCCAAATACTCCAGCAGAAGAACTCTATAATAGGTCCCATATATCTACTAGAAGTATTGTTGAGCGGACTATAGGAATATGGAAAAGAAGATTTGCTGTCTTAACTATGGGACTCAGATGCAAAACTGTTTTGGCCCAGAAAATCATAGTAGCCACTGCTATCTTACATAATATAGCTGTTAAAAATAGAGATGAAGTGATTAATGATGGATATCATGATGAAATTGATGATGATAATGTTTTTCGTCCAATAAATCAAGAAAATAATGGGAATAATTATATAATTCAAACATACATCAATTATTTTCAGACATTGTTATAGCTTATTTAGGTAGTTATATGAAAAGGATGCCTTTAATAACAGAAAACAAGTAAATTACTTCTCTAGTATTTAATTTCTATAAATTTGAACACAAATATTAAAGCAAGTACCTATATATAGTAGAGATTATTTAAGAGGAAACCTCAATAAAACGTGCAACAAAGAATGCTACAGGGTATTCAATTTACATTTATTTTAATTACAATCCTTATATATTATATAATATAAAAATCGCATAATTTTTTGGTCGGATCCTGGCTACAGTTTTCTCACTAATCTTACAGGCTGCTGCAGTGCATTTCACAGCTGAATTGGCTGAAGGGTATTTTATTTTTCATTCCAAAACAACTTCAAAACGTTTAAAATAATTTTCCGTGTCTCAGCGTTAAACATTTTTCACCAAATATTCTCGTCGAATGTCGAATAAACCACAAAATTCCTCGCCCGTACCTGAATTTTTGGAAAAAGGTTCCTTGTCCCGCTTTAATTTCTCACACCTGACAAAGAGGCAATTAAGGGTTGGTACTTGCTAATTTCATGCCTATGATTTGTTTAAAAGAAAGAAAGAAAGAAAGAAGATTAAAAGCTGTAGCTTTCTTTGTTGCACGTTTTATTACCCTTTCGGTCTTTTTAAATAATCTCTACTATAAAATAGAATTACAGTTGGTGCAAAAGATGAAAACACCCCTATCCCCTAGTATAAACTTAAAAAACCGGTTTTGCACTTTTAAGTGGTTCTTGATAACTGCAATTTATGATTAAGGTCACATTTTAGTATGTCAATTTTAAGTTTCATCTCCTGCTCTTCTAAAACATAAATTGCTTCCTGTCTTCTTCTTTGGTCTCTTATTTGTGCTAATTGTTCTTCCCTGTATTTTAGTTTCAATTCTAATATTTGTTTTTTAATAATCCATTCTTCCTTGTTTTTATTCTCCTCCTCTATCTTCATTTGAAGCTCCACTTCAAAGCATTTTTTTTGTGTTAACGCTAATTCAGTTTTTGTCTCGGACAAGACTTCGAAAGAATGTAAGCTATTTTTTCTTTCTTCAGCTGTAACAGTGCGTTTTCTTTTTTTAAGATTCCATCCTGATTTTGGCTAAAATTTTATACATGTATTGACTATTTGAGACTTAAATATAAAATAAAAAGTATAGTTCCTACTATAAATTTAGATTTTAATGTCTAGTTAGGCTAATTAATGATATTTAATATTATTGTGAATAAATTATATATTTAATGTCTTCCAGAATTTTATTATATCTAACATCAATAAAGTAGCGTTTATTGTATACTTGCACCTGTTTATAAAAAATGTTCTTAAATATTTATAATTTTAAATACTTTTAAATGAGAAATATTTTCCCCTAGCAAACACCTCTTTAGCGGATTTATGAATAAGTTTATTAAAGAATAACATACTATATAACATGTTTATTATAAATATTTGAAATAAACTTTTGATGATAATTGTTATCGAGTATAAAAAAATATAGTTGCAAATTGCAGATGGAAAATTTCCAGGATGTTAATTTTTATATAATATACATATACTTAAAAAACGCGCTAATAAATAAGCAAAAACTGTCTTTATTTTTTATATTTTTTAATTTAATAAAAAATTGTGTTGGTCTAAAAAAGTTTAGAAATTTTGTGTATACATCTAGTAAATATAATAATAAAAAATACAGACCGTTAAGTTTGATGCTTGACTTTTAGCAACCTCCATTACAAGTTCTCTACTTTCGGAAGAGTTTTGGTTTTTGCCCTGTTCTTTACTTGGTTCTTCATCTTGCCCCTAAAAAAAATTATAAAAGGAGGTTTAGATTGTTCGCCAAGACATTGGTTTTAACAAATAGACTTATTACCACCAAAACAATTTTTTTTATAGATCCTTACTTCATATTCAAAATCAGCGAAATCTTTGATAACTTCTACATCAAAAGTAGCACCCTGGGAACCAACTGAAAATAATTAAAGAATAAGGAGATCTGAAACAATAAATACTTAAACCCCTACCTACAAGTAATTCTTAATATATTCATATTATGCAACTATGCCAACATACCTGAAGCAACATTTGGAATATCACAATCTCCTTGGGGTTCCAATCCATCAATGCTTAATTGTAGTACTGCATACAATTGTTCCTCATACCAAAGCAATATTTTTTCGTTTGGTGGACCACCACCAGTCTTCTTAAGCTCTGCTTTATTTTGAGATATTTTTTTTTTCAAATTTCTTTTAATGTTCTCGTATTTGAGTTTTAAACAAAGTAGATCTCTATGTAGATCTTTATTTTGCGCTATAAAACTGAAGTGAACTTTTTTCCACGCATTTTGCTTTTCCTTTAAGGAAACCCCGTCAGTTTTCTTGCATTCAATAATACATATTTCTGGTAGTAACAGTTCATTAGCAAATTAATTTCGCTTGCCGAAAAATTTGCTCCTCTCTTTTTACCTTTCTCTTCTGCCATAACGAATACTTACACCAGGCTTTTTCTTTTAAATGATTTCCCAAACTTTTGAAAACACAAAGCTCGCAAAATAACAGCAATGAAAAGATAATAAATATAATATTTTAAATTTCCAAAACTTTAAAATTATTTAAAATTTGACAGTTACAGTTGAAAAAAGGGTTATTTGAACTACGGGCTAAAATTTGTGTATAAGTGCCTAAATTAAAAAAAGAAGAGTACGGGCTCAACCATTTTTTTTCTTCTGTGACACAATTAGCTAACCGTGTGTCTAGATTAGATCGAAAGTATCCAACTAAAGTTAATCGGGAATTTTAACACCGATTAGAATTTAGTATGCCGTTACCAAATCAACAATTTAATCAGGTGCGAAAGTACCGGCCCTTAATTTATCAACTCTAAAAACATCTGTCTGTAACTCAATGTTTGTAAAGAGAACAATGCATTTTAGTTTTTTTCCTGTAATGTGTATGTATTCAAAATGTGTTTCGGAACGCTTCCAGTTTTAAAAAAGAGAATTTATACAACCAAATTAGAGAGGAAAATGAAAACTAGGCTTAACCACGCTTACTTATACACATTATGTATTAAAAAAAAATCTCTCTCGTTGTGTTACAGGACTCTGAAGAAGGAAAATTTCGAAAAATGCGCGTCAATTATAAAAATATGGATGTTAAAGATACATTTTTCGTTGAATTAATGATTAATTCAGTTTTCATCCAGTAGGTACAATGTAAATTTGATATTTTTATATTGGTAAAGAAATGTTCTGGGCTCACTTGTAAATTAACATTTGATATTTGAAAATGTAATGCACCTTCAGCTAAAGCTTCTCGCGTTCTAATACGGTTTGTCGTCAGGCATCTGAAAATTTACACATTGCGCTATATCCTCGGATGTTGAATAAAATACGGTAACGCGTTTCCTTGGCAGTCTTTTTCCCCGTGATATAAAGCAAAATAGAAACGTTTGCAGAAATTGAATCGGTATGAATATATTTTGTTGGGCGTGATAACTTTTTTAAGGAATTGTGGCATCTAGGTGATACGAGTATAGATACTGTAAGGTTATCACAAACTACTAAAGGGCGGAATATGCAAAGTGCATATATATGCATCTTTTGCATATTTTGTCAAGTTTATTATAAAATGCGTATCTTTTCCAAATTATTATTTTATGAGCATATTTTTATGTTTTCGGCGTTATCAAAAATTAAAAACGAGCGGTGATGAAAACTTGTAGACTCATAGGTTTAATATCCAGTCTGTCGTTTCAGGGATTTTCCAATCTGAAGATAATTATATAATAATTAATACTTACATTTTGCTTATATACAAGGTATTTATTGGGGGTTTCCAGGGTTTTTAGGTGTGGGAATCAAGTTTTATTTTTAACTTCCATCATTAAACGGTGAGGCTTTGTATATTCCTCGGGTTAGGTTATTTCACTGGTTCGTTTTATATATTGATTAAGTGAACTAGACAGTTAGATCCCATTTAGTTTGGCGTTTATTTATCCAATTCGGCACTTGTTTACACAATAAATTGTTAATACATGATTAATTACTAACTTATAACATTACTAACTTTTTATAACATTCCTACCCTTATAACTTGGTGCTTTTATTTCAGCGAATGCAATAGAGTCATGTCCGTCGGAAGATGACCCACTTTAATTTTGACGCGCGTGTTGACCTTTCAATAGTTTAACCGGCAGTTGCTCGCGAGGAACCGTCAGTGTGCTCTTGTCGCTAAAATATCATGCCGTCAATCAAAAGGCAACATATTTCGCGCGTTGTGTTCTTCTTGGCTATTTACTGTTCCGCTATGTTTTCTCTGGATCAATGGTTAATTTTCCCGCTTTGTGTACTGCGGTGAGCTTGGTCTCTTAGCCACAAGATGTATCAGATAATATACGTTTTAAGATTGATTTGCATTGAGGACACTTTTTTTGCTAAATTAACCGTAGCGACAGTCCGCTGATTTAGTATAATATCTGCACATTTTGTTGTTTGTCTGGACTAAAATATTGTTTGTTCTAAAATCATTAAATGCATTTTGTTTCTCTGTTTCTCTGACCGTTAAGGAATTGTGTTGCTAATGGAATATTCGAAAAGCATTTATTTTATCTAGACAAAGAGTAGTATTGATGCTGAAAACATTGGTTGCATTTGATTTCATTATTTTTATTGCATTTGAGCAATCGTTTCCCGAACATCAGGTATATTGCTTAACAAACTGTATTTATATCGGGTTGTAATACGTACTTTTGTTTTAGTTTGTCGAAAGATTTCAGTATTTTTAGTGCTTTTGTCTGATGCAGCACCGTAAATGGTAAAAGTACTGATAGAAGACAATCCTATTTATTTGAAAATCTTGAAAAATATTTAGTAATGCCTTATATACAATTTCAGGTTAAAAAATATTTTTCTTTGTTTTTTTTTGCATTTTTTTTTAATAAACCTCTGTTTTAGAACCCAGTGTGTTTCTTTGCCCCATTTTACTGTAATAGATTAAGAAATATTGCATACCAGTATGCATATTTGATCAAAAAAAATGTATATACCTGCATATTTTAAAGGCAAACAAGGCATATATTATGTCTGCATATGTTGGCTGAATTTAAGTGCATATATTTCTCCCTTTAGAAATTACATACATCATATTATTACGATATTTAGTATACCGGGTGGTGCATCGCCAGACTGGCCATAGGAAATCCTATGTAAATTTTGCTACCCTCAAATATTGGCTTTCCTATTAATTTTACAATAAAATTTTATTTCACTTCTTTGAAGGCCCTTGTATATTAGTTGGTGTATACATTATCTGTAATAATTGATGATAACTCCGGATTGGTTCAACAAAATTCAGTAAACTTAGTTTTGTTAAAAAAAACTTTCCTTACTCTATGTTCTGCCTAATAACCTTTGCCAATATGTAATACACTCCCCGACAATAAATTCCGGACAAAGATAGTTTAGTCAGGTTCATAGTCCTGTAATTGTTCTAATTGTTTTCCGATTCTGATGAAATTTTAGCGAAGTGTAGACTTGTATCTTGGAATGTTAGCCTCATTTCTAATTCCCAAAAAATACCGATGGCTTGATCATTATACGGGGAGAAACAAAATATACTTTTTTACCCTCAATTTCTAATCGCCCTGTGGAATAATTGAGCCGCAAAATTTGGCTTCATTATGTTTTCGTTTGAAGTGTTATCTTTTATTAACACAGTTTTTTGGTTCACGTCATAATCTACTTCTTAAGAAAAGATACAAATTTTTAAAGATAGTGTTGCAGTTTTTCTATTTTATTAACAATTCAGAACATTTCATTATCTTATCTAGTGAGCCTTTGGTTGCATGAGCATTGTTTACCAAAGTGTCACTATACTGCCATTGCAGAATACACTCTTTAAAGTTTTTCGCTTAAGAAAATGAGACCAGAAGATGTTGCATTAAATGACGATGGCGGTACATTGTGGAATTCTTAGGCAAACCAAAAAGTACTGTACAAGATGCGACAGATCGCTTTGGTTTCCAGCCGCAGCCGCGTCCATCGAAAGTATACCTTTAGGGAAACTAGGGTAGGTGCAGATTGTTCTTCATACATGTTGGGGAAACAATCATCCAAATTCATTAAAAATAATATAATTAAATGCAACAAATGTTTTTAGAATCAATACTACTGTTAAATAACTGATTTCAATATTATTTCAATAAAGGAGCAAAACGTATCAATGTTTGCGGAACGAATAGTGTTATCGCCGGGATAAACTTAAAACTTGCAAATATCATCTTTTAAAATAAATATGATATTTCCTAAATAATAAGCGGCTAGTCGACCGTTATTCCAGGAAAAAGCAATGTTCTACATTTAGATGGTAAGAGTATATTTTTTAGAATCTTACATTACATACATCCGAAAACCCTTTGGCGGTGTTTTGGCGCCCAAAAAAGGTGACACAGCTTGGTACATTTGTTGATTACCGTCCAATTGGTTAAAAGAAAACATGGCGGCTGCGTAGCCTATCAGAATGCATTGTTAATTAATCGTTATGACAACAGGGACGTACCCTTGTTGTCAGATAATATAGTTTTTCATTTTGTATACTACTACACTTTTGGCTTCGATAAAGCAAGGTTGTATGTCAACAAACTCACGTGGTTTCTTTCCGTCGGATTGAAACAAATAGCATTGCCTAAAAAAAGGCAAACAGCAAATGTACTAAACAAATGTAATGACTAGTTATGTGGTTGTAAAATCAGTAGTGAATATTTATGTTATAGTATGTTATTGTAACATCATGTACTAAATAAATTTTGTGTGATTTGGAGAAATAAACGCCAAATTACCACAGTAAAAAGCTCGTTTAATTCCTTAACTCAGTAAATAAAAGAATCAGTGAAATTAACCTACAATCAAGGAACATAAAAGCCTCATGAACTGTTGACGCAAGTTAAATAACAACACTTGGCTTGCTTAACAATACATTTAGTAAATTTTCCTGAATGTCCACAGTCACTTCGTTTCTTTCTGGGAATGATAAGTACCATCTCCTTTACTGAAGATTAAGAATTACTTAATAAAGCAGACATCTTGGCTAAGGCATCACTTGATTTAAAATCTCTTTTCAGCAAAGATTTATGCACATTTTAAATTTTTTCCTTAACTTTGGGAGATAGATGCACAAAATTCACTCGCCGGAAAACCAACAAACAACCAACAACCAAATTAACCTGAACTAACCTACCCAACTTTAAGCGCAGTATATAATATATAAATTTGGAGCAGTCGAAAGATGTAGGGCAACTTTTGAAAAACTGCGTTTTTCTGATTTACCGTTATTGGTGCGCCGTCTAGTGCTACACTAAGAAACCTGAAAATAATTGCTAGCAACACGGCCAGTTTTTCTAAAGAAAGAATTCGGCAAGTCATACGACTAACACTTTCTGGGATACGGCCAAGAGTCATAATACTAGCAGTTGTTAAATTTAACATAGTACATTGCCTAATAAAACAAAAAGTGTTATACTTTTCTCAAAGTCAGTTTGATGACATAAAAAAGCTTCGACCGGGCTTTAAAGGGACCGGCATCATAATCAGGGTTGTCAGATCTTTTTTTTTTTTTATTTTTTTAAGTTTTTATTATTAAAAGTGTTCTTTTATATCAGTATTTAATTGATACTCAGTAACTCTCTTTGAAAGATAATTTGCAAACGTATTTTAAAACAAGAAATTTTCAATGTCAAAGAAAGAAGGAACAAGCCATTCGTGAATATTAATAGTATATTATTAACCAAGGTTTAGACAGCCATCATTATTGTCCGAGTGGCAAGTTTAAATCACGAGGAGCGAAGCGACGAGGGATTTAAGACGCGAGGGCTATAAGCTGTCTAAACCGTGGTTAATATAATATTTTTTTCACTACTACAAACTTTTATAAGACCTTTATCTTTATAATATTAATAATTATAAAAAATTATAGGTAGGTATAAGTATATTTTTTAATCAAGTTACCTTGCGCTTTGGAATTGGCAAAATATTTTGTTGTTTTGTCAGGCGGCTTTGTCAATGTCAATTTTTGTTCATTTATGTCATCAGATTTCACGAGTTTTCCGTTTTTTTAAATGAGCGAAGAAAATGTTAGTGATATTATTATGTGTACACCTCCAGAATTAAGAATGGAAGCAGAAAAAATGTTGATTGTACCTATCGATATTTTACAATATCAGGCGTCTCTAATAATCTAATATGTATTGATAATTATCTGGTTGCCTAACCATAAGAAATGATGTTTATGATTTCATATTGTAGAATCAAAAAATCAAGTTACCTGCGTTCAAATAGATTCTTGAAGATCGGTCAATAATGGATTTCAATGCCTTATTATTGACCATGGTCAATAATAACTTATAAGGTAGAGAAAAACGATTTCTAACGTTAATAATAATCGGTCAATAGTGGCGATGTTATAGGTTAGTAGTGGAAAAAATAATTTTTTTAGTACTTCAGAAATATTATTTATGCGAAAATAGTTTAAATTAAACTAAAAAGAAATTTCACTGTTGTTAAAAAAAAAAAATAAACAATTATCAAACCATTATGTTCCTCGTACACTTACGGAGACTTTGTAGAACTGGCACTAGACCGTTGAGGCCCACTGGCAATTTAAAGTGCGAACTATTTTTTTCCAAGTGGGAAAATTATTAGAGCAGCATATAAATACAAATTTATATGCTGTAGACAAGAACAGCAAATAGTTAAAGGTATTGCCAATTGGGTGATCCTTTATGAGCTTTAAAATCAGTTGATGTCTGAGGTATGGCGTGACTGGTTAAAACGATTTACTCTAATTGACATATTTCATTTTCTGCAATAACTGTGTGGTTTTAGACAAGTAAGTTGTTACTTGGTACCTATATTGTATTATATCAGTTTGATTTTTGACGACAATTTGAAACAGAAGGTCATGATGAATTATTGCAGGAATATAATAAGTCGGTCATCGAATGCGAGATAAGTCCCGAATTAAGAAACAAAGATTTACATATTGAATGTCAACGCATTATTTTAAATATGTACGCTTGTTTACAGATAGAAAATCCGGGAAAAACTGAAAATGCGCTTTGTACAAGAATGTACTTGTAATGAATTAATACAACTTGGATCTTATAAGAATTTATAATGTAATTAATTTGGGGACTGTAACCGGTCACTCTATAAAGCGCAAGCCAATAAATCAAAAATTCAAAACGGCTGACAATACTACAAGGGATGTCATTCTGCGAATTATTTATAACTTTTACGAGGATAGTATAGTGCCAACTTTAGAACTGATTCGTGATAAATTTCGAGGTTACCCTGATTATAAGTACTGAACTTCAGAAACATTGCGTGGTGTTTTGTTAAATTGTGGCTTTAAACATAAAAAATTATAATCTAATGGTTAAAATGGAATCCCCGCGTATCAGTGAACTACGACAGGAATATTTGCGCAAAATAAAGGAGTACCATGAATCCGACAAAAGTATAATTTATATAGACGATACTTGGTTTGATACTCATGACGTTATTAAGTATGGTTGGATAGACAGTACAAATTGTACTTGTTGTACGCCGTGTTCGAGAGGAAAACGCGTTATCATGCCGGAAGTAAATATGGCTTTGTACCTAAAGTGTTGCTCTCGTCAGCAAAGAATATCACTCAATAATCAATCTCCAACTTTAAGCGCAGTTGTTGTTGATATTATTAGGCAGGTTATAACAAACTGAGTAGCGATATATGAAAAAACTGCGTAGCTCATGTTATAATAAGAAAATGGATATTCTGTTTTACCACCTATTCCGCCAGTAGTAATCCAACCTGGAAACGGTTCTACTTCTGAAAGTTCTGACGATTCCACTCATTAGATTGTTTATGGATTTTAAATTGATTATGTTTGTTCAACACGTATCTTAAAACTTGTTATATTACAAAACGTTTACTGTGATTCTGCTGATTCGATCAATTTGTCGTTAAAATATATATAGTGAAATCTAACTACTAACTGTATATTATAACTAACATAGTACCTGCCCCTCTCCATTCTTGGCTAGTAAAACTCATACCTCCTCGCGGTCCTGGCTGGACAAAGACAATTTTTTTAAATTGTTTTTGGCAAAATACGAAAAGACCATTTTAAAAATATTCTCTGCAGGCGAAGTCACGAATACAAACCTTTTATCGATATAAACTACAATGAATAAGCTGTAATATATACTGCTTAGTAGTGCTTAGTCATACTAAAAATTTACAACAATCCGTATTTTAATTATTTGGTAGAAGCGACGCCTATGGTCAGGAGATTAATGCTTTTTATGTGATTAAATTAAGCTTAGAATAAGCATACTTACGTTTTAACTGAGAAATAGAGTGTTTAGACGAGAACAATATGCAATAACCGAAAACTAATATATGCCGTACCCGCATATCAACAGCAAACAATCAGTGCAATATAGGAGCTAATAGAAAATTCCACAGCTCAGGGCAATTTTTCATGTTTAAAAATTACTATAAATAGCCGGATACAATCCTTCTACAAAACTGTCACAGAGAATATAAACAAAAAAAAAGTTATTGCAGCAAAAACCTTTAAATTAGCCTCGTTTACGGCTCATATAAATTTTGCCATAATACAATGCTGAACTCGAAACATGTCAACTTTTTAATTAAAAAACGATGTGGAAAAAATTACTACAGGTTTTGAAAAAGCTCAATTTTATGATTATTGGAGTAGCAATTTTTTTTTTATTTTTTTAGAAAAACAAATATACAATCATTATCATGTCTGTTCTATATTAACTGCATTGCGAAACACAATCAAATTACTAAGTTTATTTTGATACTCATAGCATATTATCTGCCGTATTAAAGTACACTGTATGAAACTAAAAAAAATCAGACGCTAGAAAGGTGAACTGACCTAACCTAGAGAGAACCCATGCCGGGAATATTCTAATATGTTAAATTTAAAATTTCTTTATTTCTTCGAGGGTCCGTCCAATGGCCGGATACACTGCGGCAAGGTTCAGCCTATTGTGCTCACCCTAGTTTAGTCTTACACTTACTCAATTCTTTCAGTTCCTTGCTCTGGTTTGTGTAGGTCAACTGGAGATAGTGTCGGAATAACGTTAGGTTCTAGTCTTGGTTGCCCGAAAATTTGTTGCCTTTTCCGATCCAATGACACTCAGTGGCAGATAATATGCTGTACAGTTTCACTTTCTCGCTTCTCTCTAAGTTTCTGTGGTAATTCTCAGCTAATTTCTGCTCATCAGAAGTAGCTGTTTCGCTAGTTTTAGGTCAGGTAGGAGTGCGCGTCTAGTTCTATACCACTCAGAAAGTGACGTCTGTATAGCCCCAATATTGCTTCTTCTTTAATCACCAAATGAAGTAGAGGAAGGTATCGGATGTTCACTACTGCCGATGTGTGGTCAATTTCATAGCCCCTGTGATGCTCAAGAAGGCCAGTCATTGTAGGCTTCCTAGCTGTAACATTGGAGTTTTCTGAGGTGTCTCTGGCCACCAAATCAGTGCTGCATACGTGATTGCAGATGTCCCCACCATGGTGTACAACCAATGTACCAGCTTAGGTGAAAGTCGCCATGTTTACCCGTACATCCGTGTAGTACCTGCCAAGGTTCCGAATTGTTTTTTCCACCAAATCCAAAGCTACTCCCAGGTATTTCTAACAGTGGAATGTTTACATCTTGTAGGGTTAAGGGTCCCAACCCCTCCTTTTTCTTGCGTTTTGTAAAAAGCATTTTGACAGTTTTTTGAGGACTGATATTAAGTCCTTCCTGCTTTACCTATTTCTCCACTATATTCAGAGCTCTTTGCAATCTCTGTCTTACTGTCGTGTTGTATTTGCCTTGGGTCATTATTGCCAGGTCTTCCGCATAACACACGATATGATATCCTTCTCTGCTGATTGAGCGTAGCAGCCCGTCCATGACAAGGTTCCAAAATAAAAACGAGAGAACTCCATTCCCACCCTGCGGGTACCCCCTGTCACCGGCACTGCCAAAGTCTCACCAAGCAGATCCATATATTATACAATTCTACCTTAAAGCATACCTTCTATCCACTTGCAGCAAGTTCCCTCCAGTCCGATGGCCCTGGTTGCCCTAGTAATTGATGCGCAGGATGTGTTGTCAAATGGTCCTTCTATGTCCAGAAAAGCTCTCAGTAAAACTTTACTGTTTTCTAGAGCCTTCTCCACCCTGCTGACTAAGTGGTAAAGGGCAGATTTGGTTGATTTTCTTGCTCAAGATAGAAAAGATTTTGATGTCGGAAGCTCAATAGTGGCGGAACGTAAAAGTTAAGAAAGGCGTTATTCCTTGCTAAAAATAGAAATGTATATTCAAGGTTAGAACTAGATGACCTTATTCATTTCATTAAATAAACACACAGTAAAAACATTATTTTAACATACAGTGCGCGTCTATAGCCCCCCCCCCTGTTAACTTTTGATTAACAAATGTGAGAATCATGAAACTTTGGTACGTTTAATAATAACTAAATACTACTTTTTTAGTATAAATTCTTGACTCAGCTTTCAAAGATGGCGGCAGGGCGCCATTTTGAATAATACTTTTAAATATCAGATGGGGTCGAGTGATACCTCGTTCAAAAGGTATCATCAATCTATGAACAATCCCTAAGTTTGAAAAGATTTTATCGATTAATTTTAAAATGGCGGCCACTTTTGTTAATATGTGTTAATTTGATTTTTAAGCAAAAATAAAGGAACTCACGGGCGGCTAGGCGATATTTTTGGTATTTTATAACAATAAAAAATCTACCAAAATTAAGAGCCCTACTTGAGATGCTCAAAATGTTTACCATTCACTACTTGGCACATGTATAGCCTATCGTGAAATTCTTGGCGAACATTATGAAAAACTTCTTGACTTGTTGTGATGCGCACACTTGAAGTATTCTCTGGCGCAAATCGTCTAATGGCTGCGGCTGGGTTATGAATACTTTGGATTTAATAAATTTTTACAGAAAAAAGTCCATAACAGTTAAGTCTGGTTAGCGAGCAGGCCATTCGACAGCACAACGACGACCAGTCAAGCGCCCGGGATAGTGCTGATCAAGGTAGTTCCTAAAATCTCTACTAGTATGCGGCGGAGCTCCATCTTATTGAAATATTATAGGCATATCACTACATTAATCAGGATTTTCCTCATCACACTCCAGAATCAAATGTTCTACGCTATTTTCAATCATATCCAGATACACCGGTACAGTTTCCCTGGATAAAAAGTGATTCAATAATATGGTTTTCCAAAATACCTGCCCAAACGCTAAGTTTCTGAGGGAACTGGGTGTTACATTCCCTTTAAATATGAGGATTTACGTCGCTCCAATACCAAAAATTTTGGCGGTTAACTTTTTCGTTTAGAAAGAAAGTACACTCATCACTAAAACAAACACAATTAAGGTAATTTGGGTAACGGTTCAATCTTGCACCCATTAATTCACAAAACTCTAGTCTACAATCCGGATCATCTCCTGTTAACTCGTGTAACATTTTCAATTTGTAGGCTTGATATTTAGAACGTTTCAGTACTCTCTAAACACTTTTAGTACTTACTTCGCATTCAGCTGCTACAAGCAAGGTCGGCTGCATTGGATTAACAATAATTTCAGCCACTACCTGAATCTGTTTTTATTCTTCTAATGAGGCCAATCCACTTATTTTAGCATTTCCAACACTTCCAGTTGTTTGGAACTATTTAATTAATTAAAAATATTTCCTTAAATTTGGGCGAGCAGGGAAACGTTGACTAAAAATGCGCTCAGCAGCATGATAGTGTGCGTTGTGCTTTCTCAAAAATCAAGACTGCATCTATTTTATCTTCGACTGGGCGAAACATTTTAAATCAATTAATTAATTGACTTTAACGACCACAGTAATATAAGCTACACGACTTTCTGAAAATTAATAAAATATGATCTATTGGCAGCTACGATACCTACCTACTTCTTCTCCTGTCTTCGAGGGTGTAGAACACAAAAAAGAGTCACCATTCTTTTTACCCCCACAACCCCCGCAAACGGGCAAAAACTACCCTTTTGCCCCGCCTTCTAGTGGATATGAGTGTTTGGAGGGGTATTATTGGGATTCTTAAGAAGGTTTCGAGACATGGAAAGGGTTATGAGAAGTTAGGCCCTTGGCCCAGGGGTTGTTATAGCCCTAATCCTATCATTGCCTTTTCCTTGTCTCTAAACTCTCTTGAAAATCTATCGTTCCCTCCAAACACGCATTAACACGTATTACAGTTAAATTTGCATTGTTATTGTAGACATACGTTTCAAAAAAGACGAAATAATTTTTTCAAGGTAAATGGGCGTAATTTCATATTTGAACGTGGTTTTTAGTTCTGATCAACTTTTTTTAATAACAATTTTCGATATTATCAAAAATAAAGGTACTTTACTTTTAAGCCAAATTCATATTTTTTGACTTACCCCGTATACGCCTGGGAGAATTTAATATCTGATAGTTGCATTTTAGGTTTTAGACCATGCAGAACTTTTTATGAAGAATCACTTTTTTTCGTAAAGTCTAAAATAAAAAAGTTTCCCATATGTTAAGATTCTGGACACGCTGTATAGGTACCTAACCCAACATAAATTGCTAAAATTTAATTTTTTGTGGTAAGTTAAACTCAAGAAAATATAAAAGAATAACATAAAAAAATACTCAAACATCTGTACAAAAAAAATGCTGTCAAGCCATGTCATTGTTACGTCACTTTTTGTGTTCCGACAACGAGAAGAGAGAAAGGACCAGGGCCCTATTAAATGAACACATATTATAAAGGGGATCCTTTAGCATAGTCGGTAGGATATTCGCTTTTGGTATGACAGGTTGCTAGCTAAGGCACGTAAGACATTGTAATAAAAAAAAATAATAACATATTATGCAGTTACCGTAGAAATAAATTCTAGCACATTAATTAATTGATTGCAAAATGACGTGAAATTTAACACCGAATGCCACTCGAGGTTAAATTAAAAACCTATTATTTTATCTCGGTCATGAATGTTTTAAGAAAATTCTCCCTCGCCAGACATGGAAAGGGTTATGAGAAGTTAGGCCCTTGGCCCAGGGGTTGTTATAGCCCTAATCCTATCATTGCCTTTTCCTTGTCTCTAAACTCTCTTGAAAATCTATCGTTCCCTCCAAACACGCATTACCACGAAAAAATTGCGAAAATGCGTGGTTTTGGGGGTAAAAACGATTTTAACTATTTTTTTGGTTTTCTTCACGCTCAAAAACAAGGAAGGGGGAACTAAGTTTCATAGCTGCAGCTATTATTCATCAAAATGCGGCAAGATCTTAACTAACACTTTTATTGCTTAAAAATCAAGTTAAACGCACATTATCGATAAAATCTTTTCAAACTTGGGGATCGTTCATAGATTGAAAATACCTTTCCAACTCATTCACAATCACTCATTATTCTCACATTTTTTAATCAAAAGTTAACAGCGGGGAGGGGGAGGACTTTAGACGCGCAGTGTAGAACAATACAGTAGTAATAAAATAAGTAGGCACAGAGAATTTTATTTTTCAATTTTTACTCCAGGTTTTAATAATAAAGAAATTTTTTGAACCAATAAAATCTTCACCTAGTGTTATATCCTCTACCTGCGTTATTAATGGAAATTTTTAGTAAACATTTATAGGTACCTACTTACTGTATACAGCGTGTCCAGAAACCATCTTAACATATGGAAAACTTTTTTATTTTTAACTTTACGAAAAAAAATTATTCTTCATAAAAAGTTCTGCTTGTTGATAAAATAACATTCAAATCAAAAGTTTTGAGCCAGCACATACGGGGTGTTCAGAAAGTCAATAATATTAATACCGTAAATGGAAAACTATATTTAATAATTTTAATTACAAAGTACAATAATGAAATACTACACTAAGCTTCAACATGACCACCGTTTTTTTCCATACAAACGGTTGTACGTCGTGAAAATTCCATTCTGCATTTCTAACAATCTGAGGGGAAATTTCTTGGACACATTCTCTGATAATTCTCTCTAAATGGTCTATGTTCTCTAAAGGTCTGTGGGTATACACTTTTTGTTTTAAAAATCCCCATACGAAAAAATCCAGAGGTGTTAGATCAGGTGACCTTGGTGGCCAAGCAAATTCTTCGTCCAATCCATTTCTGTGGAAATGTCCGGTTTAAGAATTATGTCACTCTTGCAGAGCTGTGGCATGGAGCGCCGTCATGTTGGAACCAAAGTGTTTGTCTTATATTCATTGGTAGTCCATGAAAAAATTCAAATAATTCCGTGTCCAAAAAGTTCAAGTAAATTTCACTGGTAATATTTTCTCGAAAAAAGTACGGCCCTACAATTTGGTTCCTAAAAACGCCGCACCAAACATTTGTCTTGAAAGAATACTGGTCACGACACTTAATTACAAAATGGGGATTCTCATCACTCCACCACCTACAGTTTTGAGAACACACTACTCCATTTGAGGTGAACATCGACTCATCTGAAAACAATATTTTTCTTGCGAATAGTGGGTCATCTTCTACCTCACCTTGAAACCAAGAGCAAAACAAAAATCGTGAATCAAAATCTCTAGGCTGCAGTTTGTGAAGAAATTTTGGCTTGTATGGGTAAAAATTATTTTTCCTTAAAATAACTTGGGCAGTGGACTTTGTAACAGGTCGTGGAACAGTTTGTAAAATATTTCTCAATGAGATTTTAGGATTGTCCACGACAGCTAGCAAAACATTAAATTGGGTATCTTCGTCCGTACGCCAAACCTGATGCTTGTCAGAAAATTTATTACTTACAGATCCGGTATTTTTAAATTTATTAAAAATATCTCCAACCGTTACATGGCTAATAATTTTATTTGGATATCTTGCATTAAAAATTTGAGCAGCCTCTCTGTACGTCTTGTAGTGGTCTTCAACAATTAACACTATTTCAACTTTTTCCTCGATTGTAAATTTAAGCACCATATTTAATTAAAAGGAAACTGTCCGCCTTGACAAATAAAATAATTAGTTGTCATGGTTTCATTTAGTTTTCCAAGGCGTGCTGGACCTACTAAACGAGAATGAATACCGCTTCTTAAAATCTTGCTCGCCCTTTTCTGAAAAATTTTGTGAGATAATTAGAGAAACCATGGAATCAGGAAAAACAACAACATTACGCCACAGTATCTTTGTTTTAAGCTAAGTCGCCTTTCGACCATATGTTAAGATGGTTTCTGGACACGCTGTATAGGTACCTAACCCAACATAAATTGCTAAAATTTAATTTTTGTGGTAAGTTAAACTCAAGATAATATAAAAGAATAACATAAAAAAATACTCAAACATCTGTACAAAAAAAAAATGCTGTCAAGCCATGTCATTGTTACGTCACTTTTTGTGTTCCGACAACGAGAAAAGAGAGAGGACCAGGGCCCTCTTAAATGAACACATATTATAAAGGGGATCCTTTAGCATAGTCGGTAGGATATTCGCTTTTGGTACGACAGGTTGCTAGCTAAGGCACGTAAGACATTGTAATAAAAAAAAAATAGTAACATATTATGCAGTAGAAATAAATTCTAGCACATTAATTAATTGATTGCAAAATGACGTGAAATTTAACACCGAATGCCACTCGGGGTTAAATTAAAAACCTATTATTTTTTCTCGGTCATGAATCTTTTAAGAAAATTCTCCCTCGCCTGCGGCTCGAGATAATTTTCAAAATGTTCATTCTATTCGAAAAATTGTCGGAAATAACTTAACTTCTGATGGTATTACAAGTAAAAATTGGTTTAAAAATTATTCTTAATGTTTATTTTTGATTATCGTAGTAAGGGGAATCAAATGTTCTCGAGACTAAATAATAACAAAAATTATTATTCCGGACATGAATAAAAATTGATCACTAAAATTTCAAATCCACAAACTCTTGTTTCAGCTTTTGATTTGCTATTTTAATTAAAAAAGTATATTTCGGCACGTATTGCATCGCAGCCAGAGCGGAAACATTAAAAATAACTGCACATTCAGATTTTCATATGAATTTGCAGTTTGTAGGCATGCACAGAATAATATGACCCGCGTTATTTACTATTTGTACCACTAAAAGTCAACTGTCATATTATTATTATTTAAATAAAATTTTGGAAAATCCACGATTTTATTATTAAATCTAAATCCATTTCAATAAAAGTATAATATGACGTTATTGGTTTAAATTTATATCTGTTAGTCTTTATGTTGAACCCTAATGTATAGTCTATGCCCAAATAAAGATCCTGATTGACTAACTTTATGGTTATTAACTTGCTTAAATTAGCGAGTAAAGAAAGCAGAGTAAATCAATGTACATTTTAACATTCTGAAGAGACCGATATTAAAAAAAATCAGTTTAACAGCGAAGTTATATAATATAAACACAAAAGTAATATTTCAGGATGCCGTATTATCTGGGTGTTACTTTGCAACGGTCTTTTCGCTTGTGGTTTTTTATCAACAGGGATCAAAACTCTCTGAAGAAAGCTCCCGTCGGTCTCAAACGTCAATATAATACCGACAAGGTAGAAAGCTATAGCTCGACACATTAGTCTGTGGCTACCAAAAGAATGCAAGCAAAATAACCCTCGTAGATTTACGATGTTGCCACATACCGGTACTGAATAATAATTTTACATTTGTTAGCAAAAAAACCGTGGATTTTAATGTATTCGTTGAAAATAAATAATAATTTATTTAAGAAAGAGTATATTTTTATAATTTCAACAAGTTTCTTCATGTTTTCAGTTAATCTTGATATTGAAATGGCATGGAAATATAGCAACATAGTTTACAATGAAAGGAAACACGTGCTAGTTGTTTATTTTGAGTAGTTCACTAGCGCTGCGTGCCACAACCGATCGATATTTGTATGTAGCAACGCTGGATCAGGGAAGTAGTAATAAAACGGTAACAAGCCATTTACTTTTTATAAATCGTTAGCGCCGTGTCGCAAAACGTTAAATAATGCGTTAATACGACCAAACCTAAAGAAACGAAGGAAGCATTTGTAGCAATTATTTTTGCTATAGATGTATATTTAGAGGATGCTACATGGTTTTGTGTAAGATATTTTTCTACATTACTTTTCTATGTTTTCTGTGGATTTTAAGTTTAGTGCTTTGGTGCAGAGGTTCATGTTTTACAGGCCACGGTCCTATGATGAATATTTTTTTTGTACATTCTTCATTCCCTTTCTTTTTAATTAACTTGTACGAAGTAGATATCTGAGTATTTAAATATTTTATTGTCAAAATTTGGGGTTATGTTCATTTATGATAACCAGTCAGTAGTTCATTTGGCTTATAGTATGTTCGTTGAGTTGTTCCATTTGAACCTTGGTTAGTTCACTCTAGAACATTAATGATATTGCACTTTTCACCATTCGATAAATTGGTATGCCATTATTTGTTTTTAAATTGCATATTATGCAGGGTAAACTGCTATTAGTTTTCCACATGTCAAGTTGGTTTGGTTTTGTCATTTTATCGAACTGAGACCACTTTCATCAATTGTCTGAACGTACCAATTTTTTTGACATGACAGTTAAGGGACACCTGTCATTTGATCTTTACCTTTTTCGAGGAGATTTTGACTTTACGTCACTTCATTTAAGATCACTCTTGAAGGTGGAAGTCGGCGGTTTTTAAAAGGGGCCCACTATTATGTGATTTGAACAGGTCCGCCGCCCCAACTGTAGTTGGCACCTCAGGGGTAGTAGAGAGTCCTCATCTCTTTGATGGTAAGATTTCTTTGATTCTTTTCTTTGTGTCTCTTTAATTTTTTTATAACCTCAATTTTCTCCAACATGTGCAATTTCATTTTTTAGATTTGCACATGAGGCCTCATTTCTTTGAATATTTTTTGAGATGGTAGCACCAGACAACCAATGAGGTAGGATATATTTTCGATTTAATTTAACCAGGTATCTGATTCGCTGTTTCGATTTTAGGGTTTTTTTTTTAGATTTTAGTTGCAATTTCCTTTTGCTTCTATCGAAGCGTTTATTGTAGAATATATAACAGACGTTATATATGCACATTTCTTCTGACCACGTGTTGAGATTGAAATTGGCTCTTCATTGAAAAACCACATGGCCTGTAACCTGTATATATGTGCTGTCTTGTACTGTTCAAGTCCACCAGACTGGAGGCAGGGTGCCTATTAATTTGAAACAAAGCCACATGGGATTTGGAACATCTGGGAAATAAGGCCAGTGTATTGTGACAATTTTAATATTCTTTGTAACCTTAACACCATAAATTTCACTATAAAATTAACTTTAATTTGTAATGCCACCTTGGTAACATTTAGAACGAATCTAGGTATTATGACTACACAAGTATGAAGGTTCTAGAACATTCTCTTTTTCCCTTTTTATAAACTATAGGTGATAACCAGTTACCAGGCGAGTAAAAACCCTTCAGGTCTTCCCACGAGAGTATAATTTTTTAATATTTAATTTAGTTATTGATTTCAATATTTAATCTCCTTGTCTTTGTGGAATCCAGTTCAGTGATCCTAATAAATTACCCCAATTGTTGTTTTACATATCTGTGTTTTATTGTTACTCACGGTACTGCAATACGAACTATTATCATCTTTAGAAGCAAGCGGTTTTCCTATTTTAAAACGCTTTGTAAGTATTAAGTTTTTTAACCATTTAAAATAGGTGGCGTCCAAGACATCAAAAAAGTGTACAACTGCTTAAGGCAAGGACTCCGAGCCTCCGACACAAGAGCTGCCGTTCGCACCATGGTACGTAAAGTTGCCTTGTAAAGGTAATTTTATGGCACACATTGTCACTGAATCAATCATAGGACTGTTTCTTTTCATGCCGAAATATAATTTCATATTTTTATTGCATTTACAACACATAGCATAGCGCGCCCATGATTCTCTTCCCCTTACCGATTCCCCGTAGCCACAGACTGATGTGTCGACCTGTAGATGAAGCGCTGGAACCCTACCCCCCCCCCCACAGTCCATCTAAGCCCACTTTATGCATCGTTCTGTGAGATCGGGAGCGACTACTGGAAGGTTAAACCGGTAGCTGGAGTAGCTGGTAGTAAAGTCCGTTCGCAGATTTAAGAGAATGACTACCTGCCTTTGGTTATCACCCATCAAAAAATTATTTGTTGTTATCCACGTAGGGACCGTACTTGGCCGTAATTAGTTTACAAAGCCTTATTAAATAATGGGAAAAAAACAAGTAAAGAAATTAGTGTTGCAAAACCAGTCATTTTATTAGTTCGTGTGAAATAAAAACGCAGCTTTGATCATCCAAATATGTGGCGTCCGTGGATTGGTGAATCTAGTATAGAACAGCCGGAGGGGGTACAGGTACAACGACAGTACGGAAATGAAAATGCAAGAAGACGCTTATCTTTAGATTCTAAAGAAATTATAAAGAATGCATTTACAACTCTCCTAGAACGTGAAAAGTTGAGTAAAGTAGAATGTATTGAAGAAAGAACCACATTGACTAAAATTTCGGAAAAACAGTATGGAAAATTGTGAATAAACCCATCATTGAAAGGAAAAGAAGGAAATATTCTGGGACTTGCAAAAAATTAGATCGCAGCGTTGAAGATTTAGTCCGACGCAAAATTTATAAGATGTATGAAGTGTTAAGTACAGGTGTTATTAAAACAACCTTTTAGGTAGTACTGATTTATTTATAGCTAAATATTAACAGGCCAATATGATTGAAGTATACGCAAATACGCATGCCTATGCTATATCCAACATCTCCCTTTTTCTGGAACTATTCAATATAACAAAATTCAGATACTTAACTAAATACAATATTATTTTCAATGACAATGATTTAATTCCCAATACAAATAATTAAGTACACATTCTACCTATTTTAATTATTAAATCAAAATGACTGTTATACCTACCCATCACCGAAATAATTAATAATATTTGTTTAAAATTTATTTCAAGAATATTGTAATCGTTCTGGTTTCTGAATAACTCTACGTTTACTAGACATACTAGGGACATTAGATAAATTTTGATTCGTACTATCATTAAAATTAACATAAGTACTATCTGCGTTATAATAGTCATAATCTAAATCACTGCTATCACTACCACTCGATATTGAAATAGTTTCCGGATCAACTTGATTTTCTGGTAAATCTTTGGAAGGTGAATTAAAATTATTATTTAAAATTGGTTCAATGTATTTGCGATTTCTTGTAAGCATATTACCATCTTCTGTTTCCACCCTGTATGTTCTAGGTCTTATCGAATTAATAACTTTACCAAACGACCAATTTGAATCTTTTTGTTTTTGGTACCTGACCTGCTGCCCATTCTTTATTAGACTTAAAGATTTTTTGCCGTTATCGAAATACTGTTTTTGTTTAAGTTTTTTAAGTTCAAGGTTTTTAAAATGTTTACTATGGTCAATGAAATGAGGTTTAAGTTTTTCATTTACAACTGGCAGCAAATCACGTAATCTTCTGGACATAAGTAATTCAGACGGAGAAAATCCTAAATTGTCTATAGGCGTATTACGATAATTAAGTAAAAGCAAATTGATATCCTTATTGTCAGAAGAAGCTTTATGTAGTGATTTTTTTTACCGTTTGTTTTGTACGTTTAACTTGGCCGTTTGATTGTGGATTTCAAGGACTAGTAACAATATGTTTAAAATTCCATTCAGCAGAAAATTTTTTAAATAATAAAGAACTAAATTGGAGACCTCCGTCACCAACTAGGATCCTAGGAATACCTAGTTTAGAAAATATCTCCTTCAGACTATTAATTACAATTTGTGAATGAGCAGTAAAGCCTAAAGAAACTAATTCTACCCATTTAGAATAATAATCAATTACCAATAAATACATAATTCTACCCGTATATAGTATATCGCAGTTTATCAGGGGCTTCATGATTAATTAACGGTTCTAAACGATTGTTATTCTGAAAAGTTAAGCAAACTTTACAACTGGATACCAGATCCTCTATATGAGTAGACATACCAGGCCAATAAAAGGATTCTGCAGCCCTATTTTTACATTTTACAATACCTAAATGAGAATAATGTATTTTGTCAATTATTTCTCGTCGTTTGTTCATGGGCACTATAAGTTTATCACCCTTATATAACAGACCGTTATATTGCACAATCTCATGTCGAAACTGAAAATAATGTTTTATATCACTAGGAACTTTTTTTATACTGTTAGGCCACCCATTTCTTATATAATTCAAAAGCACTTTTAGTGTTACATCACTAGAAGTAGATTCCTGGTATTCTTTTAATTTTTCATCTGTAAAATAAATGGACAAATCAATCACACATATTTGTGAATCCATATCAAAAGTAAAATCATTATGTGCAGACGTTTTCTCTGCTGCGCATGATAACGCATCTGCGATGAATGAATCTTTCCCTGGTTTGTAAATCATATTAAAATGAAATTTTTGGAGTGCTAATAACATTTTTTGTAGTCTAGATGGACAAGACGCCAGTGGTTTTTTTTTAAATTTAAATTAATGGTTTATGATCAGTTTCGACCGTAAATTCTGACCCGTAGACATACTGTGAAAATTTCTCGCAACCAAACAAAACAGCGGCCAATTCTTTTTCAATCTGCGCCCAATTTGTCTGAGTACTAGAAAGTGATCTTGATGCATACGCGCACGGCAAATTATTTTGAAGTAAAACAGCCCCAAGTCCGTCTTTTGAGGAGTCTCCTGATATTACAGTAGGTTTTCTTACATCAAAATATTGTAGAATAGGTTCTGAATTAAGTTTCTCTTTTAAATCATTAAAAGAGCGAGTGTGATTCTCGTCCCAAATAAATGGAACATCTTTTTTTATTAAGTTTCTTAATGGTGAATTTAAGTTTGCTAAATTAGGAATAAAACGACCTATGTAATTTACCATGCCTAGAAATCTCTAAACTTGTAATTTATCAGTTGGTATAGACATGTTTTTTATAGCGGTAATTTTTTTTTCGTTAGGTGAAATACCAATTCCTGTTAATTTATGACCCATAAAATTTATTTCAGTTACGCCAAACTTACATTTATTTTTATTAAAACTAATACTATTGTAACGTGTTATTTTTAAAATTTTTAAAAGTCTTTTATAATGCTCTTCTTTAGTTTTACCATAAATGATTAGATCATCTATATAAAGTTCTACTCCTTCTAAGTCAAAAATTTGTTTAAATCGTTTATGAATAATTTCGGGTGCCGAACATAATCCATATGGTAGTCTCAAAAAACAGTACCGTCCAAAAGGAGAAGAAAATGTGCATAATTTCGCGCTTTCTTTATCTAGGGCAATTTGCCAAAAACCACTGTTAGCATCCAGAGTACTAAAATATTTGGCTCCACTTAATTTTGCTGTTATTTCTTCTAAAGTAGGTAAAACAAAATGCTCTCTTTTAATGGCTAAATTTAAGTGTGTCGGGTCTAAACACAAGCGTAAACTATTATCTGGTTTTTTAACTATAACAAGGGAATTAACCCAACTGGTAGGTTCATCTACTTTTTTAATTATTTTACTTTTTTCTAACTCTTGTAGAGTATGTTTTAATTTAGAAAGCAATGGAAAAGGAACTTTTCTTGGAGGATTTATTACAGGTTTATAATTATCTATTAATTCAACGTGATATTTTTGGGAAAGACACCCTAGGCCACTAAACAAACTTGTATAGGGTTTTAAAAATAAGTTATACTCGCCAAAATCCAAATTGCCTGTTGGTTTGTCTATCGAGTCTATTTTTTTTAACTAAATTTAAGTTTTTACAAGCGTTTAATCAAAGTAAAGATTTAGTATCAGAATCTATAACAAAAAAGTCAAGCGTACAATTTATTTCTTTATAAACACAATTAAGATAAATTTTTCCAATTACTGGCAACATATTTTTGGTATAAGAAATTAATTTTACGTCTGTTTTAATTAATTCTTTTGTACTTATTTTAAGTTTTCGTAAATCATTGATTGACAGGCAATTAGCCATGGCTCCTGTATCAAGTTTAAAATTTATTTTATAATGAAAATTTACATTCAAATCTACATTCCAGTAAGCGGTATTCTTATTATCGTTAGTTATTTCATCAATAACTAAATAATTAGAATCATTTTCACCTAAAGACTCATCCGAACTGGTGAGATTATTAACCTCATCAATCTGTTTCTACACACAATAGAAAAATGATTAGCAATACCACACTGTGAACACCTTTTTCCAAATGCTGGACAGTTATTTTTTTGATGATGACGACCGCAACAAAAACATGGAACAGTCTTACCTCTATGCTGCTCCTTACCCTCCTGCACAACTGGTGATCTACCCCGGTATCGAGGTGTTTGGGAATGCCTTCCCCTACTATAACTTCCAGCAGCTCCAAAACTCGTACTTGGACCACTGCAATTTCTGTGCACCTCTTTAAATGTACCTTTATGCACGAAATCTACATTCACTGAACTTTGTTGACAGGCCCGGGTCATTTGTGACGATTGCTCTCGCGAATTTTCCACGGCAACACACAACTTTATCGCCTCATCCAGAGGCAGACTATCGTCCGCCTGTAGAAGTTTTTCGCGCAATGACACATCTTTAAGACCGCATGTGAGCAAATTCTTTATTAAGTCATCTTTTATATCACCAAAATCACAACTTAAGGCTTTATTTTTTAAATCAGTAACAAATTGTTCAATAGTTTCACCGGTTAGCTGTTTTCGTGTAAAAAATTTAAATCGCTCAAAAGCTAAATTTCTTTCAGGTAAGAAGTGATTCTCAAACTTCTTTAATGCATTATTCAGTTTTTTATCATCGTTTGGTTCAAAAGAAAAGGTATTATAGATGAGAAAACATTCGTCACCTATATAATGAAGCAATTTTATTGTTCAATTTGAACGGCTTCATCTTTTTTCTTTATTTCCGATGCCACTAGATAATTTTCAAAACGTTTTCGCCAAATTTTCCAGTTTTCCGATAAATTTCCCGTCATAATCATGGGACTAGTACCTCTATATTCACTCATTTTATATTTTATTTATCGCCGAACTGCATTTATTTTAACACCACTTGAAGAATTTGTTATCACATAAAAACTATTCATACTTTTTTCGTAGCGAACTTTCCGTACTGCGCCATGTTAAGTACAGGTGTTATTGAAACAACCTTTTAGGTAGTACTGATTTATTTATAGCTAAATATTAACAGGCCAATATGATTGAAGTATACGCATGCCTATGCTATATCCAACATGAAGAGCATACGGTACCAACACTGGATAATTTACTAAAAAGACTTGAGAAAGATAACACGGATATCAATTGCGGTAGGACAACGCTGTGGAAGTGTCTTCAACTAATCGGCTTTAAATTTAAAAAAGTCGATAAACGGCAAGTTATCATGGAATCGCAACGACTTAAGGCATGGCGATTTGAATATTTAACAAAAATCGCTCAGTACCGAAGTGAGAATAGACCTATTATATACTTAAATGAAACCTGGTTTGATACCCATGATATCCCATCAAAAGGTTGGGTTGATTCTAGTGACAGGTATAGAACAAATGCACCATCAAACAGAGGAAAAAGAATAAACATAGTACATGCAGGGTCCGAAGATGGTTGGGTACCAAATGCACTTATATTGGTAGCCAAGAATATAAATGACTCCTGTTTGGATTACCGTAAGGATAACACAGCGGAGTTATTTGAGGATTGGTTCGTAAATAAGTTAATTCCTAATGTTTCTCCAAACAGTGTGATTCTTATGGACAACGTAAGTTACCACAGTAGACAGTTAAACAACAACCCTTGTTCAAAAGATACGAAAATGGCAATACAGGAATTTATGTATCAGAATGATATATATTTTCATGAAAGTTACACTAAAAGAGAGTTACTTGATGTGCTTAAATTTCTGAAACTAGAAAAGGAGTACTGCGACAGCTACGCTAAACGTAAGTGTATACAATGTTAAGATTTCCACCGTATCACTGTATATTTAATACCATAGAACACATAGGGCATCAATTAAAATCTGCCGTTAGACGTAATAATGTATCACCCACTATAAAAGCTAGAATACTGGATATTATTATTACTGAAGTGGACAAAGTGCCGGTGAGTAGCTGGAAAAATTGTGTTTCGCATATTAAAACTGTTGAAAATTCATACATTCAAAATGGGAATGTTACAGAAAGATTTATTATTAACATAGTTGTTGATAGTGACAGTGAAAATGAATTAAATGAGTAAACTGTAGTTGCATTAATCAATTATAATACATAATTATAATATATTCTGTCTAAAATTGTTTATTATTTGTGTCAAATCACCCATGTTTGAAATACAATTCATTGCGGGCCTGTGTAGACTTCAGTCCGGTTTTAAACAGGCGTCAACACAAGTCGGTAAGTCATTCTCTTAAATCTGTGAACGGAATTTACTTACATGCCTTTGATTTATATTATTTGTTTATGTGTTAATGTTAACTGTTAAATAATTAATATTCTGTAGGGTAATTAATTAAACCCTTTCGGTAGAAATGTACCATCTCTCTCTTCTAAATAATTTTATTTAACACCATGTACCTCAGAAAAAAAGCATTTGCCGCCAAATCCTAATATGAACATTGTTTCATGTTTCCATTTATGTGAACTAACCTCAATAGACCAACCAAAAAACGTTAGTTATTGATTTACAGTAAGAAAGGCGACCTGTAATGACCGTATCTATAAAATTCAGGTAATTTTAATGGTTATTTATCGTATTTGCTTGTAAAACTGAAATTGTGACAACAAATGTATAATTAAAATTTATATTCATTCATAAAGAATGGTATTGTTCAACAAAAAATAAAACCACATAGATGGTGTATAAAATTTCTCACGAGTTATATTAAAAATTTCGTTGGCAATAACCAGAGTATTCACTTTTATTAGTATCCATAAAAGCTACAATGGGACAAAATTGAGTAGCAAAATAACTAATAAACTGTTAATGGTTAATTAGGAATTATCAAACATTCGCCTAGAAATTTGTGTAGATATAAAAATAATCTAATGTTATTAAAAAATCAATGATATACATTTAGGTTTTCTAAATTTATAAAGGTTTTTATTTCCCTGTTAGAAATGTGGCCACTTTAACTTTAAAAAGCTTTTTTGCAAAAAAATAATGTAATTTAGCAACTCGCTAATAAAAATTTGTGTTTTAGACAACGTTCGCTCACTTTTAAAGGTAAATATGACAATGTAGTATGCTTAGTTCAACTATTCCAAACGCTCTGTTGTATTTAGTATAATCAATAATCGGGAAACACTCGAGCTACGCAAGCCTTATTAAAAGTGAGGCCGGAAAAATTCAGAATAATGTTGGTTAAAGAAAAATACAGGTACTCCGTACACAGGTGCTGAGGGTGGCCAACTTAGTCAGCTAGGAAGAAAAATATCGTTGGCTAATTTACTTCAGGAGAAAGAAATTTCACCAATTTGTACGCGTTAATACAAAAAAAACCATTCCTAATAATAAATAGCTGGTAGAGGGCGTCATAGATTAAGAAAAAATGTTTTTCCCTAAATTTATTAAAGACTGTTAAAATATATAGGAAATAAAAAATTAATAAAACGTGGATACTTATCAGAAATTGGCAATGTATGACAATACTTTCGATTGAATTAATTGAAAAATATTTATATATTATTATTAAGTATAATCTTGTACACATAATACAATTTATTATGTATAGTATGGTACACTTGCCTATATAAGCTCCAATTCAATTATTAAAAGGAAAATTCGGCAATATAAATGTGATTTGGTCTGTTTCTTGATAAGTTATTGTTATAAAAATTAGGTTTATTAGCGATTATTAGAAATTAAGTATTATAATTTTTTGCATACAAGCTTCACTACTAACCTTAAGCAGATCTAATCTAATATTCTAACATATATTTTTCAACATAATAATATTAGTCAATAATCTTAGGGTGTATTGCACTAAAATACATAAATTAAAACAAGGATAATAAACAGAATTTCTTAGAATAATCAAGTAACTTTAAGTTAGAGAAAATTATAGGATATAATGCTATAACCTTTAAATAATTCTGTCGTGATTAAAAACGTGTACTTCATAATTAATAAAAAAGGTTTTTTCTTGTTTTTAGGTTATTAAATTAAAACAAAAACAATACTAATCTATACCTGCACGATCAGGTAAATCAAATGAAACTAAACTAAAGGTTAACGAGCAATAGCTAGAAGCGATAAGTAACTGCAGTTTTGGCTGAACTAAATTAGGTCTTATTGGCCTAGCAGCAATAAGTGTTGGTCCAACTAATAAAATATAATGATTTATTACAGTCAATAAATACAATTGCTTTTGTAGATATGAATATGAAACATTAATTTATTCATTTTGCTCCAGAATATGATATCAATTGTTTCTAAGAGTTTCTGATAAAGGTGTTTTAAAGTCCTAATTAATATCTTAGGATAATTTGTGCTGTTTTCTGGTTAATGCCCTACAACTAAAATTACAGAAAATTGTGGTAATCCAAGCATATATATTGCCACAGTTTTAATAAAACTACAATCTGTGGTCTAATCTCGGATTGTTATTTGGGTAAGGGACTACTTAAGCCCATACAGGGTGCCCCGGACTATGACGCTGTGCCGTGAACAAAACTGCTGCACATAATTATCGTTAAAAGCGCATTTTTTAGTTAATTTTGATACCTTGTGATTCCTGAAATACTGAACGCATTTCATTTCATAAAGCGGGTCAGACTTCGGAAGGTCTTCTCATCGCCTTTTGGATCATTGGTAGCAACTTCTTAGATTTCGACCGGGGGCTATAATACAGAGTAAAACAAAATGTCATTTAGTTTGGAAAATATTTCGCTGGCTCCCCATTTTGTAGGAAGACCATGCTGACATTTTTTGACCGTAATACTTCGTAGATATTGACAATGCCTCGGGACGTTTTTAGGATTTTGCGAATATCTACTATAGTTTTCGAAAAAAATTTTTTCTCAAAAAATTTAATTTGCTTTATTTTATAAAGTGCATTAATCAAGTCTATCTTTGAAAATTTCTATACCTCTCTTCCTGAAATAAAGAACTCGGCCTGAAAACATGCACAATGCTTTTATTCAGGAACTTAAATCAACAACAAAATCAGTTCTTTTTTCACTATAATGATTCATGTGAAAAATGAGAACAAAACACTTTGGAGTGCGTCAAACAAGAATATTCATTTAATTAACATTCTTAAAACCTTATTGAGCCGCCTCTATTTAGAATGACGTCCCTACCTCTCTCGGGCATAGAATTCACTAGTACGGCAATAAAGTTTTGGGGAATAGCTTCCCATTCACGCAAAATCGCGTCCACCAATTCTTGCAAATTTTGATATTCATTCCCTTCCCGATTCAAACGCAACTTAAAGTTACTCCACACATGCCATATAGGATTCAAACCCGACGACCTAGCAGACCAAATGATTCGCGTGATATTGTTTTTCCTAAGGAAGTCGTTAATGATTCTTGAGGGCGAGCATTGTCGTCGACTAAAATAAAGTTTCTCTGCAAAGGGTAAAACAATATCTCTCAAACATCTTCCTGTATACGTCGCGGCAGTCATGTTTTCCCCAATCAGTGCAATCAATTCAGTCCTAGCATTCCTCAGGATTCTACCCCAAGCAGTCACGCCGCCTCATCCATATGCTCTTCTCTGAATCGTTCCCCTCTTCTTCTTTACACTAAAATACGCCCATCAGAATTATTTATTTATTTATTTATTTATTTAGTACACTACCCAGACAGTAACTTCCAATTACAGGGTAGCAACATAAAAAAACACAAATAACATTATTCTAATAATACACAATGAAATTCTAACCAAACTACAGGTTAAATCTAGCCTCATCCACAAACATGCGCCGAGCCCATTCTGCTATTCCCCAATGTTGATGGTCAATTGTCCATGTCCTTCTTGCAGCTCGATGGATCCTTAGGCGATGGGGACACGCTACTCGTCTTCCAGCATGTAACTGCGCTCGTGGAGGCGACGCCGTATGGTCATGCAGGAGACATTTATACCTGTAACATTCCTTATCTGCCTTGAATTAAGAAATCTCCGGCGGTTTACAGCAAGCAATATACGCTGGTCATCGTGGGTCGTCCTGTTCCACGACGATATGCCACCCTCCCAGATATCGCGTACCTGCTTAAGAGTCTGGAAACAGACATGCGGCTGGTATGATAAGGAGTTTTTTTTCTTTGAGAGAATGTCCCAATTCTCTCAACCTATGAAAGAATGCTTCTGCAGATTCGGAAAAAATAAAAATTATATTAATTCTTACTTTACAGCATTTTCCATCTCCCTTTGGCTTAGTCGTGGAATTTTTAAATGAAGTTATTTAATCCTTGATGCACAATTATTGATAATGTATTGGTTTATTGAGTGGTCAAGCCGATTTTTGTATTATTAAAGAAAACGGATTCTGAATATAATAAAGTATCAACAATACTCTCAATTTGCCACTAACAATTAATGAATTATTGCTAGGTTACATGACGTTTATATTAAAGCTTCTTTAAATGGCACTATTGATTTTAAATGGATAAGATAGGTAATATGAAAACTTATACCAATATACGGAGTAACCCGAATTTATTATTAGAATAAAACCATTGTACAGGGACATTTTTTTAAGTAAAAAGGGGGGAGTGTGGCTGTGTACACTTTGGAAAATTTAGAAATGAAAAGTTTTGTATTAAGTGTATAATCTTAACTTAAATGCAGAGCGCTTTCGGCCTTAAGCCATCATCAGTGCTTCCTGAAAGTGAGGAAAAAACCTTTGGAGACATCTGAGTAAGTTTGAATGTAGTAAAAAATTTTAAAAAAGTATTCTATAATTTTATATTATATAATTAGGTTGAATGTATTGAAATTTTAATTTTTGACTAAAGCATGGTGTTCTTAGGGTTATGTACTCACTTTATCAGGAACCAGGAAGGAAATACTGCCGAACAAACTTCAGTGGACATTTTCTTTAAAACTATTACAAAGAACACTACATAAAACACATTAAAATACTTGTATATGGGACGAAACTTTAGGGATGAACCACTAAGAGGTCATTTTAATTTTTATTGTAACATTTTAGCCGAAGTATTTTGGCGGTATGGTTTCTGATTTCTATTGTAACAAGTGACAGCACTGACTTTGACATTATTGAGAGTGTCGAAATCGAAAGAGCGGGTTATTTAAATTTGAATTAAGGTTGAAAGTATTTTCGGTTTATAAATTTTGATTAAGGTTGGGTGAAAATTGATTTTAAAATTTGAGTTTAATTTAATTTTATTAGATTTAGTTTTTAGTTGAGGAGGCGTCTATGTAATGGAACGTAACTTCTATTCAGGCTTACTTGTGTGTTCAGACAAGAGCAGTTGTCCTGCAATTCTTTGTTAATTTCTATATCTTCCAGGAAATCAAGCCTATTGAAATTTTTGGAAGAGATGTTGTGGATAATTTTAGAGTTCGAAGTTGGGCTAAAGTTGTGATTCGATGCTTTAAGGTGTTCACCAAACGCAGATGAGGATCTAGAAAGATGTTCTTTTATTCGTGTTTTTAGGGGTCTACATGTGCGACCTATATAAGTGCTGTTACATGAGTTGCAATTGAGTTTATAAATACCACTCTTTGAAAGGTGACTGATTCTGTCTTTGGAATTGGTGATGTGAGATGACAGACTATTCTTAGTTTTAAAAGAAATACCCAGGTTATTGACAGATTGGCGTAGTACTTGTGTAACGCTGGAGTTGGTATCTTGATCAAGAAATGGTATGGCAATGTATCTATTATTGTTGGGTTGAATAAGAGGGTAAATTTCTTTTTTGATTCTCCTGTATTTTGTTTTTGAGATCATGGTGTCAATCATGTTGGGGTCATAGTCGTTGTTGTAAGCTATTTGTTTTAGTATGTTGACTTCGTCATGATAGTTCTTTTTTGATAGAGGGATATTAAGCAATCTGTTTATGTAACAATTAAAAGAAGCTAGTTTTTGTTGTTGAGGGTGATTTGATTTATATGGGATGACATGGTCAGTTTGGGTTGGTTTCCTGTATATTTGAAATTGTAAATTGTTAGTTATTTTTGATATGGAAATGTCTAAGAAGTTGATTTTATTATTGGTTTCTATTTCTAGGGTGAAAGATATGTTTGGGTGTATGGTATTAAGTTTATTAAGTAGTTCGTTGGCTCCATGAGTATCACAATTTAAAAAACACAAGCAATCGTCTACGTACCTGTACCATTTGATGATCTCTGGGTTATTTGCTGAGATAATATGATTATTTTCCAAAGCATCCATGAACACGTCAGCCAAAAATGGAGATAGGCAACTTCCCATGGCGAGTCCGTCTGGTTGTTGGTAGTATTTATCCTTGAAGCAAAAGTAGTTTTGGGATAGGCAAAAATTAAGTAATGATAGAACATCGACAACCAAGCTCTCATCTGGGTTTTTTGATCTAAGAAGGCTTCCAATTATATCAACTGTTTCAGACTTAGGGACAGTGGTCTCTAGTTTATTCGGCAGTATTTCTTTCCTGGTTCCTGACAAAGTGAGTACATAACCCTAAGAACACCATGCTTTAGTCAAAAATTAAAATTTCAATACATTCAACCTAATTATATAATATAAAATTATAGAATACTTTTTTAAAATTTTTTACTACATTCAAACTTACTCAGATGTCTCCAAAGGTTTTTTCCTCACTTTCAGGAAGCACTGATGATGGCTTAAGGCCGAAAGCGCTCTGCATTGAAGTTAAGATTATACACTTAATACAAAACTTTTCATTTCTAAATTTTTTTAAGTGTCTCACCCGATTGGCGATTTTCCTGCTGACTATCATAAAAAACAAATTAAGTACATATTTCTCAATGATTTTTAATAAGGAAGCCGAATTTAATGTCAAAAAATACATAGATTTACAAATTTGACAGATGAGACGCCATTTTGAATTTTCCTTGCCCCCCTAAATAACTACACGATTGAATTACATCTGGCGATCCGATTCTAAAACTATATAGTTGTTGACACTTATTTTCAGCCGTTTCGGAAATACGGGGGTTCCTAATTTGCCTCCATCGATTTTGTCTTTTGAGTGTCTCACCCCTTTAATAAATAGACCTTCTAAGGTGATCATCTTAATTTTTTTCAGAGTGGCATAATTTCCCATGAGCAAGCGATCTGCGCCATAGTCAAATCCGACAGATGTCAAAAAGTGACAGATACGACGCCATTTTAAATTTTTTTAAATGGCAACCCTCATAAATAACTAGACGATTGAATTGCATTTGGCGATCCGATTCTAAAACCATATAGTTGTTGATATTTATTTTCAACTGTTTCGGAAATACGGGGGATCCTAATTTGCCTCCATCGATTTGACATTATTTTTTGGTTGCATAAGTGAATATTGTGAGAGAAAGCCCCATTTAAGTATTTCTTGACCTATAATTTCCATTAATATAGGGTGACCCACCCTAATATACGATGCGGTCTTTACGGATAACATGAAAAAAAGATTATTGTAAATGCAGAGAACTTATGAGCACATTTTAAATCCATGTTGAAACATACAGGTTGTTACAAAAAACAGGATCCGCGATTAAGGGAATAAGAAATTTAATAATAGGATCGCAAAATGCAATTCGCTCGTGTGGTTACTTACAGCGGTTGTCATTTAAAATAATTCAAAATAGCGTCGTATCTGTTCAGCTTAGGAGGTATATTTATTAAAGGGGTGAGACCCTTAAAAGACAAAATCGATGAAGGCAAATTAGGAACCCCCGTATTTCCGAAACGGCTGAAAATAAGTATCAACAACTATATACTTTTAGAATCGGATCGCCAAATGCATTTCAATCGTGTGGTTATTTATGAGGGTTGCCATTTAAAAGAATTCAAAATGGCGTCGTATCTGTCACTTTTTGACATCTGTCGAACTTAACTATAGCGCAGATCGCTTGCTCACGGGAAATTATGTCACTGTGAAAAAAATTAAGGTGTTCAGCTTAGAAGGTCTATTTATTAAAGGGGTGAGACCCTTAAAAGACAAAATCGATGAAGGCAAATTAGGAACCCCCGTATTTCCGAAATGGCTGAAAATAAGTGTCAACAACTATATAGTTTTAGAATCGAAACGCCAAATGCAATTCAATCGTGTGGTTATTAATGGGGGTTACCATTTAAGAAAATTCAAAATGGCGCCTCATCTGTCAAATTTGTATATCTATGTATTTTTTCACATTAAATTCGGCTTCCTTATCGAAAATCATTGAGAAATATGTAATTTGTTTTTTATGATAGTCAGCAGGAAAATCGCCAATCGGGTGAGACACTTAAAAAAATGTCCCTGTATATGTTTTCAGGGCGAGTTCTTAATTTCGGGAGACGAGGCATAGAAATTAGCAAAGATAACTTTATTAATGCACGTTTTAAAATAGAGCAAATTTTTTTGGAAAACCATAGTAGATATTCGCAAAATCCCAAAAACGTCCCGAGGCATGGTCAATATCTACAAAATGTTCCATCATCTTGTAAAGCAACGGCTTGTGCCACTTCTTGTCTCATCTTTAATTTACGTAAATACACTTATCGTTTAGGGACAGTTTCAAAACACAAAAAAAAACAACAACTTACTTAACAAACGCTAGAAGTACAGCAATTAATAAATCTGTAATTCGTTGACAAAAATCTTCTTGACAAGCCATGGTGCCATAGAAACTGGATTCAGAAAGACAAAAGAAAGATTAAGCCAACTTTACAAATTAATTTTTTAATTTTTTGTTGCTAATAAAGCATTATTGCATTATTTCCTTTAAATCTGTCTTTTTCTTTAATAATCCAGCTATCGGTATAAATCAAAAAACAACTTATTGAGAAAAGATGGTACTTAAAAATGTCGTGTAAAGAAACATCAGTCAGTTCTTAAATTTTTCCACAGGATGTTCAGATATTAAGCGTAAAATTCAATTTTTTGTGCTGTCCTGAATGTCAACATATCCATTTACACTGTTCGTAAAAACTATACCAGAACATGATGAAGACGACATTATCTGCAACATCAAAAAATTATCAAATAAGTAAGAAAGCTTAAAAGTTATTAATATTTGTTAAAATAGTCAAGATAAATAATGAAAGGTCATACATTTCTTTAACTGTACTTTTCTCAAATTTGTAATTTTTGACTTAACAGCTTTTTGACCCCCATCAGCGAAGTAGTAAGTATATAGCAAATAGCCAAAAATATAATAATTATAGAATAACTAAAGAAGTAGCCTATGCTCTACAATAGTTAGGTGTATCAAACCAAGTTTAGGATTGTAAAGCTCCCATAGTTTAGTTATCCTTAATAACTTTAACAAACAATAATTTTAAATAAGGATAAACCCCTAAAAAGGTATCGTAATAAAATCTTGCGTTAGAAAAAGGTGGATTCATAAAATATAATCTAGAATAACCATTCACATAACAAAATTCCTCACAGAAAAAGATATAATTTCCATGGCACTAAAAAGCCATTTTGGCTTCATTCACTGTCCATATAAACTACCATGCGACAACTTAGTATCAAAAAGTAGTTAACAGTAAATGCGTTATAAAAGCTATATGATGTGCCATTACGAATCATTACAGCTTCTCGAAAGCACTCCAGTTATTAGTTAACAATCAATTGTTGCTACTGTACACTTTAAAATCTTTTGGCACGGCAATTTACTTCAACATTTGAAAAAAAAATTGGTTGGTATCTACTGTAATTCTAAATAAAATCGAGAAATAATATCACTTTTTTCGCAGGACAACAGTTCTGTGGTAGTATAATAAAAACACTAACATCAATAAATCATTATCTTTTTTTTATTTTTTTTTATGATAAGGCACAGCACTGCAGGATTAATCCTTTTTGGCGCTCTCCGCGCGGTAAGTGTGCGCAGGGAACGATTCACGTTAGTCTTAAATTTTTGGAGATTATACCCGTCGGTGAACACGGCCTCAAGGAGGTCGTTCCAGAGTGATGACGTTCTCCAGATGAAAGAATTTTTAAACAGTGTCGATCGAGGGACACTAAGCTGAACCACGTACGGGTGGGCTGCAGTGGCTCATCGTGTATTTCTACCACGTACCGCTCTGGGTGGAATTAAGCGAGCAACCTCAGTTGAGCACTTGCCATGAAAGTATTTGTAAAATAGACTCAAGTCGCAAACCTGCGTTCGATGCTCAAGGCTTTCAAGGTTGTTTGTTAGATCTAGTTCACCGATCAAGCGAATGGCTATTCTCTAAATGGAATCTAGTAATCTCAGGGTATGTTTGGGAGCAGAGCCCCAAATATGCGAACAGTACTCCACCGATGGTCGGATTTGGGCTTTATAGAGCATTAAGAGTTGTTGGGGTGTATAGAGGTTCCTACTTCGGAAAATTATTCGAAGCTTCTGCGAGGCTGCCTTAGCAATGGCCGCAATATTAGTATGCTAAGACATATGACTATCCAAATTGATGCCCAATAAATGATTTGATGAAGCCAAGGGAATCGAGTGTCCCGCCATGACTATATCCGGTTCTTCGACATTAACTTTTTTAGAAAAAAATTATTTATTTATGACTATCTACAGTGATAAGTTAACAACCGAAAAAGCATATCGCAACCTAAAATCTTCACTCAATCACGAAGCAATATTGGTGCGACGCCATAGTAAAAGCAAACAATGAAAAATTATTAAAGTACCTGGAAAGCTTCAACATTATCAGTGACTGCCAGTATGGATTCCGTAAGTCTAGATCAACAAGAGGCCTTCTCCGTTATGCTACTTACGTTTGGAATAACGTAATGGGAAATCATGGAGAGTCCCGGGCGGTAGCACTGGACATTTCCAAGGCCTCTGACCGAGTATAGTATGGGCGCTCCTAACTAAAGTGAGAGCATTCTAAATGGCTGCTGAATTTTGTTCATGGCTGTCAAGCTTTCTTAAATACCGTTTTCTGCGAGTGGTCATGAAAGGATTTCTTTTGGGCACATTTGGCATGAACACCGGAGTCCCTCAACGTTCTGTATTGTCGCCCCATTGACTCTTTACTTTACATTAACAAATTTTGGAAAAAAACTAAAAATCCTATACATGTATGTACAGCTTCACTAATGACAGCATACTTCTTTTATCTTTTATTTTTGATGCTCGACTGCCAATGCACATCCCGGTAGGCAGCAAGAGGTCTTACATCTAAACAAGGACCTGGATTGGGTAAGGTAATATTTAATGCTAAAAAAACTGAGGCGACAGCTTTTTCTAAAAAAGTTAATGTTGAAGAACCGGATATAGTCATGTCGGGACAGTCGATTCCCTTGGCTTCATCAATTCATTTATTGGGTGTCAATCTGGAGAGTCGTATGTCTTGTCATAGTCATGTTGCGGCCATTCTTAAGGCAGCTTCGCAGAAGCTTGGAATACTTTTTCGAAATAAGAATATTTATACACCTCACCAACTTTTGATGCTCTATAAAGCACAAATTCGACCATCGCTGGAGTACTGTTTGCATATTTGGGGCTCCTCTCCTAAACATACCTTGAGATTGCTAGATTCCATTCAAAGAATAGCCATTCGCTTGATTGATGACTATGATCTGACAAACAGCGCGTGCGGTGCATGGTAGAAATACACGACGAGCCACTGCAGCCCTTCCGTACGTGGTTCAGTTTATTATCTTTTGAATGACACTGTTTAAAACTTCTTTCATCTGGAGAACGTCATCACTCTGGAACGACCTCCCTGAGGCCGTGTTCCCCAACGAGTATAAACTCCGAAAATTCGAGACCAACGTGAATCATTCCCTGTGCACACGCACCGCTCGCAAAGCGCCATAAAGGATTAATCCTACAGTGCTGTGCCTTATCATAAAAGAAAAATATCCCATAATGAATGGTGATGTTCACCGTCAAGATTTATTTATTTAATGTAAATTATACCTATTTGACCTCTCGCTCATTTAGACCCTTGCCAAGGCAAAGTTCGTTAGTACTAATATGTATATTTTTTAAGCTGAACCACAAATTATTATTATTATTACTAAAAGTCAGTATAGGCGGCGGAGCCGTTTAAACTTAGTTTGTCACAGTGGTTTAGTTAGTTTTTTAGATCATCAAATTTTTTTTTAAAAAGGTTGATGGAAGACGCACTCACGCAGTCTCTTGGGAGAGAGTTCCATTGGCGATTGACTCGGTTGGATAGGAGATGTTGTCTACAGAGTTTCTTGAACGTTCTCGTGTAAGCTTATAGTTATGGCCTCGTAGTCTTAAATCTTGGTATAAGGTAAAGAAGTTTAAATTGACATTGTAGTGACCGTGCAGAATTTTGTAGGTCTCTATTAGGTCTCCTCTTATTCGTCTGTCATGAAAAGTTGTCAGGTAGAGTTTTTTTAGCCTTTCCTCATAGCTCAGACTACGTATTGAGGGTGCAAGCTTTGTGGTCCTTCTTTGCGTCTGTTCTAAGGCATGGATGTATTTTACAAAATAGGGGTTCCAGACTGGGGCTGCATATTCTAGGATTGCTCTAATGTATGTTTTGTAAATTTTTTCAAGTAGGGACGCAGATAGGTTTGTAAAGGCCCTTAATACCGTATAGGCAACTGCATTGGTCTTCCTGATGATGCTACCAATGTGAACTACCCATTTTTAATCATCACTGATGATGATTCCAAGATCTTTCTGGTGGGTAACATGTTTGATGCTCACGTTTTTGAGAGCATAACGTCTTTTTGGTTTATTGACATCGTGGCGTTTTTGTGATGTACTTTCAAGTGATAGTTAGGAAAAGAATGCACAAAATGCAGTTAGTAATGTGAACGTTAAGTATCGATTAGTGTCTGTGTCATGAATCCTTGTAATTATGCTTCCACAACCTGCATTAAGAAATAAAAACCCAAGTGTTTAAGTAAACAATTGTTTTAATCACAAGTAGCAGAAAATTAACGAATCAGTGAGCAACCCTATAGACCACGCTGTAAAAATTAATGTAGCCACTAGGGAATTAACCCAGTGGGTCATCAAATTGTAAAAATATAATATTTATGAATTATAATGTATTTGTGTGCTAAATGCAGTATGCCCAACAGATCCAAATGCAGTTATGAGCACAGAAGGCAATAGCACATGCAATAACGAGATTACTAAAAGCATTATTTTTAAATAGTTTTTTAGCATATTTTATTAAACGGGTCAATAAATGCAATATAACCCAATTGATCTGAAAACGTTGACAAAATGAGATATAAACCAATAATACCTGGAAATTTTGAAAACAAACGTTAACCACCATATTTTATATTCTTAGAAATGGTGTAATTTCTCCAAAGTCAGTTTGATGACATAAAAAAGCTTCGCCCGGACTTCAAAGGGACCGGCATGATAATCGAAGTTATCAAATCTATTTTAAAAAATTATTTAAGTTTTCATTATTAAAAGAGTTCTTTTATACCAGTGTTTAATTGATAGTCAGTAACTCTTTTTAAAAGCTAGTTTGCAAATGTACTTTGAACCAAGAAATTTTCAATGTCAAAGACAGAAGGAACAAGCCATTCATGCATATTTTAATAATTTTTTGAGTATTTCAGAAATATTATTTATACAAAAATAACATAAATCAACTAAAAAGGAATTTCACTGTTGTTAAACAAAAAAACTAAACAATTAACAAACCCTTAAATTCCTCCTATACTTTGTAGAACTGGCAACACTCTGGCGATAGGCCGTCGAGGCCGACTGGCAATTTAAAGTGCCAACTATTTTTTCCGATTGGGAAAGTTAATAGAGCAGCATATAAATACAAATATATATGCTGTAGACAAGAACAGCAAATAGTTCAAAGTTCTGCCAATTGGGTAATTCTTTTGAGCTTTAAAATCAGCTGATGTTTGAGGTATGCGATATTGGGAATCGGACAGCAGCGGGACTGGTTGAAACGATTTACTGTAATTTGCATATTTCATTTTCTGCTATAACTGTATTGTTTTAGACAAGTAAATTTTACTTAGGGTGTAGAGGTTGTGCTGTAGAGGTAGTACCTTTCATCAAGGGCGGTCTCACTCAGGGACAATGTCAGTGAGTGGTCGGCGATGACTGGTCCTCACAGGACGCCCAATCCTCACTTATAGCTCCACGTGCCACACCCCGGAAACTGCATCGACCTGCAGGCTAAACTAAGTTGAGGATAGCCAGATATGGCGAATACCGACAGTGTCTGACCCAGAGTGGGCGGCTGTCAACAGCGTCTGTACCCAGAATGGGCGGCTGAAACCTAACTCGCCAACCCGCCTGGCAAGGGTGGCGTTTAAATGCTAAATCCTTCCAAACGAATCATGTCGAGTTATACAACTTTATTACCCCAGGCAAGTAGAGCGGTTAGCTCAGAATCTTGCACTGATCTATCAGTCTGCCTCACGGATTCTGGGGGAGGCAAAGATAAGCGTGGAAAGATTTGGAAGAGGCCTACATCCAGGAGTGGATAAACATGGGCTGAGAAGAAGAAGAAGAAGAACAAACTTTACTTGGTACCTATATTTTATTATATTAGTACCTATATCTTTTTTGGCGAAAATTTAGAACAGAAGGTCAAGGTAAATTATCGCAGGAATATAATGGGTCGGTGCAAGGGTCGGCCATTGAAAGCGAGATAAGTCCGAAAATAAGAAACGAAGATTTATACTGAAAAACACGAAATTAAAATAAGTTCGTGTACAGAATTGTCCCTTATCCTTTCCGTCAGACCCAATCCTTGGACGCATCTCGCCTTTTACGGATCTTCAGCAAGGCTCCGGGTCTGACGAAAAGGTAAGGAACCTCAAAGTGCTTTAACACAAAAATGCAACTATACAGATGAGAGTTGCAGCACGTGGCTACATCTCGTAGCAACCACACGAATCAACCCAACCAGGACAGCGAGAATCCATGTAGGTTCAAACGCTGGCAAGGCGGCCCATCGCGGGCATGGTGCTGCAATTCTCATCTGTATAAAGATTTACACGTTCAATGTCAACGCATTGTTTTAAATATGTACGCGTGTTTAAAAAAGGAAAATCCGGGAAAAACTGAAAATGCGCTTTGTACAAGAATGTACTTGTAATGAATTAACACAATTTGGGTTTTATAAGAATTAATAACATAAATAATTTGGGGACTGTAACCGGTCATTCCATAAGGGGCAAACCAAAAAATCAAAAATTTAAAATGGCTGACAATCCTGTAAGGGATTTTATTCTGTGAACTATTTACAACTTTTAGGAAAATAATATAGTGTCAACTTTGAAACTGGTTCGTGATAGATTGCGAGGTTACCCTGATTATACGTAACAATCTTTAGAAACATGGCGTGGTGTTTTGCTAAAATGTGGCTTTTAAACAATAAATATAAAAAATTAGATAATCCAATTGTTTTAATGGAATCCCCGCGTATCATTGAACTACGACAGGACTATTTGCGCCAAATAAATTAGTACCTTGAATCCGATAAAAGTATAATTTATTTGGACCAAACTTACTTTCATACTCATGATGTTGCTAAGTATGGTTGGATAAACAGTACAAATTGTACTTTTGGTACAGTGTGTTCGAGAGGAAAACGCGTTATCATTCCGGAAGTAAAGATGGCTTTGTTCCTAATGTGCTGCTTTCATCAGCAAAGAATATCACTCAATAATCAATCTCCAACTTTTAGCGTAGTTGTCCCTGGAAATATTCGGCAGGTAATAACGAATTGAGTATGGAAAAATTGCGAAGCTCATGTTATAAAAACAGAATATGGATATTCTGTCTCAATTGCGTCAGTAGTAATCCAACCTGGAAACGATTCTACTTCTGTAGGTTCCGACTATTCCAGTCATTAGATTGTTTATGAAATTTAAACTAATTATGTTTCTTTAACACGTATCTTAAAAACTTGTTCTACTACAGAACGTTTACTGTGATTCTGCTGATGCGACCAATTTGTTGTTAAAATATAGACAGTGAATTCTAACTACTAAGTGTTTATTCCAACTAACATAGTACCTGCCCCTATCTATTCTTGGTAAGGAAAGTTCATAAGTCCTTGCGGCCCTGGCAGGACAAAGACAATTTTTAAATTATTTTTGGAAAAATGAGAATTTTTTTTTACCCGAAAGACTATTTTAAAAATATTAAATGCATGTGTTCTTTGCAGGCAAGGTCACGGGTGCAAACCTCTTATCGATATTAACTATATTTTTAAATTGTTTTTGGCAAAATTAGCATTTTTCCCTACAGAAAGGCCAATTTAAAAATATTCTCTGCAGGCGAAGTCACAGGTACAAACCTTCCATCGATATAAATTATAATGAAGAAGCTGTAATATAATATACTATTTAATCATATTAAAAATTTACAACAATCCGCAATTTAATTATTTAATAGAAGCGACGCCTATGGTCAGGAGTTTAATGCTTTTTTATGTCATCAAATAAAGCTTGGATCAACTATATAATATTGTGAAGCGATCTTTTTTGTTTATTTTGATATATCTAAATTATAATTTAAGCAAAATATTACAATTTGTATATAAAAATGTTATCTTTATTTTATCTAATGGAAATAAACATCTGTATAGAATTTAAAAAGCTTACCAGTAAAATGATTTTTTCTTTTTAATTTCTGTTATTGTTACACAAATTTCTATAATCGAAAAATATAAATGTTTTAATAAAAAAATGTTTAAGTTCTTAATTTCCTTCAGCTTATACATGATTTCACTCTTTTCACCCTTTGTTTTGCAATCTGCAAATGTTCCCACGCTTATTGCAAGGAAAGCTGTTATTATCAAAGGTTTTTCATTAGTAAAGCCGAATGTCAAAGCCATTGTTTTCTAACAACCAAGAGTGATTTTGTGAAGAAACAAAACATCAATTTTTCTTTTGAGTTTTGTGTGAAACTAAGGTGGATTTTTGTTGGCGATTAATTAATGACTGAAAGAATAATGGGCGACTTTATTTAACCGGTAAATAGACTTATTGGGTTATAAGTATCATATAAAATAAAAAAATCGGTGATGTCTTGCTTAAAACATAGGGTACAAATTTATACAGGGTGTTCCTTAATGACATGCTAATATTAAGGAGGTGATTCCTCGATAGATTTTAAGAAAAAAACTTTATACGAACGTAATAGTATGTCCTAAACGTCTCAACTTTTGAGATACAGGGTATTAAAGTTTTCAAAAAAATAATATATTTTTTAATAATAACTGTAATACTATTATAATATCTTTATGAAATTTGGTACACATCTTCTATGCATTAAGGAGCATTTTCTGATGTACAAACAATTTTTTATTATTTTTACCAGTGGCGTCTGTACGGGTTTTGCATTTAATAGTTTTGGAGAAAATAATGGTACGCCGCCACGGCTTTCTTCTTAAATAAAAATTAGTTTTAAAATCTTCATTCATTTCTGAGCAAATTTGATCTCTTGATTTTCTTCCGGCCGACGCATGGTTTTCGCTTAAAAAATATAAAAATCGTTTTTCTTCAGGGTCAAATCGCTGAAAATCTGAAGCGGTGACTGTTGTGCTGAAATTGTTTTTTTTTTCCTTTTTTAAGCTATTGAGTTTGTTCAATATTAATTATTAATTAATTCAGTAATAAGTAACTGATTTTACTTTAGGAAAAAAAAACTTTCAAGTGGCAATAATTACCACATTAGAATTTCAGCGTGGAATTCAGCTTGCAGAAAAAGAGTTTAATTTAATTTTTTGAAAATAAGTTTACATAAACGGCCTAAATTTATTAATTATTAATTATTGACAATAATAACAATGATTATAAAAATTGTTGGAAGTGGCCACCTTCACTTAATAGGCATGCTTCCGCCCGTCTACGCATGGATTTGCGCACTCGTTCAAATATTCCCGGCGTATTCCGTATTATAATATAACGTTTCACACGAGGCAACTATTCGCTCTCTTAAATCTTCTAAAGTATTAACGGGAATTTTATACACTAGAGTTCTAAGGTGCCCCCATAGAAAGTAATCCAAACTATTGAGATCGGGGGATCTTGCTGGCTATTTCTGAGGTCCTTCGCGACTTATCCAGCGATCAGGATAAACTAACGAGTGATTTTTAATTATTTTGCTCAAGGGAGGCCATGCATTTTAAAAGCATCATGGCCGTACTGCGTAGATAAGATGACATGATTGTTTTATGACATTTACGTCATATTTGAATTTGTGTATTTGTAAAGTTTAAAAATTGGAGAAATTTTGTAATTTTTGCAGTTATTTGAAGGTAGGTTACTATTGCTTTAACTAATATTTCTTCGGGGAGTCGTCTTTTGACTATTATAAAGTGCTATTTGCAGGATATGATTTTATTTTTTATTTTTCAGCGTATCAAGTTTTGGTGAAGCTTTGTTGCCGGATTGAAAGTTCTACAGTAAAAATGTTTAGTGAAGCACAAAAAATTTTTATTGTTGAAAGTTTTTTTAGAAATGGAAACAAAATAGGCGTGTGTGAAATTACTCTATGCATGACTGCTTTGATCAATTTCGAACCGAGTTTCCTGATGTTGCGGTGACCTTTCATAATTTTCGTACTGGGTCACAATACCTAATTGATAAATTTCGTCAGACTGGTTCTGTTCAACATAAAAAAGGGGCTGGAAGACCAACGAAACGATCGAATGAGGTTATTGAAGAAGCTCGACAAATTATGGAAAATAATCCTTCAACTTCTATTAGGCATTTATCTCAACAAATTCAGCAAACGGATTTATGCTACCAGTACATGTCAAACACTTTTGAAAAAGGATCTGCATCTATACCCTTATCGTGTTACGGCTATTCATGAACTCCTTCCCAATGACGTTCCCCAAAGACTTAATTTTTGTGAATGGTTTTTAAACAATTTTCAAGAAGAAAATAGTGGTGCTTTTGAAAAAACATTTTTTACCGATGAGGCTTATTTTTATTTATCAGGCTATGTTAATTCACAAAATATGCGAATGTGGAATACGCAAAATCCGCATGTTTTTGTAGAAAGACCTCTTCATCCTCATAAAGTTGGTGTGTGGGCAGCAATTAGTTCTAGAAGAATAGTAGGCCCAATTTACTTTGATGGCACAATTACAGCTGAGAGATATCGGATCGAAATTCTGACAACATTTATTAATGAGCTTTACGATGATGAATTGCGGGAAGGTTACTTCCAACAAGATGGCGCTACACCTCATGTAACCAGAGAAAATTTAAATTTTTTAAGTGAATTTTTTGAATACAGAGTTATAAGCCGAAATACGCAACAAATATGGCCACCTCGTTCCTGCGATTTCTTCTTGTGGCCTTTTATAAAAAACTCCATTTATCGAACACCAATTGAGGATATAAATGATCTTAAACGAAGGATTTCAGAAAAAATTGCCGAAATTAATAATTCTCCAAACGTATTGGTTAATGTGTCTCTGAGGGTAAAAAGAAACATCAGAAGGTGTCTAGAAGTAGGAGGCGGCCATATAAAGTAGGCTTTCAAAGTAAGATAGCTCAGGATTTTATATTACATACCGTCAAAAAACATTATTTTAGGTTTTCAACGTGACAACGCTGCTTTCTTGCAAATTCGCCCTATGATTTAATCTACGCGCTACTGCTACACTATGTATACTGGGTCACAGCCGCCCTTGAGCAAAATAATTAATAATCACTCGTTATATCTAAATGATTTCGGACAAATACACTGAAATGAGCAGGAGCCCCATCGTGCATGTACCACATTCGATTTCTTAACGCAATCGACACGTCTTCAAGCAACTCAGGTAGTTCTTCTTCAAGAAAATACAAATAAGACGTCAAGGCGTCCTGGTAGAAAAAATGGGCCTATTAGATGATTACCAATCATTCCTACCCACACATTAACCGAAAATTGATGATGAAAATGGGTTTCGGTTATGGCATGGGGGTTTTCTTCCGCCCATACATGATTGTTATGGAAATTTTAAATAGCATTCCGAGAAAAAGTTGCTTCGTCTGTGAACAAAATTTGTGACTCAAACTGCGGATTTAGCCTAATACTCTGAAGATACCACTGACAGAAGGTCACACGCTGTGGAAAATCCCTAGGGAGTAACGCCTGCACTCTTAGAATATGGTATGGATATAACAGAAAATCAACCAATATACGCCAAACAATTTGGTGAGAAATATTTAGAGCTCTAGCGATCTTCCTCGTACTTGTCTCAGGATGTTCGTCGATTTCTTGCAGCACCGCTTTCTTAATTTCGGGTGTTCTGATAGTTCGAGGTCAACCTTCCGAAGTGCCTTTATTGAAACTACCAGTTTCGCTAAGTCGGCGATGAATATTCGAAAATAATCGGCTATCTGGCAAGGCACGATTAGGATGTATTTCCTGATAAATGCGCCTAGCTTCTGATGGATTACTATCTGCGAGGCCGTATGCGTAATACATTGCCGCCATTTCCACATTCGTATAATTTATCATATTTACTGATAACCGAAAAAATAGCGAAAAAATAAAATAACTTTGATGACACACTAAAAATCATAGAAATGACGCGCTTAAATGGTTTTGAACACCAACAACTTACTTTAAGTTAACAGCTATGTGACTATGCGTGACATCGACGTTTGCAAAAACAAAATTTATTCCAGGATAACTACATTTTAATTGTCTAAATAGCCCCCTATCACAATGTCTGTGTTCAATTAAATTTATTTTTTAAGCGACAACCATGCGTCGGACGAAAGAAAATCAAGATATCAAATTTGCTCAGAAATGAATGAAAATTTCAAACATAATTATTATTTAAGAAGAAAGCAGTGGCGTACCATTATTTTCTCCAAAACTATTAAATTCAAAACCTGTACAGACGCCACTGGTAAAAATAATAAAATTGTTTGTACATCAAAAAATGCTCCTTAATGCATAGAAGATGTGTACCAAATTTCAAAAAGATATTATAATACTATCACAGTTATTATTAAAAAATAGATTATTTCTTTGAAAACTTTAACACCATTTATCTCAAAAGTTAAGACGTTTAGAACATACTATGAAGTTTTTTTCTTATAATGTATCGAGAAATCACCTCCTTAAATATTAGCATGTCATTAAGGAACACCCTGTATAGGTACATTTAATATGTTATAAATTTACGTTTTTTTTTTTATTTTTTACTAGATGACTTTATAAAACATATAAGAATAAACAAAAATGCCTTCATTGGGTTGATATTTCCGAGATCTTAGCATTATTAGGGAAAAACGGGGAAAATATCTTTATAACGTTTTTGGAAAATATATAAAGAAATTTGATTTATATCCAAGATTGTTCAGCTTGAGAAAATCTGGAAATAGTGAATAAGAGGTAAATGGTAAACATTTTAATGTTACAAGCAACTTTAGGGCTATCTATAAATAAGTCTGTTACTGGAAAATTCCAAAAATATTTAATTTTAAATTAAATATTTTTGACATTATTTGGCTTTAAATTTTACTCTTTTTTCTGTGACGGTGGATTTCCGCTTTTTGTTTTTAGTAAAATTAATTAGGAATTATTACAACATATTTACAATTTTTAGGAAAAATTGTAAGTTACATTCTAGGTGTGATAAAACTTCAGTAAAACCTGGACTTGCAGTAGATTTAATCTGAGATAATTTGTTTTAAAATCCAGCAGGTTCCACAATATTTCTTGCTAAGGAACAAATGTGCTTAATCAAGAGAATTAAAGTTGTAATAATTTATTAACTCATTTAAAAATTATTGTGCCTTAAGTTTTACATTTTTAAGCCAGACAAATTCAAGAATTTGGTAAAAATAAATTAAAAAATATATCACTCACAAATTCAAAACATTAAGAACATTAACAGGTTAAAAGTAATTTTATTGGTATCTGGATAGTCAAATTTAATAAAACTAATGATATAATAGGGCAAAGACATAATCTATTCGTATACTTAATTCAATTTTGTTTTATTATTATGAAGGCAGTGTGTACCAAAAATAAATTTTGCTTATGGCATAAAAAATACCAGCTTTAAGGTTGAGTTTCAAAATAATTGCCCATTCGACCGTAAGGATTAACTCAGGTTTACACTAATAAGAAAAAAAGTTATAACCACTAAAAATAAAAAGCTCCAAATACTACATAGTACAGTAACCCTTAAAACCCTCATAACAAAATAATGTTTTTATTTTTAGCACAAAATGGATTAAAACCGATAATTCCTTATACAACCCAAATATTCCTGTTAATTAAGGTAACTTCATTTTTGTTGGTACATGGCTAAAGTTGCATTATATTGAAAGCCACAAAAAAACTGTGCGCTATTTTAAAATTAGCGATATCATGACACAATTAACTGTAGAATTTAAAATTAGTTTTGGTATAAGGATAACAAATTTGACAAAAGTAATATACTAATGTGAATTTTTACGCTTTTCAGAATGATATAAACTGATTGCAAAGTTACTTAAACTTTACAATTTACTAACATAATATGTGGGTTAATGTTTCGCAAATTACATAATTATTATTATATTAAAAATTATATTAAATCAAAAAATTTTTTTTGTCTAAAATGAAAGTGTACTTATTTATTATTTAATTCTTTCAAGTATTTTAGAGAGAGTCGGTACAGTACTAATGGGTCGAAGTTGCCCGAAATCTTCTGGGTTGGGAACCTTGGCCAGTAGAAGTATATTAGCTTGTTTCCAAGCAATTGGCAGCGCTATTTGCATTTTTCAAATAATCAGGACGCAATGCCTAATAATCATTTAGGTACAACTGAGACATTATTAGTTCCGCTTAAAGAAAAATTCCAGACACAATAATTCTATCCATTTCAGAATATCGTTATAGACGAAAGTATGATTATTTTTAAAGGGCGACTCAAATAATATATTAAAACCAAGAAACATCGATTTGGTGTTAAACTGTACGATTTATGTGACTGTGAAACGGGTATTGTTTTAAACTTTATTAACAAGCTAGCGTGATATATGAAAATTTTGCTGGTTAAACCAGAGAATTAACGCAATCGGAGGAAAGGAGAGGCATGATCGTGCGACCTATTGGTGTTTATGCTTCTTAGATAGTACAGTCCAACTGGATTGCTCTTTGCTCTATGAAAGTCTCGATAAATATGACAAATTTTATCTCTAGCCACGGCGCATCGAATGGGGGGCACATATTTGCTATTCTAATATTTCACGCTAGCTTGGACAACTAAGGAAACCAATAAACAAGCAAACGATCGTGGACTGGGTTCTCCGGAAAAGTTGGTGCTAAACTTCTAAAATCATATTTAAACAAAGGTCATTCACTGTGGAACGGTTCGGCAGAATAGGAAACAGGTGCTTGCGTTGGACAAAAAATTACAGATAAGCGAATATGACTGGAAAAGCAGTAAACATATTTTAGTACTAAAATGGATAGATTGTCATGACGTTGTTATATTATCTACTATCCATGAAAATAAATGGTTACTCTTCCTAAAAAGAATGGGGTTACCAATGAAAATATACAAAAGCCATTATGTGTCGTTGAGTATATAATAGACAAATGGGAGCCGTCGATCGATCCAACATTATGATTGTACGCGCAAGTGCCTCAAGTGGCACAAAAAATTATTTTTTCGTACTTTGGATATTTGCTTTCTTAATACTCATGTCACTTATTTGACACAACACTACAACACACACAGAAGGTGCTATTTGCAAAATTTCAATTGGTAGTTGTTCAATAGTTGCTAGAAATGTTTCAATCAACAACACTAGCACCAGTTCACTGTGATCTTGGTAATAAAACACAGAAAGACACTTTCCCGGTTTAATCTCAAGAGAGGAAGGCTGCACGATTGCTTCTGAAAGATGCTGGGGTTTCTCGCACACAAATCGCAAAACAAACGAAGGGAAACCAGATACATGTGCAAGGAATGTAATATTGGATTATGTGTGCTTCTATATTTTAAAATATACCACAAGGTGGCGGCAGTTTAAAACTTTATTTAATATTAGGTTTGTATTTCAAATAAAATTACAATTTTTTAAGCCGTTTTTTAATTTGATGGATTTTGCGGAAAATTGCGGTCGGTAGGGAAAGTGTTATCAAAGTAGTTGCGGTACTGATAGGGTTAATTTATTTTGGTAGTTTAAGAGTAAAAAATTAAAAAATAAAGTTGTGCAGCCGTGGTAAGGAAAACTAAAAAAAAAGCATTTAATAAAATTCATCTGTTCAATTTCATTTATTCATCGTTCAAAATAGTGATTCAAAATGACACATTTAAAAATAATTTTTCTGAAGTTTTTCAAATAGAACTCTGTTAATCTTTATGATGTAGGATTTTAAAGCAAATAATTTTTGAAATTGCAGTTTATTTAAAATTCTAAACCGTTTTTAAAATATTTATCAGAAACCAGAAACGAAATGTCGCTATCCACAATAAAGTTTTATAAGCAAAATGGCCAGATGAAACACGCATGCTTTTCAATTAAAACCATTTTAGCATTGCTTTTTAAACGTATACAATTATTGTCGTATCTATTGTTGTTCAACGTTACATATTTATTTTGATTAAGAAATTTATTTTATTTTTTTTTAAATTGCAAAATCAATCCTAAATTAAATCATATTTAATATAAACTATTTTGCAGAGTTTCTATCCTTGTTTTTTTCTTACTAAAACCGGGAATTTTAGGTTTATTTTATAACCGTACAGCGTCAGCTCACGCGACGTATGCGCGCTTGGACGCGAGAGACGAAGGTACCAAGAACTGAGATTCGGGTCGAAAAACAGCCGTACGGCTAAAATTTTGAACAGCGGAAAAGCTACCTTTATAAATCCATTTTTCGTGTGTTATTGTAAATGAACTACTGTGAATTATTAGTGTGTGATTACCAAAGGTACATATCATCGTTGAGAGCCCTCAGAACTGCAAACAACCAAGTAACCAACCGGTGAGTGATAGTTTGTAATGGCGTTGTGCGTTTTCGCGAAATCATTTTAAATATATAAAATTTATGCATTTCCCTATTTCCTATTAAAATCTACAGTCCACGAATTATTAATTAAAAAATACCCAATGTCGCAGACAATTGTATTTTCTAAATTACCTTATGTTGGGACAACGTGTATCAACACGTCAAAGAGAATAGGTTGGTAATTGCTGTGTGTGTGCGATTTCAATCTCTGTTATTTTTGTTTGTAAATTACATAAGGGTTATACTTTGTGCAAGCAGTTATTTGCATTCAGTCACGTACTTAGTCAAAAGCGCGTCACGACGGTACTTGTAAAACGTCAATATTGAGACGGTAGCTCCCTATTGGGCAAAAGATAGGTTGGGTCGTATCGCGCGCCGGTAGTTAGAGAGACAAGAGGCACAACGCAAGGGTGAAGAGAGAGAGAGAGAGAGATTCCAAGATGGCTCAGTGGAGCAAGTGCTGTTACGTACGCTCCACGATTTTAAGGCCTTTTTGGGCAAATAATGTTTTTTTTTTAAGTAAAGCTAAGCAGCTGGCGATTCCTCGTTATCTGACTTATGAAATTGAACTTCCTACGATATCGGAGCTTTTTTCTGTGATGTACATTCAAGTGATAGTTAGGGAAAAAATGTAAAATAGCAGTTAGTAATGTGACGTTAAATATTGACCTCGGTATTGACCAGTGTCTTTGTGGTGAATCTTTGTAATATGCTACCATAACCTGCATCATGGAATAAAAACATAAGTGTTTAAGTAAACAATTGTTTTAATCAAAGGTAGCAAAAAATTAATGAACCAGTAAGCAACTCTATAGGCCACGCAGCAAAAATTAATGTAACCACTGGGGAACTAACCCAGTGCGGCATCACCTTAAAATACTAATTTGTTTGTAATAAATATGAAAGGAATCGATTTGTATAAGCACTAAAAAAAAAGTTATTTCAAAATATAATTTGTTATTTCGAGCTTGTTACAGGTCCTATTATTTAAAAACTAACCTAAACTAACCTATACCATGTATAACTTCGGGTAAATAAATATATTTATGAGAGCATAAAAATATCTTGTAAATGATTCGTTATAACATAAAGTATTTGCAGCCCGTAATTGTTGAACTAGAAATCGTAATAATTGAGATACAATCAAAACAATATATAAATCATATTTACCCAGCCGATATTTTGACATGCCCATTAAAAATATATGTTTTTAATGGCATCAGCACTAGGCGAGAATATTGAAAACGCACAGTAATCAAAATATAAAGATCTCACTTATTTTGGCAGAATGTTTCATTATAAATACAGTTCTAATTGGTCTATTTATACATGGTCTATGTGATCTACAATATTTCAAGTAGCAGGTCTTTGTACAAATAATTCTTCACGTTAGTCTAAAAATGTCTAATTTGGTGTGTTTTTTTTTAATATCTTAAAAATAGAATTTTTTTATCAAACACTTAAATCACAAGAAATGTTTTAATGTAAACTCTCTCCTAGCATAATTTTTTTAATAATACAACAAGAATTAGAAAGATTTTACATAAATCATAGTGTTAATCGGAGCCTAAGGAAAACAGGTAAAAAATTATTAGAAAATAATTATTATTACTTTTTGAAGTTCCTTATTCAGGGTCATTTTTGCCGCAACGTGGCGGTAAGGGACCTCCCAGGAGAACATGAGACCCTCACGAAGAGGAACAAATTTGGCAAGAAATTGCTGACAATCCTTTAAACAACATGAGAAAGATCGCGACATAAAACAATGTTACAAAATGGGTTGCACTTCAAGCTTTATTAAAACGGTTACTTTACCCGTACCATGTTTAAGAAGTACACACTTTGTCTCCGGATGATTATCCAGCAAGACTTCAATACTTCAAGTCCAACTGGTATATAACAGCAACATAACGTAAATATAAATTTTTATAACCCTATTTTGTTTACCGATGAAGCCGGTTTTATAAGAAATGGCATAATAAACCCACACAATTTACATTTTTGGGCTGATGAAAATCCACACATAATTTAAAACAAACACCAACAAAGGTTTAAGGTAAAGGTGTGGGCTGGCATTATCGGAAATAACCTTAAATGTCCATTTGTTTTGGAAGAAAGACTTAATGGTGAGATTTATTTATAATATATAATTCTTCATAGGCTTGGCGTTGAGGGGTCTGCGATGGGGTATAGAGAGCGCTTGGATATGGTTGATCTGGACAGTTTAGAGGTACGCACGGTGAAGCTAACGTTGTTGTTCGGCTATAAGATCCTCAATAATTCTATTCATTGCTCTGATTTACTGGCACTAATAAATTTCCGGATTCCTTTTCGTCCAACAAGACAGTTAGATTTCTTCCACTTGAATCAAAGCCGAACTGACGTGGGAAAGAACAGCAGTATCAACCGTATCATGCACTATTTTAATTCATTTTTACCAGCCGAGTTCAGTCTTGAATGCTCGCTCTATTCCTTTAAAAATAGGATAAGGTTGCTCATGGATAGCTTTGTGGGAGGACCTCCTGGATTGTCCCAGTAGTGCTGGATTTGTGAATTGTCTCTGGGGGCTTGGCGCTGTTTATTGATTGTGTTATATTCTTGCGATTGATTGTTTATTTTATGTATGACATCTGAAAAGTTAAGTTAAGTTAAGTTATGTGTTTTTATCTTTTTATTTTTTTAGTGTATTTTTAATTGTATCTATTACTACTTTCCATTTTTATTTTGTACCTGCTTATAGGGTTGTTAGATAAAGTTTTTTTTATTTTACTAGTTGGGTATTTGATGCCTGTAATGTATATGTCTGTAAATAAATAAGTAAATAAAAATATAAAATAATTTTTGCAGCAAAATTTGAATAATTTATTGGAAGACGTGCCTCTTGATAGAAATATGCAAATGTAGTACATGCATGATGGAGCTCCACATCATTATAACAGTATAGTAAGTCAACACTTAACAAGCGTTTTTGGCAACCCAGGTCTCCAGACCTAAATCCCTTAGACTTTGACTTCTGGGGACATCTAAAAGAACTAGCTTATACAACACCAGTAAATACTAGAGAAAAACTACTAGCGAGGATAACACAGCATTCTAACGAAGTCCGTAATAATGCCGGAATATTATTTACAGTACAGAGGGAAAATATTCCAAGACTAAGAAAATGTATTGAAGTACGTGGAACCTAAACTGAACATTTGCCAAAATAGCATTTAAGGGTTTGCATTTTTTTGTATTTTAATAACGTAAATTAATTAAGCTTCGATTAACCCTATGAAAGGTTTTGGTCTTAACAATGTTAGAGCTGGAAATCTCTGAGCATAAAGTCTTCTTGCCTTCAAAGAGTTAAAAAGCGCTTCTCAAAAATTAAATTCACATAAGCATACCCCCATTTTTGTTTTACCTGTTCATGTTTAGCACTTTTTAGCATTTCGCATTTAAACCGATTTATCTCAAAAACCGCCAGTTTTATCGAAATAAATTAAGTGTACCTTTAGTGAAGATTAATGATCAGAGTATTTAGAAAATCGGTTATCAGCTCTGTCAAATGATACCGGTCAAAATTTTTGACCAACGAGTATGGTGGCAAGTCTGTTCCTGACTTTCCCGACGATGTGAAACATCTACTGTAGTATGATTTAATGACTCTCTATGGCCTCTATAAAATATTAAAATTACATTAAACTATACCAGTTGGTTCAATAGTTAGAGCCAAAAAAGTAAATCGCTGGGGCTCTGTATCTACATCAAGCGGCACTATAGAATTTTTTTTTTATGACAGATTAGGATTATTTTGACCTCCTCTATATGCTCCCCAGAAATTAGGAGGTACTTACCGTGTATACCCAAAACTATAATTATACACTATAAATTATTGGTATTAAAACATCAATCAAATGAAAGTTAATAGACTATTACTTATACCCTTTTCGTCCATAAACCACAGCATTACCTAAACAAATTCAACTAGGTAATAGTTAAAACTGATGCTTTTTCATGCAAGAAACTTGCTTAGTTACGCAACCGAATAATATATCTAGAAATTATCACAATTTCGCCACAATAGCGTTTAAATCATTGGGGAAACTTGTAGAAAATAAATGTACTTTTCTACAATATCCACTTAAAATAAAATTTTGAATCAATTACGAAATAGAAGCCTAAAAAATAAAATGACCCTTTACACCGAGATATTTATCTAAAAAAAAAATAACACTGTTTCGTTCTGCAAATTGGTTTTAAAAATAAATCACATGTGTCTGCAGCCATATTTTGGCATGCCAATTAAAAATATATGTTTGAAAACGCATGGCATCGCCACTTAGGTGGAAACATTAAAAACAACTGCGTATTTGAATTTACGAATAAATATACAGTTTAATTTAGGGAGATATTATGCAGGCTATTTTATTGCCACCGTAAAAATAAACATAATTAGTTATATCAAAAAATAAGCTGTTTTATGTAATATTATTTTTGAAACATATTCGACCTTGAACTGTAACAGAAGAAATAGTTAATTCTGGTCTCTTTAGAGTAATTTCCTAAAGTAGCTCAAATATTCTTCTAACCACCCCGACAGCTGATCAGTCATATTATACATTTTTATTTTTTTACAATGTCCAATCATCTTCCTGTAAGAGAATTTGTTTATAGAGTAACAACTCGCAAAAGGTCAGGTCCGTAGTATTTAGAGACGAACTATTTTACTTCTGGGTAAACCATAGTTTAAAGAATATAATATAAGTTGCGTCACTCTCCGTCGGGCGTTTGATGTATTCATGTACCCAGTCCTAATCCAAGCGCATTACCGGGGACTTAAAAACGTAATTTAGTCTAGCTTGATTAATATTTGTATACCTGGGGTTTTTCAAAAGTGTGATATAAGATTATTTCAGAAATAGAAAATATTATTTTATTTCTGACCGGTATATTATTAGCTTATAACGTCTTAGTTACGCGGGAATTATAAGGGTCATAACTCCCTTGGGATATTAAAAAAAATTTGACATAAAATCAAACGATTGACATCTCATATCAATTTGATTGTCATCTATTGAAACATTTATTCCACTTTAAAAATGAACAAAATGTTACTAAAATCGGTCAGAAATAAAATTATCTATGTATCACTGGAATTATAAGGGTCTCAATTACCTCGGGCTATTGCTGTCCCTCGGGCCAAAGGCCCTCGGGACGTAAACTTTGCCCTCGGTAATTAAGACCATTATAATTCCCTAGATACATAAATAACTATAATTCGTATATAGTTTTAGTATATTAACAATATAATATATTGAAATAATAGTCTTATGGCACATTTGAAATTTGATAACTAGGAATAAATTTAGGTTAGTTTTAGTTTATATAAGAAGCGCATTGCATGTTTAATTAGTTTTAATATTAAAAATATATTTCACAGATACAAAATGACATACATACAAACTTACAAATTTTTTTTGAAATACTTACTTTAATATTACCTTTATTTAATTTTATTGTTTTAGCCTCGATGTAAAATAGATACGGACGCTAGTATATAAATTTAAAAAATAATCTAAGGGAAATCGTGTACAAGGCTGAATATAATAATTATTAATTAAAAATTAACATTATATAACAAGTTTTGTAAATTATCTTCTTAGCACATTTTTTTTTTTGAAATTATTTATTTATTTATTCATTATTACATATTATCATTATACAATAATAATCTCTAAACAGTGCATTAAGCACTGGTAACGAGAACAATAATTTTACAATATAACGCTTAAGTTCTATACAGCTATTACTTATTTCCTATGTGTGACTTTAGCAAGCTTACAAATTTTGGAAAGGTGTTACAGTTTTTCAGAACCTCCGGTAATTTATTATATGTTCCCCATGCCTGTGATAGGGGATTGTTAAGCCCTCTATTGTTATGTACATTATATTGGTAAATATTATCACATTGTCTTGTATTGTAACTATGAATACTATCTATAAATGTAATTTGTGTATTGCACTTTTGCTTTTTATTTATAACCTTATAGATATGTTTGCATTGCTCTAATTCTAAAAGTTTAAGTATGTAAAAACGTTCACCATTTTATAAAGATCGCTTGTATGTACTAGCCTATCAATACTAAATAATATTTTTATTATTTTATTTTGTATAGTTTGTGCCCTGTTAAAATTGACCATTCCGCATGTTCCCCATACTGGGAGAAGATACCTCAAGTGCGATGCAAAATATGCGTTCTATCTATCTATTCTAGTTTTATTTGTAAAGTAGTTTCTACATTTATACAGCGCGCCAATCATTGAAGTCATTTTCTTAATTATGTATGTAATGTGTTCACTCCAATTTAAATTTACATCAATTATTAGATCTAGATACTTAATACTATCAACTGATTTTAATTCTACGCCTTTTATTTTTTTTTTGGTATTGGTATAATTTTATTTTTTTGTTTAAAGATCATAAATTTAGTTTTTCCTATATTAATTTTTAGTCTATTACATAGCAGCCACCTATAATATACATTCAGAACATTATTTATCACAGTCTGTAAATCTCCCGAATTTTCACCAGTATACAGTAGTACGGTGTCATCCGCAAAAGTAAAGTACCGAGCAGCCAAATCGGCACGCTTTAAGCTTAGTACATATAATGAATACAGAAGAGGCCCAAGAACAAACCCCTGAGGTACTCCACATAAGTTGCCCAATTTGGTGCTCTTGTTACTGCCTGTTTTAACATACTGTTGCCTACCAACTAAGTAAGATTTTATTACATCAAATGTTTTGCCTCTAAATCCCATATAATTAAGTTTTTTTTAACAAAATATCAAGGCTAATCACATCAAATGCTTTGCTTAGGTTTACAAAAACAGCCGCCACAATTTTTCCGTTGTCTAATGCTGTAGAAATGTTATTAGTGAGGTCCATAGTGGCACTCAACGTTTTACTGCCCTTTATAAACTCATATTGAAACAAATTGCCAACGGATTCGCCACAAGCTAAATTATTACATTTCTTTAGAAAACTACTTTCTAATTATATGCTCAACAATCCTCCTGGAATGCATTGAAAGACATTAAAAATGTCTTCCATGATGACCTCTGTTTCCAGCCTTCTTTTACATTTGTGAGTAGATATTGTTGTTTGCAGTGTCTCTTTCAATACAACTTTCCTGGGCGTTCGTTTTGAAAGGTTTACTGACGTTTGAACACCTGCATCTAAAAATTGATTAGTCATTTATTTATTTGCCTATATGTGTACGTGTCTAGAAATTGTCAAACATTGGAGAATACGGACTGTTTTTGCTTACCTTTATAAAGCACCGGATTGAAATCTTTAAATTCGACGCAGTCTGTTTAAGCACAAGCCTAGTCCGTTTGTATGTTAGAGGCCTCATTCAACGCCAGGTTGCCCAAAATTTAAAAAAACGAACGAACTGCTTTGCATGCAATAGTTTTAGACCTATAAGTATAATACTATATATACAGGGTGTCTCAAAAGAATGGAATATTGCAAATATCTCCTTAATCAATGCATTGTCATAAAAACGCTCGCACACGTCGATTTTATTTTTATTTTTTACGCATTTCAAAAATATTTGTTTCTATACAGGTTGTCCCACAAAAGCTGGGGATACGACTACTTCGTTTTTTCAAATGAAATACCACAATTTTTTTAACATTTTTGTGTTACGGAAAATTCTACACATATTTCATGTAACATAGTATGATGGCAAATATAATAGAAGGTGTGAAAAATTACTTTAAACAAAATTGAAGATACGTGTTTTTAGTCTAATTCCTCGGTAAAAGTTGCACCTGTTCAAGTACCAGTAAACCAAGATGAGTTTTAATTATTTGTATTTTGGGTCTCACGCTTGTCAATCAATTGACATAAGTTTGAATTGTAATATGTATTTACAAAAAGTAGTGACATTACTGCACATTATGGGTTATTTAACCAATGAACCGCGAACCGAAATATTAATATTGAGGGGCAGCGGCGACCGAAAACGAAGTCAACAAGAAGTTTGTGATTTGTTTATTGAAAAATATCCGAACCGGCAGATTACTCAGTCGACGGTAAGCAAAATTGTACAAAAATTTTCAACATATGGAAATGTTAAGAATCTACCAAAATCCGGGCGAATAAATTCCTTAACTGATGATAAAAAAATAGATTTGTCTTTATCTATCTATGAAAATCCTCACTTCTCACTTAATTTATTATCAAGAAACAATGAATCGCATAGAAGTTCAATCCACAGATTTTTTAAAAGAGAAAAATTTAACCCGTATACGTGCAAAAGCTTTTCGATAATGATCCAGTGCGGCGCCTGAATTTTTGTGAGCAAATGATGGAATTGTGTGATCAAAATCCAAATCTCTTACGAGACATCCTATTTACCGATGAAGCAACTTTTTGTCTCAATGGAAACGTTAATATGCAAAATTGTCGTTATTGGGCTCCAACTAATCCACATTGGATCTTGGAACAACACGCAATATCGGCAGAAAGTAAATGTTTGGACGGGGGTAATTAACAACAGGATGTTGTGACCTTATTTTTTTCAACAAACACTAACGGCCGAGAGATATTTGGATTTTCTAACATTTGAATTATTTCCTTCTCTGGCAGTTATTTTCCTAAATGATTACGATCCAGATACTCCGGGACAACAGATATGGCTACAGCAAGACGGTACCCCGCCTCATTATGGGCATGCAGTTCGGGAATATCTGAACACAATTTTTCCAAACAGGTGGATTGGAAGGAGCGGTGGAGTGGCGGCCTAGGTCACACAACCTTACCCCACTTGACTATTCTGCTTGGGGATACTTAAAAGAAAGGGTATAGCAACACCAACCGCAGAATATCGACGATCTGATAGAGCGAATTTGCCAGGTAACGAGGAACATATCGCCAGAAACCGTACAACATACCGTACAACATTTCTATGAGAGATTAGGATATTGCCAAGTAGTCAACGGGGGCCATTTCGAACATCTGCTAAAGCCGAATGCTTTGTTTCACTAGTTTAAATATAATTTTAAAACTTATTTTTGAATCTTGTTTCAAGTAATTTTTCACCCCTTGTATTATATTTTGCTATCATACTATGTTCCATGAAATATATGTAGAATTTTCCGTAAAACACAAAAATGTTAAACAAATTGTAGTGTTTCATTTGAAAAAACGAAGTAGTCGTATCCCCAGCTTTTTTGGGACAACCTGTATTGAAACAAATATTTTTGGAATATGTACAAAATAAAAATAAAATCGACGTGTCCGAGCGTTTTTATAACAATGAATTGATTAAGGAGATATTTGCAATATTCCATTCTTTTGAGACACCCTGTATATATAGAAATAAGAGAAAATAATATAAAATTTACCTTTGCTGTCTGAGTTAGTCGGTAATATTAGAAGTGGAACTGCATAACTGTGAATTCGACTACTCGAAGAATTTGCAAAACTGTACTCAAGAAAATGCAAAGACTTTTCCATGTATGATACCTGCAAAAATTAAACCTTTTCAATAACACGTCATTCGATTTATAAAATGCCTCGATAAAGCTACAGTGTAGCGAAACTCGTCGGGAATATTCAATGTGGAAATTAGACCGAGTTTGTCTTTATTACAATTATTATTTATAATGAATTTTCATCAAGTACAGGCCAGCACCATCCGCAGTTTAAAATGTTGCCATGTAATTCTGGATATTTTTTTATTTACTTAGAAGAAAATCATCTAACATGTACCTACCTACATACATCCATGAATTTGCTACATTAATATTAATTTCTTTTATGATTCAAATAATTATTTAATAAGTTATACCACACACCGCTACTTTACAACGCTCTAAAAGTGACAACTAACCGTCAGTATTATTTTATTAGATATCGTGGTACCTACCTTTCTTGATCGTTTGGGCATCTAAAAAATGATTGTCCGCCTTTTATTCGATTCTTACAACCGTCCACCGAACAAACACTGTGACCCGGCATTTTATGTTTTAACAAACATTAAGTAAATTAAATTTCTCGGACAACGTGTACACTTCCTTATAATATAATTTAAACCACACAGTGAGACGCTCTGTATCGACTGGTCAACCGGTGCCGGTTAAACCGTTCACTTATTTGCACGGAGAAATAAAACCTGAACTGAAATTTGCAAGGTATTTTCCTTTAAGTTGCAACGTTAAAATTCAGTGACCTGTCAAAAATTAACACTGAAATTTCCATATCTGCAAAACTACGAAATATAGGCATAGATAATTCCTAGTTTAATCAGAACTAGTAATCGAAAATGATTATATTATAATTACATGGATCGGATTACTTCATTAAAAATCCAATATTAATAAATTGCTCAAATACTGTAAACTAGGCAACATTTTCGACCATATTCCCATAGCAGCTTTGCCATGGTTTAGGAACGATACCTTAAACATTATTTAATGTACACTGTATAAGAAAGTCTAGGACCCAGGGAGGGTAACGGACAACAAAGACTCCAGGGAGGATATGACATCGAATATTTTCATACTCGGAATTTGATCAGTCTGCGTTAATGTAAACTTACGACAAGTGAAAAGGAAAATAACTATCACAACCACGATTCGAGTTTCTCATTGTTCGTTTATTTATTTATTTTGATACAATACAGCATCAACAGCAATTGCCATTTACAGATGCATGAGTACAATCACTAATATACTATCCTATCAATATAAATTTATAAATTTAACAATCACTAATAAACAGTAAGTTCAAATGGCACACAATATAAAATTATTATAAAACAACATAAGACTATTCCTGAACCTGATTTAAGAGTTTCATATCAACACACCCAACAAACTCCCTGAGAGTAAGGTTAAGAATATCAATATTATTAACGAACTGGTTAAACAAATCACACATTCGGTACAGCGGTGAATTTGTATATAGGCTTGTCCTAGGAAACTCCAAATAAAATGTTTTCTTATGTCTATTATTTATTCTATTTATTGAAAATGGTAACTGGGCTACAGATCCGGACTATCTATGCTCTGATTCACTACTTTTTAAAAATATACCAGACATTTTCTGGTTCTTCTATTTTGGAGAGACATTCTATTAAAGATACCAAGTAGTGTGGAATAGTCAAATCCTTGTACAGGGTAAAAACCAAACCTCTTAAAGAACATTTACTTCAAAAATTTGCGATGCACTCTTTCAAGCGACCCTTTCCAGATACTATAATGAGGTGACCAGACAATACAACCATACTCCAATTTAGGCAAAACCACCCCATCAAATAGTCTAAAACACATCAATGTTAAAATGTCGGGAAGACCTGATTATAAAGCCCATAGTCTTATAAGCATCAGTTATTTTGGCCAAGATATGATCCGTAAAACTCAACGCCCCATCAAAGGTAACTCCCAAGTCTTTATAAACCGTCACTTTTTAAGAATGGTGTCATTAATATGGTAATCATTTTCTATAATGTTTTTCTTTAAACTAAATGTCATACAGACGCATTTTTCAGTATTCAATTTAAACCCATTCATAGTACACCGTTCAGTCACTTCATTTAGATCTTCCTGTAATTGTTCACAGTCATCATCAGTCAATACATTCAAAAGCATTTTAAAGTCATCCGCAAAAGTTAGTGGTTTAAAATGTTTTACTACCCTTGCTAGATCATTGACTGCTATAATGAATAAGAGGTTTGAACCTTGAGGAACCCCAGATGTACTGTTGTACATGTTGGATTTTGCACCCCTAACTTCTACATATTGTACCCTGTTCGCAAGGTACGATTGAATCAAAAGAATTAAATTATTATTTACGGTCATATTTTTAATTACTGTATGACAACACTATCTTGTCGAACGCCTTTTCCATATCCGTAAAAATTACCTCTACTTGCGATTTATTTCTTAGAGCATCATGAATGTATTGAGAAAATGATATTAAATTCGTTAAAGTAGACTTTTTGGGCAAAAACCCATGCTGACATGAAGTAATACAATCTTTCACTTCACCGTATATTCTATTAAACAATACTATTTCAAATATTTTTGATATTGCATTAACAATGCTTATAGGTCGGTAATTATTTATTTCGTTTCGTTCGTTGAGACTACATTACTTTGCGTTATTTTTGGTTTCTTTTAGCGTATCAAGAATCAGTGCATTACTACATTGCATATCTTGTTTAAGTTATGATTCACGCAACAAAAAAATCATCCCAGAAAAACATTGTTTAAATGAGCAAATAAACCTTAGACCTGCTGTATCATTGGAAAATAGTCGAGAAACAAAGTTACTTTAAAAGCTTATATCAAATTCTTCATACACATGTCAAGTGCAATTCATCTGAATACCATGTTTATGATTTATGGTCCAAAAATAATATAAAGTAATATAATATAAGTCTGTTGCTTAATGCGAGAGAATAATAAATCATTATTGAACTATAAAACCCAATGGTCTTCGCCGTATTTCATAGGTGTTGTTTAATTATTATTATTTAATTATGTTTATCGTCAGGGCTCCTGAGATCAGGTAGGTAGAGGTACAGGTAGTTTACCTATCTGGGCTTCACAGTTTTAAAAATTTTAAATGTTTAGTTACTTTCCGGCAGTTGCTGGAAAACTTCGTTCTTAAAAATGACTAGGGTTTCTGAATTTGTTGCTGAGAAACGGATTAGTAAATCTGTGCTTTCTAAAAATGAGAAAATTATTATTGTCAATGTGTTCAACGCTCCTCGCCATCAAAATTTCAACAATCAAAGTTGCAGAAATAGTTGAAATGTGTTCAAATATAACTAGAGTCGGACAGTCAACAATATACCGACTTATGTACAAGCATAAACGCGGCCCCATCAGGTCACCAAAGAGAAGTACAGGAAGAAACTATGGAAAACTTTGAAGGAAATGAATTTTTGTTATGAAAAAATTCAAAACAGAAAAACACTTCTAATAGAGAAAGACGAAATCATCTGCTGGCGACGTCGATATTTGAGCGCAGTTGGACAATTTCGAAGGGAAAACCGCAATATTTATTATTTGGACGAAACTTGGTTAAATGAAGGATAAAGGTAAAATGTAGTGGGATAGACATATAAAATAGCCCGAGGCAAGCTTTCATAGAACGATCGTCCACTGCATGGAATAGAAGCACCCTTGGGAAAAGATAAAAGATTAATAATTACTAACATTGGTAGCAAAAATTGATTTGTCGATGGCGGTTTACTAGCATTTAAATCGTGCGTGATAATATGCTAGAGAACACTGTAGAGCCCCTTATTATTTCTTTGAATCCGAACGACGACAGTTCATCGGACTACTCGGAGCATGATGACTAAAATTTAAAAATTAAGTTGTTGTATTGTACAAGTACATAGTAGATTTCTTTTTATAAATATTAATATTTATTCCGATTTATCTATTTTCGTATTTTTTTTACTTCAATATAAAAGAAAGATGTTTGTCCCTTTTCTTCCCGTCAGACCCAATCCTTGGACGCGTTTCGCCGTATTACGGCTCCTCGGCAAGGCTATAGGGTCTGATGAAAAGTAAAGGCACCTTACAATGTTTTCAACGCATAATGTATAGTTTGCTACGAGATGTCGCCACGTGCAACATCTCGCATATGTGTATAGACTTCTATAAAGTTTATATCTACTTCATATTAGAATAATTAATATCTCAATTATCTGCCTATCTTTATAATTATATATAAATATAATTATTATTATACTTATTATTCTAATAATAGTAACGCCGTTGTCACTTTACTTTCATTCACCAAAACTCGTCTTTCGATTCTATGCAAATTAGGGTGACCCTAATTTAGGACCGATTCGGGGTCTTAAATTTCTAAAATACGGAATGGTTATCATTGCAATTTACCTGAAATTTACAATTCAACCTTTAAGTTGCCCATCCTGCTTAATGGGTCCTGTCATTGCAAATTTATATTTAATTACTCTCTCGCATTAAGCAACAGAGTACAGATATATTTTAAAATATCAATGAATAATCCTATTAATAAGTAGTAGTAAGTAGTTGCACTATTAATAAATGAGTATGACGGGGTACTAAATATCACGCAAGAAAAACTTTATCATTGACAAAACATGCAATAGAAGTTTCTAGAAGCATTTGTACATAATACTGCAAATAAAACTTTTGTTGTTAGAGGGAAATGTAAAATTTTTCTTGCCGTCGCCCACTTATTCAAATAATAAAGACCATCTTGCTGGAAAATGGCGTACTTTCGAGTTTATTTATAAACTTTTTACAATGACATCCTCTAAAGCGAAGACATGCCGTGAAAGATGCATGCATAAAACGGGAGAATGCAAAGGAAAGTAAGTCGCACGAGAGGCATGTTTTAAAAGCTGGAATGTATTGAATACTAAAATAAACATCGGAAAAATATTATACAATGTTTATATTTTGTTCGTCAAATATAGGCATATTTGCAAGTATTGTTTCTACGTTTTAACTAAGAAAGAGAGATTTTTCGCATCAATAATGAGCATCGCATAAAAAATAATTCTGCAATTCAATTTGCAAGTTTATAATACAGTAAAACCTCCCTTAACGGACACCTCTTAATAGCGGACACCTCACTTAACAGACACTTTCATTGGTGCAAAAAACATTTCTATTGTAAACCTGTATAAAAAAACACCCCCCAATAGCGGACACTCTATATAGCGGACGCCGACACTTTCTTAAAAACTTCCCATCTAAAATACATGTATTTTTACCTCCCTATAACGGACACTCCGTAGAATATTAAATTGTTTATCTCTATTTATGGTAATTTAAAACGTCTATCGACAACCGACACGGTAATTACTTAATAGACCCTTTTATTAGGTGGGTACCTTTTTTTCTGGGTTTTTCCGTTTCTGTAAAATGGATTATACCTTGTAAATAGTGTCATAAACATTAAGTATGATCTTACTGCGCTATTCAAAGAAAACATTAGCATAAAGGGCCTTTTTGAAATCCTTGTTTAGTTATTGTTATTCATTTGATATTAAAACTTTGTGTCTTTAAGTCTGAAAATATGTCGTTAAAGAGAAAACGTTTGTCTTTGAAGGAAAAAAATGAAATAATAATGGAAAGTGAAACTTATGGGGCAAGTGTCAGAAAACTAGCTGAAAACTTCAGTGTGGGAAAAACACAAATTTCGGAAATAATAAAAAACAAGACCGAGCTAAAAAAGCTGTTTGCAGAAGGCGGAAATGAAGAGCAAAAACGGAAGTTTCCCAAGACTAGTGCATTAGCAGTTGATGAGGTAGTTTTTAACAAAAACATTCCAATATCTGGGCCTGTAATAAAACAAAAAGCTTCTGAGATCGCAGAAAATCTGAAAATTGAAAATTTTAAGGCTTCAAATGGCTGGTTGGAAAAATTTTGTCAAAGACACACGATAACGTTTAAAACTATCTGTGGTGAATCAGCTGACGTAAATTTGGAAGATCTAGAAGCCTGGAAATTAAAACTTCCAATAATTCTTAAAACATTTGCACCAAAAGACATTTACAATGCCGACGAAACAGGTCTCTATTATGCTGCCATGCCAAACAAAACTTTTGCAGAAAAAAGCGACAAATGTCTAGGAAGAAAGGTCCCAAAATAGAGATTAACCATCTTATTCTGTGCAAATATGGAGGGAGAAAAAGAAGAACCCCTTGTAATTGGTAAAAGTAAAAACCCAAGATGTTTTAAAGGATCTAATGTTGAGAAATTACCTTTGAAGTGGACATCCAATAAAAAAGCCTGAATGAACACAGACATTATGACAACTTGGTTGCAAGAATTCGGCAAAAAATGAAGAAACAAAACAGAAAGGTGATTCTATTTTTAGACAATGCCACTTCACATCCCAAGATAACATTAAAAAATGTTCAGATTATTTTTCTGCCTCCGAATACAACATCCCACTGTCAGCCGCTTGATCAGGGCATAATCCAAAATTTTAAACTATTCTATAGACATTACTTAGTTAGGAGAATTTTGTCATTTTCCGAGAACGAAAATTATTTTAAAGGTGCTGAAAAAAGCATAAATTTAACCAGTGCCTTAGTTTGGATTGCTGCTGCTTGGAAAAAAGTTTCACCCAACACAATTAAAAAATGTTTTTCAAAAGCTGGATTTATGAAAAATAATTTGGAATATGACGTTGATGAAGAAGATGATATCCCACTTGCCCAGTTATTTCCATCCATAAAAGAAACATTTGTTAATCTTAAGCAATATTCCTTGGTTGACCATATTGCTTTTGCTGAAAATCCTGGCATCACCATACCAGAGATTATTGATGAACTAATGCCTGACAGTGACGATGAGAGTATTAGCTTAAATGTGGACGATAATGATATTGAAGACACTGAAGAACTGAAAGAAACTGAAGAACCAAAAACGACCATAAAAAATATGAATGAACTATGTGCAAAGTTAAGAGAGGCTCGACAATTTTTGTTAAATTATGATAGTGCTGACATGGCCTTAGAAATTTCCAATGTTTTGTTAAAGTGTGAGTCCGAAGTTTTAAAATCGAAACTTAAGAATATGAAGCAAACTTCGATTGTGATGTATTTTAAAAAGCTGTAGTATATTTTAAATTAAGTGGTGTAGTCTGCTGTTATTGTACCATGTTTACGTTAAAATGTATTTTGTATTTCTAGATATGTAAACAAAAAAAGCACAAAAAAATGTATTAGTATATTATTTAGTATTAATATAGAGTTTATATAATATGCAAATAATTTTTTTTTTCGACCGACCCTCCCAATAGCGGACACCTCTCTATAGCGGACATTCCTCGAGATTTTCTGGTGTCCGCTATAGAGAGGTTTTACTGTAATTAGTTTAATTAAGGAACTAGGGTTCTGTTCAATCCAATATCATAAATCCAGCGCATGTCATGCAAAGTTGCATTATACTGAAATAATTTTGTGCATGCCAGTGAAAATAAAAGTAATTCTGAAAATCAAGTCAAGCTCATGCAGTTTTGAACCGAGATATAATAAATGTTATGTCTGATATTTAATTCATAAAATTGCTTCTGTCTGATAAAGTTTTAAAAACTGTAATACTTACTTTTTGGTTCACAACAATTGTGAAGTGACTAGGGCAAAATAGTGATGTCACACAAGAAACGTACTTATTCCACCCCTAACTTGCAGAAAACGATAAATGTTTAATAAAAGAATGGAACTGCTCCACTATTTAAATCGCTTTACAAATCGCAAACTAGAGTCGCCATAAAATAGGAACTTTAGGTTTGATGATAGGTAACTAAACATACACAATTTACCACCTCCCTATTTTTGGTTCACCATTCTCTATCCACTTCTGTAATCTATATTCAATTAAATTTGAAAAGTCTTTATTAAGGCGGGGCTTAGTCACAGGCTGCTTCGACCCAACCTGAAACATTTTACAAATTTTATAAAACAACAGACAATATTATTAAAAATTAGTAAATAATATAAAAAAATAATCGGATTATTATTAGTTTATCAAATAATAATATTAAGTGTTGTTAAAAGTAATTAGATCTGCATAAACTAGAGGATAGATACAAGATCTACAGTAACGAGTGGTTGGCACTTTACATATTTGTAATAATTCTTAAGCTGATTTTTAAATGAATTTTTATTATTAATAGATTTTAAATAGTTTGATAGGGTAATAACTAAAAAACAAGAATAATAAAAAGAACCCCTAAAAGTAGAGTTGCAATGTGGTGGTACATGAAGTTAAATTGGCACCTTTCACGGTCTAACAAATATGTCATCGGCAAAGTTAGTTTTTTTATATAAAAATAAGTGGGTGTATGGGAATTGATAATTCTTTGTAGTGAACAGAGAAAATGAACATCACGCCTTTTTTCCATTTTAAACCAAATTGCAAATACGATGGCGTTATATTATGATATCTTCGTTCAATACACGCAGCAAACCTCATACACGACTTGTAGTCTGTGTCGGTCTTAGTCCTGCAGACAAGGACCATGAACAACATCACAAAAGTCACAAAGAGATAGAATATTCGACTCTATTAATTTCAATTTAGTGTTAACACCTAGAATATATTTACAGGGTGGCCAACTAGTACGACAAAGGTCAATATCTCCTGTACCATTAAATATAGCGGAACACTTTTGACGAAGCTTATTAAGGGTTAAGAGATGCATCTTTTAAAATTATTTTCGTCTATACAGGGTGCTCCAAAAAAGCGGCACGGTAGAAATTTTATATTTTTTAAATGGAACACTCTGTATATATTTACATATTTTAATTTGCCGTAAATTACTGTACATAGCACAGTAATTATTTATACATATTTTTGCAACGTTGCCGAATAGATGGGAAAATCCCTTAAATTTGTGAGAAAACATCGTTCAATAAAATATGTAGTATCTTTTAACTTATTATAATTGGAAACAAAATATTTTTATAATGGAAAGAGAAGTGTTGACAGAAGTCGCCTAGGGTAAAATAGATTCATATTTTTGTACAGGGTGATTTCTACGGACATGCCAACTTTACGAACTTTAAACCTAATTTTCTCATTTTTTTCAAATGAAACACCCTGTATTTGATTACTTTGGTTTGTAGGGATTTTCATCCTCTTTTTATGCCTATCTCTACAAATACTGGTCGTATTTCAGTTTTTGACTGAAACTCTAGCAAAAAAAACTGAATGAATTTTACCATTGTCGTTTTTCTAGTTACCTATGACATAGAAAATAAAAACAAACATTCTTGTTTAAAATGAAACGTCAGTTTGTTTGTAATATAATGACAAGTATAGCGATTTGGTGAGTTATTCTTCAAAAATTTATATTCTACATTGACGAGAGCTTTGAATATTTTTATCCCGCCGCCACACCTTTTCCACTGAACTTTCTTCGTTTGGCCAGGTTTCGTCTAAATAAAAAATGCTCTTTTTTACATCCTATAACAGCTTAGATACCGCTCTTTTCCAAAAAATTATATCTTGTTTTTTTCAGTATGATCGGGTTTCGGTTGTTTTTTCCCAAAAAAAAATTATTTATGTAAAATTTGCAAGAATTTTTTTCTTTCTAGGTTTTGTATAAATTTCATCTTCCCTAATAGCATTAAAACTTTTATACAATGTTGTAATCTCCATAATCAAAAAAAAAAATATGAACTTTCCTAGTGACACTTTTCGCATCCAAGATGGCTCGGTGAAGCAAGTGTGCGCTTAATCACGCTTTAAGTTTTAGGGCCTTTTGGGTAGACAGTACATTCCAAGATGGCTTCGTAAAGCAAATGCTTTTACGTACGCTAGACATGTTTTAAGGCCTTTTTGAGCAACTAATTGTATCTTTGTAAGTAGAACTAAGCAGCTAGCGATTTCCCGTTATCTGACGTACGAAATTTAACTCCCTACGATACCGGGGCGTTTCTTGTGATGTACTTTCAAGTGATAGTTAGGAAAAAAATGTAGCAAAGCAGTTAGTAATGTGAACGTTAAGAATCGACCAGTGTCTTTGTCGTGAATCCGTGTAATATGCTACCATAACTGCAATGCTGCATACTAAGTTTCGAACAGTAATAGAGGCTGTTTGGTGTACAATTGTCACGCCTATGATTTATTGCGGATTTACGAGAAATGACCCCTTGCTGTGCTGTCAATCAATAAGAAATAGACGGTGGCCTCAAATTGCACACCGACTACATTTATTAAACTTGCACCAGTAAAAACAAATACAAAAAATTCAGAGTTTTCCCAGTAGAATCCAAATACGCAATCATATGCAGGGTGCTCAGTTTAAAAAAAGTAAGTTGGTCTCTATGGCAACAAAACCAGAAATGACAGAAAAAATTCATGCAGGTAGAAATGTGGGGTATAATTTACTGAACAATTTTCGTAAAGGTCACTTTTTCGTATACGAGGTAATTCAAAAGTTACAGGCATTATGTGCGACTTTTTTGCCACTCTGCATATTAATTTAGTAACGAAACTTACTGTGCTATAGCAAAATTAAGAAAACAAATTGTGAATATGACCTTTAATATTTGTGACAATGGCTTGAAGCCTTCTTCGCCATTGGTTAATGGCGTTAGTGGCATTATTAACAGACAGTTGACCAAAATTTGCCCAACATTCAATAATCCTATTTTTCAATTGTTCGGTACTAGTAATATTATTGTCTCTATAAAATATAGCGTCCAGTGTCCCCTAAATAAAATAGTTAACCGGGTTTAAGTCCTGGCTATTTAGTGGCAAAAAATCGGGTTGTATTAAGTCTGGGCAACATTCCTGTAGGTAAATTATTGTACTCACAGAGGTATGGGACGGGGCACCATCTTGTTGCCGGAAGGTTGAACGTTGCAGCAAAACTCAATTGTGTTTTCCTTTTGCGACACGGCCAACGATACCATAACAGATTTAAAAAAGTTTGAGTTAAATATAAGAAGCGAGTTTAAAGGCATTTCTGATTTTTTTTAGATTTGTGGTAAACTCGGTTGTTTCGTGTATTTTTAGGACGTCGCAGAAAAAATGATTTTGTAAGTATCCAAAAACCATATTTTCAAAATTTCTTCTCGGCATCTAATCTTCTTAGGAGCTTTTCACATCTTTGTACCATTTTCACTTTGTTAACTGGACTTTGTTTTTCGCAATACATTTTTTTAAAGCAGCGCATATTAAGATTTTTCTTAATTATTTTTCTGAACTGAGGTTTGTTTGACATTCGTAAGGTTCATTATTTTTGTACTATTTACTATTTCATCACCGTTTGCAGTTCAAAAATCTTTCTAATACGGGCAATATTTTGTTCTGTTCCTGCGTTTTTCTTTATTTCACGTCCTGGTTTGAAATATAGTGAACCACCCGTTTCTCGTAAATGCTGTAAAAAATAGTTTATTGTTCGCAAACGCCAATTGCAAGCAGGAAATATTGCTGCTCTCTTTTTTGCACCAAAATTCTTCTGTTCTACAGACTTAATAAAAACTTTATCTTTGTATGTCAACCCTATTTTCTAAAATATAGAAAACTAAAATCTAACAGCTTATCACAACCCCATACCAAGAAATATTTCATATTTTTATTATGAGTGACTTGCACAGTTAACAAAGAGAATTATTGGAAGCTGGAAAATGTTTAATCAAGTTTCTGTTGAAAATGCCATTAAGCAATGGCGAAGAATATTTAATATTAAAAGGAAGCAAGGTAATTTGAAAAAGAATACATAAGAATTTTTCAAATGTGTTGATTTTAACGAGTTTAAAGTCCGCGCTTCACGTGAAATTTCATTATAGGGACGAATACCTGAAATATTTAGAAGTTATTTGTACATACAAAAGTTATGAACCATCAAAAAGGGTGCAAGTTAATTTGGCCTACAGTGTATGCTTTTATATTATTAATATGGATCATCATCCACTAAGATTTTTTTTTGATTTATTAGATATAAAAAGATATAGCATAATTGTCAGAAGAAAGTTGTACTAATAGTTTAATAAATGAGGTCGAGTTAGGCGAGTTTCCACAATAATTCTGCATCTATGTGTTTCTTAAAATAGAATAGGTTACCAGAACGAAAACACAAACAAAATAAACAGCCTGTACTTAATGGTGAAAATAGTAATAAACATGTATGCAGTAGTTTGTCAGTTTATTAGATTGACATAAGCAATTTTATTAGACTATAAATGGGTAATAGCCAGAAACGTTCTCTTAATATTTCACACATTTTCTTTTACCTTTTTCTTCACTGTCCTTAAGAAAATTTATTTTAAAACATTTATTCTCGGAAATTTAAATTTCCGCAAACTAACGAAACCGTCGCTTTTTCTGCTCGTTCGTAATTAAGTTGGGCTTGGTAGTACTTAACATTTTCCGTGATTAAAAATTACCTATTAAAATTCTAGCACCTTCCTTTATAAAAATATGCTAGACATTTTTCATTTAAAAAAGGTAAACGTGCACTAAAGTGGAAATTTTGTATTCTAATAATATACAGGGCTACGCAGAAGTCCCGCATATTTCTCATATTTTTTATGGGTTACTTGTGAATAGATTGTTTAGGTTAGTTAAGGTTCAAGTGATTAGGGTCATACTTTTCTTGTACTTACACATTGGTCTTCAACAATTTAGTCACACGTTCCTGCCACCGTCACAACTATATTTAAAATGGCAGTCTCTGCCGTGTGAAGGCTTATGAGAAAGCTTGTCAAAACACGAATTTTAGCTATATACAGAGTGGCAAAAAAGTCGCGCATAATGCGTGTAACTTTTGAATGTCCTCGTGTACGAAAAAGTGACCTTTATGAAAGTTGTTCAGTAAATTATTTCCCACATTTCTACTTGTATGAATTTTTTTCCGTCATTTCTGGTTTGGTTACCATATACACTAACTTACTTTTTTTGTATGGAACACCCTGCCTATGATTGCATATTTGGATTCTACTGGGAAAACTCTGAATTTTTTGTATTTCAAATTTTTTTTATTTAAAATTGTAACAGACTTTATAATAACAAAATAAATAGCCTAGAAAATGGAACAACTTAACATCGGAATAATAAACAAGTGAAACCTTTTCAGTGGATCAGGTGTTTTTCTGCTAAGCAGAGCGCCAGTCGATCCCTGAACCCGTCTGCAACGTTTAAAAGGAAGTCCTCTGGAATGGTTCGAATTTCAGCGCTAATTCTGACTTTTAGAGACTCTAAGTCATTTGGACTGTTAACGTAGACTTTGTTCTTTAAGTGTCCCCGCAAAAAGAAGTCGAGCGGGGTTAAGTCCGGGGATCGCGCTGGCCAGTCAATAGCACCTCTTCTGCCTATCCAACGTCCTGTAAAGTGTTCGCTTATATATTGTCTAACATTTGCTGCATAATGCGCAGGTGTTTTATCTTGCTGGAACCATACCTGTTTGTTTACACCCGGTAAAACAATTCTGCAAGAAGGAATTACGTGATTTCTGAGGAGGTTCAGATATTTTTCGCCACTCAAATTACTGTCTATGAAAAATGGCCCCACAATATGTCTACCAACTATGCCCGCCCAAACATTAACTTTTTCGGGCTTCTAAGTATGACCTTCCTGGAACCAGTGAGTATTCTTAGCAGACCAATAACGATAATTGTGTCTATTAACAATGCCGTTTAAATGGAAATTGGCTTCATCCGAAAAAATGATATTTGTTGCGAAGTTATTATCGTTGTTGCATCTTTCCATCATCAGCTCACAAAATTCAGCTTTTCTATAAAAATCGTTCTCGTTTAACCCGTGCACCAACTTTATCTTGTAGGGATGCAACTTTTTGTGCTTGAACAAATTTTTCACTGACTGATGAGACACATTAAAATCCATTGCCATTATTCTGGATGATTGTGTTGGATTTTCATGTGTTGAGAGCATGATATCCAAAGCTTTGTCTCCCCCGGTTGCTGTTTTAGGTCGACCTGATCTAGCAGCTTCACTAACACTGCCTGTTTCTCGAAATTTCTTTACCACTCGACACATCGTTGACTGATTTATTGGAGGCCCATTTGGATATAATTCATTGAAAAGTTGATAAACGTGATCTTGCCATCTCTTTATCAAATCAAATCAAATCAAAAAACATTTATTTTGTCTACTAAAATAAATTAATAACATGTTACATAAAGTATATATAATTATTATGACAAAATTGGACTGTACCGCGATTATATAAAACCGATATTTCTGCACTCACATAACATGAGTGCAGAATGGCACAGCCCATTTCAAAACGAAAGTTTTTCATGGAAATTAACAGTAAACGCTAACTTATCCTAAGCACTAAAAAATATGAAAACAAAATTGGGCACAATAACCAATAGTGGGCAGATGAGAGCAGATGAGATGAGAGCAGGGGAGTAGATGTATGCCATTCGACGGCATCCGCCGGCCGAAAACCCAGAAGGGCGCGAGGAGCAGACGAGATAGTAGTATAGTAGGCTTATTTGATTTTTCAATTTCTTTGTTGTTCCAATAAAATACTTTAAATATAATTAGAAAATTTGTTTGGTGATAGGTTCTTAACGTGGTTTTGAAGGTTATTCCATAGAGAGGGCGCAACAAAAGAAAACGACCTTTGAAACTGAGCCGTTCGGTGTAGTGGTAGTTGAAAATTATGCGTGTTTCTGGTAGCGTGGTTGTGTGTGAATTGTATTAAGTTGTTTAACAGGTATGGTGGTTTGCCGCTTTTAATTATTTTGTATATAAAAAGATACATATGATATCGTCTGCGATTTTTCATATTTAGAATGCAATTATCATTTAGATATGGCGTTATGTAATTCCTATATGGTATGTTAAAGGAAAATCTCATACAGCTGTTCTGTAGTTTTTGAATTTTTTTTGAAGTTTCCATTTTTAAGGAGTCTCCATACACTATATCTCCGTAATCAAACAATGAAATTATAAGACTTTCACAAAGAAGGTATTTAGTCTTTGGCAATAAGTATCTCTTAAGATAGTACAGTGATTTCAGACGCATATAAGCAATTTTAAGCTTACTGTTAATGTGTGATTGAAAACTAAGGTCTGTGTCAAATATTATACCCAGGTTTCTTGCTTCATTTACTAGGGGTATTTGGGTTCCTTCTATTTCTCCGTGAAATTGAGTTGAAACAAGATCCCTTACAGCTTTGTTACTGTTAAAAATAAGTGATTGAGATTTGGAAGCATTTAATTTTAAATTATGATCTCTTGAAAAACGGTGAATGTTTTCTAAGTCGGAATTAAAGTGATCCTGAAAAGTTTGTAGGTTTCCACTTGTAAAAGAAATATAAACCTGTGAGTCATCAGCGTACTGCTGAATTTTCGAGTTATTGACGGACAGATGCATATCAGCGACATACAAAGAAAACAGTAACGGGGACAATATTGAACCTTGCGGTACGCCACTGAAGGTGGTTAAGAAGTTTGATTTACTACTACTGTCTTCCTTTTTAACCCTGACACAACATTGCCGTTCGTTAAGAAAATTTTTAAAAAACATAATTGAATTTGGGGAAAGGCCGAAATAGTGAAGTTTGGCTAAAAGCATATTATGGTTAAGTGTATCAAAAGCTTTACTAAAATCCAGCAAGGCGATGCATGTACTATTTTTATCTTCCTCATTATGTCGAATGTCATTGAGAACTTTTACCAAGCTTGAAGATGTGCTAAAGTTCTGTCGAAATCCCGACTGGCAATCTGGGATAAGATTCAAAGTGTCAGAAAAAAGTACTATTTGGTTGTATATATGTTAGCGGTCTTTCCCCGCCGTAGCACCACGTACGTAACAGAAACGCCGCACATGCTCAGACAGGATGGGCGAGGCGGAAAAAGCGCGAGAAGCGCAGGACAGTCTGAATAAGTTGGTCAAGCGCGTAATTGCTTTTGTAAGACGACGATATTGAATAAATTATCAATTGGGGTATTTTCGAGTTTTATTGGGGGTAAAAACCCTTAACGTTATCATCAGAAGTGGGATTGTTCTCCGTGCAGTGTTAATTAATCGATAATTACTTAACTAGACAGTAAAGTAGTGCTTAATAATGGAGGAAGATAGTCCGCGTCGCAATAGTGAGCAAACCGAACAAATTGCCGGAGGCTATGCTGAACAAGATCAGGCTTCAGATCCGAAACATTCTGAATTGCAGTGGCAAGAGACGCTTATTACTTTAGTGACAAAACAACAGCAACAGCTAGCTGAATTGACCCGCCAATCCAAGATGGCGACATCATCATCAAGGTGTGGTACGCCAACGCCTAGTACTTCGGGCGCAGAGACATTAAGTGCGCATGCGTTCGGTCCTGTCCACGCGTCATTTAAGCTAACTAACTTTGATCCGGACAAGAGCACCTACTCGATAGAAGAATGGCTGGAGGACGCAACTAAACTTAAATATGAACTTAATATAAGTGATAACCTAATGATTGCCAAAGCCAGCGAGGCATTACAAAATCGCGGCTACCGCTATTGTTGTGATTGGAGGCCCCTTTGTCGAAGTTGGAAAAATTTCTGTGACGATTTAATCATTGCTTTTCCCGATCGAGAGACGCCAGGTGCCCGCGCATACAAGGCTGCTACATTACGAAGTCACGATTGTGAATCGTTATGCGAATATGGCAATCAAAAATTGCGTAGCATCAGCAGATTTCACGATAGTTTGCCTTGGAATAAAATTGTGAGTATGGTTGAATATGGATTAGATTACGCAGAAGCACGCACGGCTTTGCAAATCCAAAATCCAAAGTCTGAACGTAAATTGCTAAAACTTCTAAGTGAATTTGATGCACATCGCCCTGGATCATCAAGAATGTCGAGAAACTCAGAAGTTGCGGGAAGATCCAACTGGAAAGCCGAACGACAACTTATAGACACTTGCCATAGTGGAGGCCGTTGAACATTTCCGAGTGTATTTGTACGGAGTGCATTTTACAGTATAATATACAGATTGTAATTCTGTTAGAGCGACTGCTCTAAAGAAAGACTTGCATCCGCGTGTTGCGCGTTGGTGGATTAAATTACAAGACTATGACTTTACAATTGAATACCGCCCGGGTAATAAAATGTCACATGTGGATTATCTAAGCCGTAATCCTTTGGACAACGAAAGTGATTTAAAAGTGTGCGTTTTAAAAACATTGCCCAGTAATAAAATAAACAACATAGAAACGTTACGAGAATTTCAAAACAATGACTCATTTTGTCACGAAATCTTCAGTAAACCTGAAAGTAACCCGAATTTTACTATTAGAAATAATGTAGTCGTCACCAAAACAAAACCTGCTAAATGCTTTGTACCAGTAGCTGCGCGTCTTTTAACTATGCGATTGTATCATGATGATTCATCGCATATCGGTTGGGATAAATCCATTGCGAAAATGCGCGAAGATCTATACTGGCCAAAAATGGGACGATGCTTAAAAAAATACATCAATAATTGCAGAGCATGTGTATTAGGAAAATCACACACTGGTCGTCGTGCAGGGTTGTGGCAACATGGCGAAAAAGCAGACGATATACTGCATACATGGCACATCGATCATGCAGGGCCATTAGTTAGGTCGAATGGATGCACTCAAATTTTGGTAATAATCGATGCATTTTCTAAATTTTGTCGATTTCAACCTATTCCAAAGAAAACCACTGAAGACTCAATACGAGCATTGTTGCCAGTTTTCGAAGAATTAGGAAGGCCAAAGCGTATTATAGCGGATAGAGCAGCTGCATTTACTTCAATGACGTTCCAGAACTTTTTAAGTGAGCAAAGTATAGAATTGCATCACATTGCAACTGGAGTGCCTCGCGGAAACGGTCAAGTAGAGCGGACCATGCGTACACTCTTCAACTTGTTGCGTCCAACACTTATAGCCGAGAAAGAAAGTACATGGACGACTGCATTACCTGCAATAGAAGAAAACTTAAACTCTACAATTCACGCAGTAACTGGTTACGCGCCGGCACTGTTACAGCTTGGAATAGATCCGAGATTAGCAGCTACTCAGCAGTTTTTAGGAGACGTATCGTCATCAGCCAATTTTGTTGACCCAGACAAGGCCGTCTCGAAAGCTCGGGAAAGAATAACAAATCGGGCAAATATGCAGGCTCAGCAATTCGATTTAACTCGTCATCGCAGCAGCTTGTTTACTGTGGGAGACCTGGTGGCTGTTGAAGATTCTCAGCTGGCGGGTGGAGGCAAATTAAAATCAAAATTTAAAGGGCCATACACCGTTCGCAACATTCTTCCGAACGAGAGATACGTACTACATAGACAAGGGCGCCGGACCACTGTAGCTGCTCATGAGCAGTTACGACGTTGGCCTGCCATGCAATAAAAAAAAAGTAAGTAATACTGTATTGTTGTAGTAGTTCTCGAATGAATGACTGTGAAATGAAAGAGGGGAAAAAGAGGATAGTGGCAGTACCACTATGCCTAAGTGGTGGCAGTACCACCGAGTGAATACTAAAAGTAAGAAATTAAAGAATAGTGGCAGTACCACTGAGCGAAAGTTAAAAGTAAAAAAATAGGGAATAGTGGCAAAACCACTGAGTAAATGTTGAAAGTAGAAACTTAAAGAAGTGTGGCAGTACCATCTGAGTGAATGTTAAAAGTAAAAGATTGGAGGATAGTGGCAGTACCACTATGCCGGAAAGGTGGCAGCACCACCTAGGTATAATAATTAAAGTACTATTGTGTTAGAAAAAAACAAAAAAAAAATAGAACAAAAGCGGAAAAGAGGGAAACGAAAAAAAAAAAAAAAAAACATTGTCGAAGGTAGATAATCGTAACCGAAATACTGCTTGTATTTTTTTTGGATTTCCAGATAAAGATCCGGTGCGAGGACGCTCCGTTTGCAGGATAGCCGTGTTAGCGGTCTTTCCCCGCCGTAGCTCCACGTACGTAACAGAAACGCCGCACATGCTCAGACAGGATGGGCGAGGCGGAAAAAGCGCGAGAAGCGCAGGACAGTCTGAATAAGTTGGTCAAGCGCGTAATTGCTTTTGTAAGACGACGATATTGAATAAATTATCAATTGGGGTATTTTCGAGTTTTATTGGGGGTAAAAACCCTTAACGTTATCATATATGCCTTTCTAATATTTTTGAGACGGTAGGCAGAATGCTAATTGGCCTCAAATCCTTTAGTTCTTTTGGATCGGAGATTTTGGGTAGAGGTATTATGATTGATTTCTTCCAAAGACTGGGATAATAACTATTTAAAATGCAACTGTTTATAATATTTATTAAGGGGTTTATGCAATATGGCACACATATTATGTTTAAATCTTTAATAGATATGCCGTCTTCCCCTACTGCATTTGTATTTATTTTATTTAAAAGACATTTAAGTGTGTCTCTATCAATAAGATTGAAGTTAAGTTCTGTTTCTATGTTAGCGTGTCTATGTAGATTATAAAAATTAATTTTTTCGTGTGACGTTGAGTCAGGTAAGTTTGAGCACGAGAGAAAAAAGTCATTTATTTGAGTTGCGTCTGAGATGTTATCTGGTAGTTCTAATGTGGCGCTTTTATGAACCAGATTAAGTTTCTTTGAAATTTGCCAAAGTTCCTTCCCCCTTATTGTTGATAATTCTCGGAAATAGGATATTTTTTCTCTGATTATGGCGTGTTTGGTGTAGTTTCTTAATTGTCTGTAGTATTGCAATTGAGGGACTGTTTTGTGTTTTAAGTATTTTTTATGAGCCTTGTCGCTTATTTTTATTAGCTTTTTTATACTATTTGTGATCCAGGGGATGAACGGTTTGTCATAAAATATTTTTTTTCGAAAAGGAGCGTGTTTATTTAGGAGAAATAATATATTCTTATTAAAGAGATCAACTTTGTCATTTATGTCTGACTGATTGTAAATGTTGTGCCATGGAAGCTGCATTGCGTCATTTTCAAATACTTCCCTATTTATATTGTTGTAATCCCGACACAGAACACTATTCTTTTTTTCTTTCTTTTTATCTGTTATGTGAAAAGCGGCCCATATAAGATTGTGATCGGTTATTGTTTCAGATATCGGTATGGAGTGTTGTTCTTTTACAGACAGACTGTTGCTAGTTATCATTACATCTATTAAGCTTGAAGTATTTTGATTTATATTTATACGTGTTGGTTCATTAATTATTTTTAAGAGGTTGAAAGTTTGGAGAATGTTTTGTAGTCTGTTTCTGAGTAGAGATTGTTTTGAGAAGTCTATATTTATATCACCTAGAAGGATTATATAATCATGCAGGGGTATTAGTTGACCAAAAAAATCCTCAATACGATCTGTAAATTGTTCCGCGTTTAGGGAGGGTGGTCGGTAGATACAGGTGATTATATAGCGTTTGTTGTTTATAGCAAATGTTATGTTGATATATTCAAATAAGTTGGAAGTATCAAAGTCAATATCTATCTTTTTAAACTGAATGTTTTTTCTCACATAAAACGCCACTCCACCGCCTTGTCCCTCCCTGTCCGTTCTTATAAATTTGTATCCAGGAATAAAAAAATTACTGCTTCTATCATTAGCTGACAGCCACGTTTCTGACGGTGCTACAATATCAAACTTGAAGTCATGCATGTAATTTACAAATTCATCAAATCCTGTCTTCAGAGATCTTATATTGAGATGCGCAATGCTTAAGTTATCGGATCGTCCAGCCGTCCAGTTATTTAAAGAGGTATTTAGCTCCCGCTCCCCCGCGTCCATGTCAACCAACATCCCAAGTCCTCAACCCCCGCCGTCCACAACAGCCATCCAATCCCCAACACCATCCCATCTGCGCCCCAAACATTATATGTCCGTAACTGCTCATTATTAAAATTTCAACTAGTTGTTCCTCTTTCAGATGAACCATAGTGTAAACAAATTAGAAATCAGACAAGGGAAAATTAAACAGGAACTTAAAATTGACACCTCTTAAGTCGCTGTCATGAAAACACCTTGACTCAACTGGTGTGTATTAGGTAGGAATAATTATAATTAGGAAGTTTTTCATTTTTGAGCTGTCATTATCTCGGAAACGCTTGCAGATAGGTGAAAACTTGAAATACAAAAAAATTCAGAGCTTTCCCAGTAGAATTCAAATATGCAATCATATGCAGGGTGTTCTATTTAAAAAAAGTAAGTTTGTCTATATGGCAATCAAACCAGAAATGACAGAAAAAATTCTTGGAAGTAGAATGTGGAGAATAATTTACTGAACACTTTTCATAAGGGTAACTTTTTTGTATACGAGGTAATTCAAAAGTTACAGGCATTATGCGCGACTTTATTTCCACTTTATATTATATGTATGGTCTTAACGAACAAGGGTTGCATTATTGTCCTCAGAAGATTACTGTATCGCCGCAGTTTAGAATGGTTCATTTATATTTTGCTAGATGCAATAAAACACTTTAGTTGCTTTAAAATGTTTTCTATTTTCCACAGTTTAGTTTAGTTTAGTTTAGTGTGGGTATACACTGATATATTGAGGATACATTACACTTGCTGAGACCTTTCTACGTTACCCTTTTCACTGCATTTAAATTACGTCTGTGAGTTTCAGTAATTATTTGCTGCGGAAGCCAAATAACAACTCTTGGAGTAGAAGTTCCCGTGACACGACGGCAGTAATACTATAATAAGAATTACCACTTTACGGCAGAAAGAAACTAAATCCCGTGTAACCGACCGCGAATCGAACTGTCCTCCTCGAAATATT